>JAWPHD010000751.1:0-402908 GCA_037043455.1 Cyrtodaria siliqua | reverse complement strand
GATCGGGACTATTGCTCCCCCAACAAAAACAATAAAAAAAATCATTGGGTATTTTATGTCATCTTCAGCATATTTTAGGTTATATATGACGGTCGATTTATTTACCTCATCAAATCTGGGCGCGAGCTGGATTTGCACTCACGACCGTAGCGGTGAGGTTGAAATAGCGCCTTAGCACTCTGGACCACCGGTTCTAAAATCATTCATACGGAAGCATGATGAAAAACAAACATAAAGTCCAGTATTGAATTATTGTATGAGTTATGGTTGGAAAATATAGAAGGTGTGATCTTGTTATAGTGATTGCCCTCTTGAATCTGGTGGTGAGTTTGGCTAAACTGGTCTATGTCGTATTAGCTACAATACTACATAAATATACTCCGGGTATTCTCGTTCGTTTGCACCTTCAGATAATTCTCTCTTCATGACCTGTCTTCCGTCGACAGTACCCTAAACTGAACTTTGGGCCCGCAACTGACATTTAACCAAACACTTTCGCCGCATGCGTATTTTATGACGTTTTTTGTCGCCGTTTGACACGACAATTTTGACCTAATTAGACCTCCAGTTTTTGTTTTTATTTAAAAAAAAGTTATTCGAAAGTCATTATCTTAGAAAATGCAAGAGGCTTAGCTACATGTAAGCAGGCCACGCATCTGCGTACACATTGTCTGTAAAAATCATAAATTAAAAAAGTAAGAAAAAAAGAAACAAACAAAAAAGTAAAACGAGGGCTTGAGAGGATATACGGAATCACACTATATCATCAACATGTCAGCGTCAAATAAGACTTAAGTTATGGGAAATACTGACTCCCAAAATGAACCACAGTGTATCTGTGAATAAAACAAGTTCCTGGGAAATGAGCAAGAAAAAGTATTTATCGGTCATACAAATTCAGCAATGTGAACAGCTAATGACGTAGTCTATAGACAGCTAATGACGTAGTATATTGGTTGGCATAATGTAGGCACTGACGTATAGATAGGCAACGTTATTGCACGCTAAAAATGAACATGTTTTATTATTAAGATTTTTTTTAAAAACAATTATCGTCTCCGTGGCCGAATGGTCAACGAAATTGCGTTGTAAACATTCGCATCTCACCGCTGCGAGTTCAAATCCCACTGGGAGCTAGACATGTAAGTCAGGAAATGTCGATTCTTACGGGTGGCGGAAGATGTACAGTACTGGTTCTACCCAGGCAAAGTGGGTGGTCTGCCTCCACCACAAAAAATTAACCGTCCTGTATAACCTTACATGTGTTGAACATGATGTAAAACACAATACAAACAAACAAACATACAAACAAACAAACAAATATTTAGATTTATGTCCATCTGTTCACAAGTTTCAGTCCAGGGAGTGTTTTTATATTTTTTATATTTGAGGTGTCCAGGAGTGGGGTTCTTAAGACGCTTTGTCCAGGGGTGGACGGGGTGGGTCTAAAATAAAGTTAAAACTCCTTCTATATGTACAAAGTACAAATATTAACTTTGTAGATCTACAGGCCATATTTTCATTTTAATATTAATTGTATATTGACTAATAATATACTAAATGTGCATTGTCCGAACACACTATAATGACTCTTTTGTGCTTACATTTATGGAGTGCATTCATACATTGTACTTCGATTGCTAGAAAATAAATGACTACTACTAAGAAAAATAAATTATTTACCGTTTTCCGTGGTGCTTTCTCCCTCATTTTCATCAACATCATACATTCTGAAACAACCAAATATAATACATGTTTAGTTTGGAAAAGCCAATCAGAGTTCAGAGCGCCAAATTTAACGGACGATATATATATTCAACGTGTTTTGTTGGAGTTGTGAATAACTGTACTTAGAACGGTTTAGTTTATTCCTGAAGAATGAATCGAAGTGCTTTAAGTGACATTTCTAATGAGAATGGAAACAATGAATTTACTGCAGGTAAGAAACTTCTATATATGTTTGTATTGATGACACTCTTGTGACTGGATTTTATTTCTAAATTATCGATTTCATTTTAAATTGAAATCACATCTATGCCCGGAAGGTGTTTCTATGATGAAAGGCTGCCAAAAATGATAAAAGTACTAAATGTAAAGGAAATAGATAAAAATCATGCTCTTAAATACAATAATCTTAGAAGATTTTAATATGAATGCGTTGTATGTAAAGTATACATTAATCGTGCGATGTAATAATAAGTAGTTATTGCCTTTTACAGGAGATGTTACAGTCCGGAATGCTCTTAGCGGCCAATTTCAAGAGAGTGAAAATATTACTTGGTCACACTGTTATAATATATTGGCCTTACACACACAAATATATAATTTAATTGTTAATAAATACGCCACTGAGGAAGGCCGCAAGACCGAAAGCTACGGAATAAATATAATTGCTAGAGTTTATATATACATATTGCTAGAGTTTATATATATATATATATATATATATATATATATATATATATATATATATATTACATAACTGACTAACTGATTGACTGATTCGTAAACTAACTGTTTATTAAATGAAAACTTACCTGTTTCACAGAATAAATTTATCTCACAGCATAAAATGTTGCTTGTAGCAGACCGAGTTCAGGTTTAAAATAAAAAGTCCGATAATAACGTTATAAATCCGACACAACAGAGTACTATAATCGTAGAAGTTCGTTCGTGATAGTTTTTTTTATTCAATTCTCACAGTCGAAATAGTCTGTCGTCTAGTTAGAAATATTTTGAAGCATACTATTATTTGTTTCTACTGATTTCTTATTCAAACACTTAATAGTCATATGGCTGAGTTAAAATGGTTTCAAATCATAAAAACATAGTGATATAAAATCCGTTATAAAGTCAGACGTTTTGACAAAGACTCATACAACACACTGACGACCAACCATATGCTCCGTTATTTATAAAAGATGAACGCTATCCAATCAAATCACATCAGTAAATATCCAGTCAGTGTGACCTGTATCTAGAGCCTATCAGTTTATCCCGAAATGTGGCTAAAATTTATGCTACGGCTTATCAGCCACAAATCATCACCAACTGCTGCACTGACCGGTCACTAGACGAGACTGATATCCTTAATCAACATACTATGTACAATATTTCCAACGTGTAACAGGACTTCAGACCTTTATAAATGAAGATTGTTAATATATAATTTAATGTATTTAATAGATCATATTGGTCTAAATCGAAATAAGATATAGCAACATATTCACTTGGGCGAAAGGAAAGAACAAATATGTTAAACATGGAAAGGCATTCTGTGTTTACATTTTACATTTCAGATTTGCTTATGCTGAACATTATGATACGTATTTCAAAGTAAAATACCAAAATACACAGATATTTGTTTAAATGAGAGGATTCAATTTCATACATTAAATATAGTGCTGTCACTGTTACAAAATCAAACTTGATTCTTCAAAAGCAATGGGCTTGGCCAAATTGACCAAAAACTTACCAAACTATCAGCTAACTGCATATCAAAATGTATTTAATAGTTTCTTCTAAGTATGGCCGGGTCGTCTGGCGTATATGCATATGCTAGTTCGGTATTACTACAATATCAAAATACAGACCCAGTTGCGTTCAAGTTACCCAACAATGAATTCCGTTTGCGTTTGCTTTTTTTTTGCGTTCCGTTTGCATTGCGTTTGTATATCATTTATCAGTCGGCGTTTATAAACGAAACTATGCGTTTATTTAATTTGTTTTTATAAAAGTCGAACAGGAAATTCAGCTTTCACAAAACACAGTAAACACCAAAACACGAAACTGCATTCCTGAACGCAACAGAATGCATGTGTTTAAATGCACAGAAAACATGCATCTGCTTTCGTTCGTTCCGCGTTTACCAATCTCAACATTTCTATCATATACGCATGATATCCAGATATCCAGTAATGCGATTTTTATCACGATTCGGAGATTGTATGTATGTAAGAATATTGTAGAATGGGTCCATGTGTTGACACTAGTTGACCACATGTGGTCTATTTGTTCAATGCAGAGGTATTTCTATCAGATGTGAACTGGTTTGTTATTTTGAATCCTTTTGCATGTTTGTATCTTGTACAAATAATGTAATGTGTGTGAACGCTAAATCCCTCCCAAAAAATGCGTATATAGTATTACATCTATATGGAAGAGCAGTTAAATCATCTGACTAGTCATCAAAGAGCTGCGGGCTCGAATCCCGTGCAGACATACTTGATATTCCTCAAAGAAATTTATTAACGGTTTTCAAAAGGCACATCCAGTGAATACCAGTGAGTACCATGTGTATGTATGGAAGAACAGAGTATATATATATTGGTGATTAGTATCATTTGTAGCATGGTCACAGACAATTCTCTTTGTTCAGGCACAGGTGTAAATCGTTTAATTGAAAATAAGACCTGTCAGAATAGCTGTGAGAATAACAGTGAGAATAACAATTCAATTCAATTTTATTAAAGCATAAACATTTTACAATGTCCATCGCCATCAGCACGGAGGCGGTAATACATACAAGACATACTAAATACAAATACACATATATTAAAACATGTTCTGGAGAAGAGCATGAGAAATATTTAGGTATGAGTAAACAATTTTAAGGATAAACACGTATATATTATTGAAAGTAATTATAGCATACAAGTTGTTCACACTTCACTGGCATGGCTCGAAACACTATTAAATATTATGTATAGTACATGATCCACTTATGACCTATATAGATAATCTACAGTGTGATTGCACGAGCTTCACGTGTTAAACGGATCTGTTGTATTAATGCTGTGTTTGCAGGAGCGGATACGTGGTGGGATTGGGTGGGGTTATCATATATTTATGTTTATTTAACGTTAGATCGGTGATTGTCATTAATACTAGTATACATGATATTTTTCAGCCACCTTGTTTAACATTCCCATGTACTCATGCACTTTAACATGTCGTCATATACACTCTTTCTCATACGCACTTTATTTCCTATTCTCTTTTATTTCTTTCGTTTCCTCTTACAACATGTGACAAAAGAAAATGACATTTACGAAATAAACAATAAAACACATTCAATATAAACGAAAACATAAACACACACCATTATACAATGGAATAGTTAAATAATAATTGAACATATTTTAGTTCGCATTATAATGTAACAATGCATGTTTAAAATATCAGTGCCATATGTAATATATATATATATAACTATTGGAATTTCGGACAATATACCGTTGAGCGTATCACTATTAAGAGTTAAGCTCAATTGATTGTCAGGATCTAAAATATAAAAGTTCGCGTCCTGCCCGTTTTAGAGATGCCTTACCGAAAACGAAACGCAAGGTATCATTCGGACAGATAGGTTTTCTTAGTCAGGCACATTTTTATTTATTTATATACTGTATAAAAAATAAATTACCACAGCAGTTTGTAAATGTATTCAAAATACTTGTCTATGAGCATACATCACTATACCAGATCGAGAAGTCGTGGGTTCGATCCTCGCCGCGGACACATTATTTATCCTTGAGCAAGATAATTAATCCACATTGCTTAGTACTGGTTCTACCCAGGAAGCCATCGAGAGTGATTAATCTAAGTTGCAATAACTTGTTTCGCAATCGATGTAAAATAAATATGTTTAAACTAAACACTATTTAAATGAAGTTAAAAATCAGAATATATTTTGTTCAAGATTGAAGCGTTTTTATGTCAGCAGAGCGTTCGCATTTCCAGGTCAATGGCGGTTTGTAAAAACTGTTTGGCTAATCAGTAGATTGGCTAATCAGTAGTTAACACTTATTATATTTTTGCCTTGTTCATATATATTTTTTTTATACTCTTTTTTAAGTTTTCAGTAGCCGTTGCGATTCTCTAACTCACATATTAATATTTCTATTTTAAGTACTTTTTAGACAACATGTCAAGATTAGCACCGGTCGCTCAATGTTTACTATGTATAAATGTGTGTGATAACAATATTTTTAGAAAAAGATTTTATAAATTAAAACAGTGATATATGTGTATGTATTGACTACTGGACCTACTGTTGTGGCTTTTTGTGAGTCATATGACACGGCTGTGGCAGTCGGTTCAGATGCTCAATATTTTAACATAGTGAACAGTCATATGTATATTGATATTGTTTAGTCTCTTGTAATTCTAAAAAGAATGGCATAGTTGTATTTTATTGAATTGAAGTCTTTATTTAGTCTTTATTTATCGAGGGTGACCCAATTAGTTTATACTAATCTTCCTTGGGGCCCTCTGTAACAAATACATGATACAAAATACAAGAAAGGCAAGATACATAAGATATATGTAAACATAATAACATTGTTGGTGGTGGTAGTTTGAACGATATTTACACACTAATAAGATGAGATGATATCTATATCGAGTTTAATGTTGTTTTTCCTTTATCCATTTCATGCAGTTGTTTGTAAAACTTTTCATTGTTGCACACATCTGAATGTGCTCTTGAATATTATTCCATAAAATGGTCCCGAAGTAAGACATGCTGCCCTTGAAAAGTTCCCGATTAGGCTTAGGAATACTAAAATTAGTATCAGATAGTGATCGAAAACTTCTGTCAGTTGAATTACGAGTACTAAACATATCGGAAATATATGAAGGGACAGTATTGTTCGAAACTCTATACATGAATTTGGCCTTTTGAAGTATAATTCGCTGATCAATTGTGAGGCAATTTAGTTGTTCCATAGCGGCTTGAAAAGTAATATACTGTTCACCTAAAATGACGTGACATGCGCTTTTTTGCATTATTAAAAGGCTGTTGATATTTTTTCGACTTGTGTTACCCCAGATTACATTACAAAAGTCTATATATGATTTGATGTATTGTAGATAATAGTGTACTGTGATGAGACTATTAAACTATATAATATAAAAGCTTATTACGGAATTGTGGCATATTATTTGAGGTCTAATTAGAGACACATGTTAAAGTAATGCATGCAAAATACGATCATAGTAAATGAACAACCGGTGCTGAGTAAATTAAAATGTGTTAAGGTATTATATTTTAAACAGGCTTTGCTTAAAAGGATTAAGACCCAATTGAATTAGCAACCGATAAGAAACTAACGACTGAGATGAAACTAGTTGTTTATTGAGTAATCAACCCGACCCGTGATAAAAGTAAAAACTGACGCGCTCATACCTTTTTATTCTCTTTATTTCTTGTTTACAGTCTAACATACAGTGGTCTTAAAACTGCTCAAAACTGAGGAACACTTTTACTGCTAGATCACAGCATGAAGACTATTATAATTGACCTGTTAATGTGGGTTTAGTAATTGATATCAATAAAACTGACCAGGCCTACCTATTACCACATGTGTTCTTGATGAAGCCTGTATAACAATACAAGGTCTGTGGTTATAACGACCTGTTTCAACTACAATGAAAACAAAGTATATTTTCTTTTACCAAAATAAAAAGATGAGATAATTGTTGAAAGAAAAAAGGTGAATATTAAAGCAAGAGTACACACTACCTAACTTTAATCATTATAAATTAGCCTAATTTTTCCATCTTTGACATTTGGTGGAAATATATTTTCTTGATTTTGTAAACAAATTACACTCAACCTTTCATTTTTGTATTCATGTAATATGTAAAAAACATAACTGATAATATATAGCACAACTCACTGTTATACCTGACGTTTTTTTTATTTTAAGGGACACATTGATTGTTTATTTTTAAGCATTTCAATTAGCACCTCGATTTATTATACCTGTATCATGATGACTTAAAACTGCCTGCATTAAAATAAAATATAAAATTGTGATTTTGATTGTCTTCGTTATTCTACTTTTTAAAAAGTAAATAAAATATAATTATATTATTGGCACAATATAATATATAGTTTTTTGAACCATTCTAATAATGATTACAAAAATGCAAATGATATGTAATCCATGTATTTGCCTATAGAATGAATGAATATTGTTTAACGACTCATCAACACAGTATTATAGGGTATTTAGAGGCGCCTCAGAGAGAGGGAAAGGATATATAGGAATCCAGGAACCTGCGCCCTACTCTTACTAATGAATGGTTCTTTAACGTGCTTGGTGGATAGATTCCGAAATATGGATCTATTCCGAGCGGTCTGTCTTGTTTATAATCCCCCCCCCCACACACACACACCCCACCCCCACCATCCCCATCGGATGGACGATGCTAATACAACGTTTCTTGCCCACGGACACACTAACAAAACTCAGTTGCACCGGTGGGGTTTGAACCCAGTTTCTCTAGATTTCAAGTTCACGCCAGTCCTGTTTGCCTATATAGAAACTGTATAAACGTTTTGCTATGCTGTACTGGTTGATTACAATTTACTTGCAATTTCAGTTATGTTTATGAATCACTAGTACATAACATGTGATTTGAGATGGGAGGGAGTGCGCAACTTTAAAAAGAAAAAGAAGAGTTTTTTAGGTGAGCTCGTGGGAAGTGCCGGCAGCGTCCCCGCCTGAATCTGCCCATGGTTAAAGCCTTGACTTTGTTTACAGAGATTAATATGTGCAGATGTGCAGTGCTTAATAACATGTTGTAAATGCGTTAATTACCCAGTAATTTGATCTACATACAACATATTGTTTACTCAGAAAATGATGTTAAATTTCTTCTAACTTTATCGACATCTGAACATCTTTTAAAATTAAGTAATTTTGCTACTTACATATTTAAGAATTGTCCACGTGAAACCACAGACCTAATAACCATGTGGCATATATATAACAAGAAAATATATGTAGATGTAGACGATTTTTGATAATGGGTTAGTTTGTGGAGGCTTTGTTCAAGTCACATACCTGTTGTCGTCGATATGGAGATGACAGGAAGGTAAAGTGAAAAATTAAAAGATACTGTATGAATACAGATAAGTTTTTATTTGGTCTTAGGTATACAGTATTATACATGTTAAGGGGAACATATTCAAGTATTTTCAATTAAACGAAATACACCTGAGCTATTACAAAGGGAATTTCAGTGACCATGCTACAATATAATCTAAATCTAATTTTACGGGTGATTACCATATGGGCCCATGCAGGCTCATGAGATGCTCGGAGATGCCGTTAAGGCAAACGACTTTGCATTTTAAATGGATTACAAGTGTTCTTATAGAAAATATTTAATTTATTTACTTCTTTACTTTATTATAATACTCAAATATAAATGGGTGCCGAAACGTCTAGGGTAAACATTTAAAAAGATGCCGAAATGGTTTGACGCCGAAACGTCTGGGTGCCGATTCTTCTAGGTTTTCGAAATGGTTTGGTGCCGAAACGACATGAATCGATCTTGATCACAAAGACGCAAAAACTTGAGAATTGTCTGCATTTATTAATAAGCATTTGTCATGTACTGATTGATCATTGGGATCCAATCCGAACTGCCTCATCCATTTTTTTCAAAAATAATCTCGGAAAGAAATAGACACCATTTTGGATACTACTTTTTTGGACAATCTCGCCGGGCACAGCCCGGCGTCGAAGTTGTCCACTAGTAATCACTTTTTCGGTGATGGCGGCGATTACCGTAAAAAGTCCAAAAAATCCACAAAGTAAACTTTCGCTAAAGTCGTGAAAACAATACGGGCGAGCAAAGCTCGACAAACGAGCCACAGAGCTTCGCACAAAGCGCGAAGCCCCGAAATTAAACGACACACATTTATATTGTCACTAAGCTTCGCACTGCGAAGCCTCAAATTATTCATATTTACGACATTATGTCGACCGCGTTCTTCATGTCCGGAGTTTACCTCGTCCGGCCTGCTTCATATTTTTCAGAACGGCAAATGGTACGCGGATTCAGACTTGCATCAATAAGCGCATAAATGTAAATTTCTTACCTTTTTCTTGTGTGAAGCAGCATGTGACGTCAATACCTGAGTAGGGGTAACTGGTGCTTTGGCGACTGACATTAAACATGACGTCATGAGATTGTTAAACATGACGTCATGCGATACATGACGGTCACATGTGCTAATTGCTTTGGTCTATGTATGTACAATGTTTGCCAGTCTGGCAATGGGGAAAGGGATTAATGTGAGTATTTTCAGTTACACATCTGTGACAGTTTACTTACCTAATTAATACATTCTAAAATGAAATAAAAAGTCCGGAGGATCATGCCTCCACGCCCCCAACCATAGGCCTATGCTGTCATTTGGGCCTAGGAAGTTACTGTACATGTACTCCGGATTAAACTTATGTAAATCGTGAAAATTTGATAATTACAAAGTATTGAGCTTCGCCCGAAGCGAAGCCCCGAACATTAAATAAAACAATACTATTTTGGTAAGCTTCGCGAAGCGAATCCCATAGGCCATGATTCGTCCTGTTCTTCAATTTCGCAGTTGACCTTAGTTGACATTTTCAATTCGCACGAAGCGAGACTCCGAACATTAAAACAAAATCATAGATCACATACTGCCATAAGCTTCGAGAAGCGGTGCCCCAAAACGCTTACAAATATATATGTTATAACATTGTTATGACAGTGTGGTAAACATGGTGAAATGGTGCTGTAAACGCCAAAATAATGCCGAGCGCAGCGAGGTGTATAACAACAATGTAACAAGATGTGTGTATCTCACAAACTATTTAATATATTTACAAAAAAACACACAATATGATTGCGAGCACAAACGAGCGTTTGGTCTCAATTTCATTAAAATGTTTAAAGGAATATTTTAATTACCGCTTCATAATTTATAAAGGGGCTGTCGTGGCCCTATAAATAACCACTGAACTTGAAATACGGTTAACCCGGGGTCAAGCTTCACTATCGCCACTGAGGTTCGTCTTTGTGTTCGTCAGCAAGACGCTTTTCATTAGCCTCGTCCGTCGGATGGGGACGTAAACTGGGAGGTTTTTTATATTGGAGTCTATCCTCCAAGCACGTTAGATATAAGACTATATTCGTTATATTATGTCAGGTTCCATATTCCTGTGTGCGATGTCCCATCTCTCGAATAACGAATAATGTGTTGTTGAGTCATTAAACAACATTCATTTCATAACTTACAGATTGAATTAGCTTATCCTCAAATAACAAGAGCGAACCAGAGGCTCTCATCCCACCACCCCACACCATCACACACCTAAAATTCGACAAACAATTCGTGTCAGATTTTAAGGACCTCGCACGTCATTATCATAGGATTTAGCAATTAAATGTTTTGGAATTGAATTGGGTTTTAAGGCGCACCAACACATAAAAGGTTATATGGCGCCTAACAGGCATGAACATGCCAGGCTCATCCTCCATGTACATAGAGATAAAATATGGAAAATGGGCCTAGAACCTTCTCACCCTGAACTGCAGAGTTGCTGCAAATTCTATCGTAGAAACGCCATTTACGCTGGAGCCACGTTTATTGTTTTTCTGCCACTGCTCTTTTGATGTGAGCGAGATGGCACCTGAAACAATGCAGGGATCATGATGAAGACCTTTAATGAACATGAACAAAAAATGATAAAATGATAAAATGAACATGTATTTGGGGGGATTCTACCCTCTGCCTACCCGTCCAAAGGGGTCTGCAGTGGCCCTATTCTTTGCCCCGTGACCAAACGGCACCCGGGAACCACACGCGTCAATTAAATGTTTTGAAAATTAAATGTTTTGAAAATGCACTAGAATTCACGTTATGTTATGTAGAAAACAAAGAAACTTCGGTATGAGTAAGGGTAGGTATGGGCCTATACACTTTCCCTTAGCCTCGTCCGTCGGATGGGGACGTAAACCGGGCGGTCCCTTGTATCGGTCTATCCTCCGAGCACGTTAAAGAACCATAGAAATCTATTCGATAATAAGAGTAGGGCACGGTTCCCGTATTTCTATGTATCCTTCCCATTTCTCTTGGGCGGCTCTAAATAACCTATATTGTGTTGTGAGCCGTTAAACAACATTCAATTCAATTCAATTCTCTCAAGGGCGGCTCTAAATAATCTATAATGTTTTGACGAGCCGTTTATGGCATTCGTATTAAATTCTCTGATAATGATATGCATATTGAATATGACCACCAACAATTAAAATTAAGACATGAAAGTAAAAAATTATTTAATTTGAAATGAAACAACGTATATATCATATATTTAAATAAAAATTGACAACATATATCAATCATTCGTCCAGTTTTATTAAACCAATATAAATAATTGTGAATTTCCCAATTCGCTGTACTCTCCTTCTCCCCTAGCTTGACCCATGAAATATTAATATTATGTTCAGAATTGTCGAACATTTTTTCCAGCAGCTCTGCTGCAATTTCTCGTTAATCACGTGGGGTCAGTCACGTGGAATAAACAATGGCGGCGCCCATTGAACCATCATGGTGCTACTGCATCCCGAAGAATGACGGGATTGGCCGAGGGTTTTACGATTGGCTAATCCGTTTGTTATGCAAACAAAACCACACGCAGTTAATTACAAAATATTTTTTTATTTAATATTTTAACTTAAACTGACTATAAAATGATAAGACTTATTTCAAAAGAGTATAGCATTTAATAAATAATACAAATATGTTTTAAAATCAGTTGATTTCCTGGTCTATATTTTGTTACGGTTTACAGGTACTTTGCCGGGGCAAATCACCCAAACCCATCAAATCGACGTGTATCATTGGAAATACCCACGAGCATTATTTCCGATGATCTACGGAAATGAGCGAGTTTGCACGATTGCATTGGGATCCTGCTTTAATTAGAATAATTTAATTAGACTCTTATATGGGTTTAGGTATACAGGAAGTAAATCACTGTGGTATTCATGCCTGGTGTAGGAAAGGAGTTCCCAAACATATAATCCCTAACTTGTTTGTGATAAAAGGCATTTTTGAGTATTTAAGGCCTGTTTTTCTGGCTGAAATAACTTTATTGACTTGTTTGTGATAGCTAAAAACAATTTGCATGGTTGTATGATGATTTTATTTATCAATTTGAGAGTTTTGAAAGTAGAACTCATTTAAGAGGTGCCGAATGAATGAGTGAAGTTCGTTCACGGTGTCAAAAAAGATCAGAATTGTCTTTTCTTATATACCACATGACCCCTACTATTCTCAGCAGTTTTCTTGAGAGGCAGGTCTCATGACAAAGAACATGTAAGTGAATCTTAGTTTGAATTTCATTTTGAAAAATGGCTAACTAGAAAGCTTGGGCAATATTGCATTGGACTCAATGGGATTTGATTTACTTCCGGTACACCTTGAGAATATGTCTATGGTTAACAGACTGTGAATCATGTAGCCGACAATAAGCATGCATTACAACTTCAATTCCTAGGGAGCCCGTCGAAAAAACTTAAATGGTATAAACACATAGTTTTCAATGTTCAAAGCTTGCCGTTTATTGTCTCAAATGACGTTTTCGTAGAGCAGTCTACTAAAGTGTAGAATGCGGCAATATTTCCGGGATCGTCACGTCCGGGATTTTTTACGGAGCATAATGAAACCGTAATTGAAACTGAATGAAACCGCAAGTATTGGAATGGAATAAGAGCAAATCTGTATTTTAATGGAATAATACCTTTTTAAGGAATAATACCCAATTATAATGCGGTATTCTCATAAATACCTACGTGTTATCCACTAGTCGATGGGTTTATTCGCTGCCTATATGGTTTTCATAATTGCACATATAATGGTAAGGTAGCAATGAACAGTTTCTTTGAGTTTTTCACTTTGATAACGCAATCTTATAATTACACATGGTAGCAGTGAAACGTTTATCCCTGTTGTAATGCACACGCTAACGCACACGCATCCCTTACATGTGAACACCTGTATTTCTGTGCTGATGTGTACTTCTAGCATGTCGTGCTCCAAAGTTGAATTGTAATCAGTATGTAAGGCAAATCAAGGTATTTGAACAGAGAGAAGCGAGGTCGCCCACCTGGATTCAAAATGTTTGGTAGGAACAACTGATGGTAAAACTCGGGAAGAATGTGTCTGGTAAGAAAAAATAACACGGTCATGGCGACATTATTTTTGTCAATATTGTTTTAGTTTAAACATATTTTATTCATTGTATTTACAAGTTAAGCATATAAGTTAAGTGACTTGATATGTTATGTGAAACTTCGTTTCCAGTCCCTACCCAGATATATGCTTTTTCCTCTCGGCAGCTATTTTAGCTTGCGTAAAACTGTGCGTATACAACTATATACACAATAGTTTTCGTTTAGAAAAAAACTAATATTTTTTTACAAGCTAAATATATCAGTAGGAACAAAGTTTACAAATATAGCATTTGTTTCCCCCAAAAATGAAATGTACTAAATGAACAATGTTCTTGTCATTGGTCACGCACTGTAATATATTAATTGTAAT
This sequence comes from Cyrtodaria siliqua, assembly GCA_037043455.1. Taxonomy (NCBI): domain Eukaryota; kingdom Metazoa; phylum Mollusca; class Bivalvia; order Adapedonta; family Hiatellidae; genus Cyrtodaria; species Cyrtodaria siliqua. The sequence continues at coordinate 388,525 of JAWPHD010000751.1, read as the reverse complement.
TTTGTTATATTTCCTCTTACTGCATAATTCTTTTTAAAACGCAAAAAATACTCAACACATCCTGCTTTAACTTGATGCTTAACAAGTCTCAGCGGCGAATGCCACATGCATAGATCGAAATAAAATAAGTGTATACATTAGACATTAAAATACATGTATCAGTTACATAAAAATATATATCAATGAAAAAGTTCACTCTGATCGGGCATACACCTATGAAAAAAGTACAAACACATACAGTCATATATTACGTGAAACACTATGTATGTATGATTATTATAAATTACATGTACAACAATACTGTATTATAATTTCACTTTACTTTTATTTTTTTAATTAGTTAAACGTGTTATACATTAATTAAGGCACATGAAAACTGTGAATTATTTTCCTTGCCTTTTAAAGTATCTTCCCTAAATCCAATTAGATTTAGATTTAGTCGTTTATTTGTGTCTCGTTGTTTCAGTCAAATACACATACATATATGCATTATTTTATACATAAAACATAACTTGTAAACACTATTCTAAAAGAATTATAGGAGACAATGTTATTGCAAATTAACATTTAACATTCAATAATTCATATTAAAGCATACTTATCATTTTGGCCTGTGTATGAGTTACTAATAATACAAGTATGATGACCGGTATGGTTTTAGCTGTAAGTTATAAGTAAATTATGTTTATTTTTACACGTTTTATGTTTCTTAATCATCAAAATTAATACCAAGTCATTTATTAAGATGTAAGCACTATAAAATGTTCATCAACATTGAGGTGGTGACACATACAAATCAATTTAAAATACACCATAATTATTTCGACAGAGTTAAACATACATAACATTAATAGTTATACATATTTTAATCACTCCTTGATTTTATACGCACGGTGATGAATGGATAGACAGAGACAATAGACGGATATCATTGCACACAATAAACCAGACAGTTAATCAAGTGGAAATATAAACAGACGGGCAGACGAACTGACCGGCTCCGTCAGATAGGCATACAGACAGTATTGCTGCAGAAATTGTGACATGCAGACTCTCTCTCTCTCTCTCTCTTTCTCTCTCTCTCTCTCTCTCTCTCTCTCTCTCAAAGGCGCTTGTGAACCATTTCGCGCGTAATAATTTGCGCATTATTATACTAACATCAGTTGCATTATGTTCCCGTTGTTATAGTAACAACAATAACGTGCATTGACAGCGACAAGTATGTGCAAGAAGGTTACATGTTCAGACCATGGAATTGCTATTTCCTATTGAGATACACCGTGATTCTTATGCTGTTAGCTCTGCCGACCAAAAGTAAAACTTAATCGAAATTAGACACTACTATTTTATAAAAGAAAGTTTGAAATGAATGTGCATTTTTGCCTGCGACAGATTGACTATTATCTTAAACGTTAGTGTTGATTAAAACAGTGAACACACTACTTACATACGAATCTCTTCTAAAACAGTGTGCATAAGTAAAATCGCACTTAATCCAATAAGCATCAGGATAATTTAGACATATGACATTCACGTTTTTTTGTGTTTTTTTCACAAATTGATTACAAAAGTGAAACATACTTTTATTAAGGTCTGTGTGTTCATATAATGCAATAAACGCAAGACCGGCATTGTATTCGTTTTCTGTAAGTATCTACTGAAAAACTATAACTCGTGGACACGGCCATGGTTTTGTTTGGTTAATCATAATGTATTAATGTATAATGTTGTTCGTATTGTTGAGTTGTATATATGATATTATATAGATGTATTAATATGAACTCATCTGTATTAAGCTATATATAAATTATTATATATGATTCATATGCATTAGGACACATGATACTCCGGATAACTAAAACACCTGGTCGGATTCTTATTATCAAAATAGTTGCGGGGTGAAAAAAAAAACAAGAATGCGGTGTGCCTCTTTAAGACATTCACATATCGTGAACATATAGGTTATGTGGAGTTTAATATTTCAATAAAACAGTATGGGAAGTATTCTTTTTAAAATAGTTTGACACACCCACGGTCACTTTTACTATTTCCAAATCCAAAAATGTATCTGTCTGTTGTTGTTGTTTTTTTGTTGTTTTTTATTATGAACGACTTTTTATTCATATATAAATAATACAAAGGTTACGTATACACATTATATCTGTTTAACATAGATATTGAAATTACGATGCAAAAGCGAGATCCACAAACATACTTTTAAAATCGTTTATGGGGATAACTTGACTTCAAAAACAAACCATTAGCGCCGAGTCGCCGAGAGTTTTCGTGCCGAGTTTTTTCACCGCAAATATTTTCATAAACGATAATTCAACAAAACGGAGTACATTACCTAAAGCAGCTTTGAAGTTGCCCCTAGTTCTTAGTATACTGCTTCGATTTAAACAATTATTTATTGCTATGAAAAGGAATAGTATTTGTTATAATAATGTATATATATATATAGAGTCGTTTCTGAAATAATTGTTTAAGAAAAGCATAATTACAAATTGTCCTGATTTGGGAAATGAACATTTATCATTTGCTATTGTGTTTGTTTGTAATATTTAAACCTTGTGTTAATGGATGTGTTATGGTGAATATCGATGTTTGCGAATAAAACAATAAGAAATATAAATGTCGATGTTTGCAAATAAAACAATAAGGAATATAAATGTTGATTTCACAGACAAGCATTGACTGTTAGCTAAATACATATTCATATTCATTTGTCAGTAATAAATGAATGACATATAGTATACTGTGCAAAATAATGCTGTTTTGTTCGGAGTATATCTGTTCAATTCACGTGGCGTGTCTGACATAATTATCATGACATTCGCTGTTGGTGTGCCAGACGCGCGCGTCTTATCTATTGGCCAACCATAAATGGTGGCAGAGATACAAATACGCCCTTTTATGTCTAATGGCCAATCAAAATAATGGAAATATACAGTTGATGGTCAAGATATTAAATTAGATATCAGTTAATTATGCCTGATGATTTCAACAAATATTTATTTTTAGACATTATCATTGTATTTATATTTTAAAAAAACCGCTATATGTTAGTGTCAAATTTATTCTAATTTTATTTTAAATCATATTTATTAATCGATCAATTTTATAGATAGATAGGCAGTTTCTTGAATTTACTAGATGCGATTCTATACAATTTGCTTGCATTCCCGTATACAAACCAATTAATGGAGAAGATAAACACTGCGTATTTAAAAAAAAATAAAAAAATTATAAGCAAAGTCGATAATTTCTTTGCCACTATACATGAAAATTTCACCCTTATATCTGGATACATGAATATAACTTGAGAATCACTTGGTTTCAATAGAGAAAAACATTATAAAAAAACAACGTATATTAATCCGACAAATAAAAACATGGATGAAATATTTTGTAATAAACATATATTAATGAAATTGGTAAATAAACATGAAACAAAATCAGATTCCGTTACACTGACTTTTCATAAATTAATAAAACAATACTAGGCAAATCCTTAGATTGCTAGATATATATTAGTTTGATTATAAATACTGTTGTTTACATAACAATTAAACAATATTTGAAACTTAATTTAACTTAAATAATAATGTCCCATAAAGGCACATTTAAATACACCTATAATCATTCATACAAACTGACTTAGTATACAGAACCCATTTATAATAAAGATACATAGTAATCATTGGACAAGAGTTACATATACATATATGCCTTGCCTTAACCATTGTACAAGAGTTCTCCAGGACTACCCCCTTTAAAGTACCGTCTCAATTTATTTATCCAGTATATTTTTTTACTTTAAAGGGACACACGGCAATCTTGATTTTTTAAAAACTCACGGCGTCCCGTTAGTTTTTCCCTTCACTTGCATTTGTTCCATCATTAATAGTATTTGTTAGAATAGTTCAAAGCAAATTATTTTTACATATTACTAACATTTTATAATAGTGCATCAATAATACATTTAAAAAATTGGTGAATTAATAAAGATAATTGAAATTTCAAGTTTTTATTTAATCATATGCAAGCAGTTTTAAAGCCAAAATGCCGCAGGATAAGTAAATTGAGGAGTAAATTTTAATGTTTGAATAAAACTCAAGATTGCCATGTGTCTCTTTAAACCTGCCTGTAATTAAATAAAATTTTGATTTTTCATTTGTTTTCTTCTTATTCTACTATATGTTTACAAATAGTATGGGTGCAATATACTCACCAGCTAGTAACATGCCAAACAGCTGTATACCATTCTTTAAATTAATATTAATGATTGAACAAATGTGGGTTATGTGAAAAACTAAAAGGACGCCATGAGTTAAAAAAAACAATTCAAGATTACCGTGTGTCCTTTTAAAGTAACAATGACAAATTACATCAGTCGGGGTTTATTAAAATTTAGTACTCCGTGATTTTTACTGACGTCGTCAATCTCAACTTACAAGCAAGAAAGTGTTCGTCTACTTAATTATATTTATCATAGTTTTCCTTTTTCAATATTCATACAATTTCATAACTGTAATTTCGGAATATCAGTGACAATGCTACTTTAGTTTTGTGTACCGACGATTTTCCTTTTATTTAGCATTTACCGAAATGCAGTTATGAAATGTAGGATTCCTCGTCCTATTATATTAATCATTGCAAGGTAACTAGACATGGTATCGATTTTTTGTTTAAATCATTTGATGTCTTATGAGTTGGATTACAACATGTATGAATCTTACAAGTTTACGTCAATAAATTAGTGCGATATCGAAACAGTCCACGTATTATTTGAACAGCTCTCGTACATATACCACAAAACAAGTACCCCGCGCAGTCTTAAAATAACACACAAATTAATACGCATGATTGACACAAGAAAAAGCTCATAGAGTCGTCGAGTTTTCCAGACAAATTTTCATTACATTTTATAAATCGGTCGGAAATTGAGGGTAAAGTTAGCGCACTTGAGCCTTATATTTCATAATAAAACATATGTATATCAAATTAATTTAAGATACAACATATTCCAACAACTGGCATTTACATTCTGTAGGTTTAACTCGGAAAAATTTAATAACTGAAACCATTTCAGTACTTTTATTCTACCAACGAATCTTAACACTGACTACCTATATAATATCTGTATTTCTGTCTCATCATAGTTCAAACAATGCATATGTACAATACAGATTACCCACAAATATAGTACTATGTCATTCTAAATAGAATTATAGGAGACAATACAAGTGTTAAATCAAGTGAGAAACACGATTTAACACGAATGAACAGAGATGGTCACATTCTCTCACTCTCTCTCTCTCTCTTGCTTGCTTGCCATCAGTCTGTTTACTTTCTTATTTCTTTATATATTACTGAGATCTACGATCGCCTGAATTAATAAATGAATCCGTTTTTCCTCATTAACCTACCCCACTAGCTGACTTTTATTATTATTATTATTATTATTATTATTTTTATTAGTATTATTATTTTATTTTTTTTATTTTTTTTTATTATTAAATTATGAAATTTTGACCACGAGCCTGCGCGACTCCTTCTTTCTCATATATCATGTATTTTGATCTGAGAAATACTGAAAAGTTAGTGTTGTTGTTGTTGTATTCAGACGCATAAAATGTGTACCGCCATTTTTAATCAAGACCGTAAAGAGCTACAGTGATCATTGGAAATGTAAATGAGACATTAACTGGCCATAAATCTAAGTACCCGCTGAGCTGAAGAACGGCTTGAGAAACTCTATCTAATTGCCTAATGCTAACCATATGTTGGCAATTGAAGGCTTTGCATTCGCATATTGTCTTGTAAAATTCACAAGTCCAGTTGTTCATTCATGAATTTCACAAGTGAAATAATTATAATTATCAAAGATAAGAGTCAGTTAATAATAAAGTACATGTTAGTTTGGTCCGTTAGTGCCGAGGCTCCGGCTATATTTATTCCTAACTCAGAAAGCTGCTATGGGGGTTGGACTGTGTAGTAAGAATACCGGGACGTAGTCAAATTTATATAAGGCATTTTATTAGTCTTATAGATACAGTCTATAAATATATTCTCAGCATACTAATACATCTGGTTCCAAATCGTTATCGTCACTGAGTATTGACTTATGATGTTAACGGCAATCTTGATTTTTGAAAGCTCGCGGCGCCCCGTTAGTTTTTCTACATAACTTGCATTTATTCAATAATTGATATTAATTATAAAAAATAATATAAAGGAAGTGTGGTTGAATATTACTAACTGTGTGTGTGTACAGCTAATATTAAAACTTAGGTTTATTTTTGTATACCGTTGCTTTCACAAAGTGAAATTTTGGCTATATAGGAATCACGTTGTCCGTAAGTCCCGTCGTGTCCTTTCCCGTCGCATAACACATGATTGTGCTGTCCCGTCGCGTCTCGTTTGTGTTAATTACATACCTCAAACAGTTTTGAATGGGCTGATCCCAAACTTCATATACACATAACAACTGATGACTGTGATGGTGTCCCTCACATCACCCATATTTTATTACCCAATTTAATACAGAATTATCTGCAGAAAAGAAAGAAGACAAATTGACATAGTGTTCAAGTGTAGATCCATATTTTGAGAATAAGGTGTTGGTTAAGGGGCGTAAAATCCTGAGAAGCGGATTTATTATATGTGGATGTGTAGGCTATGTGCATGCGTGGGAGTTGTGCATGCCCTCACCTACAAAATGAATCGATTTCTTACATGGCATTTAGTGAATTCGGGTTTCACGGTGGAATGCTTGCCGGATTTATGTGGGTGCGACGGATCCGCTCTCTATCGATAAGCCAAAGCTTCATTATTTAAATTTCATTCATAATTATGTAAAATATAAAAAAATAAATAAAAGAAAACACTGTCCAATTTATTTCTGTAATACATGTAGATATAGAAGTCGAACCTGACCCATTGCGCACTTTAGACAATAAATTATGTTCAGGGAACGTTTGTTTTAACCTACCAGTTTTGCACCTACATGGAAAAAAACCCATTTCAAAATGACAAACGTATACATTTGCAATTAATTTCATGATGTGTAAGTTAATCCACTGTAAAAACTGAGAAGGAATGAGTTAAACTATATAGATACTATTTCAGAAGATTGAGTTTTGACAGGATATGTCAATTGTTATCAGGACAGCCTCTGACAGTTGTAATGTATGTGGGTTGATAGAAGTAACACATTGGTTTAGTGATCTGTATACTTTTAGTACTAAGCACTAACTGGCATAAATGCGTTCGAGTATAATACAACTGCTATGAGATGAGGCATGCATATTAGGCGACGCCTTCAGCAGTAACTAACCAGTAAATTACTGCACAATATTGGTCAAGACACAATTCTCCCAATGTAATTAAAACTACGCATATTTATTCAATGTGTCTGTTTGGTATCTCTGTTATAAATGGCAGCAAACTCTTATCTGGTGGTTATAGCAACAAACTCAAGTTAAAACTGTCAAGCTAGAAAATATTTATTTTCATTTCAAATCTAATGTCAAACGACATGATTAATTGAGGTATCCAAGCATTGTTCTCTGCAGAAATGATACTCTCAAATATATGAGATTCATTTCACAGATAAATGCATAAGTCCGAACATTACTGTCTATTAGTGTCAATTAATTGCTCTTGTCTCCATGATATATATCTCCTGGGTACTGGGGTTGTATCTGTGTTTCAGAACTGTTTTCATAGTCTGTACTGTATGACTTGCAACATGATACGGCCTGACATAAGTTGTATTTCTGTTAAGAACTTGGTCAATTGAATCTTCACATAGTTTTCTTTCTGGCTTACAACTGTGTAAACTGTGTTTCCGCAAATTTGAAGCATGTTAATCTGTGCTTGTTTTAAAGTTCAAACGGATTGTCCCGCAGAATACTTTCTATAGTTTCTAGGTTTTAATATTTAATACCATCGTCTCTGTAAATTCTTTTTTTTAAATGTTTACATGTCATGTGTTCTATGGAATAGTGTGAATATATGTAGGTACATAATATGCAAACAGTGAAACGGATATAACAAATAATACAGTTATTTGCGATCAGGAATCGCAGTGTTAATACAAATCAGGTATGCGATTATTGAAGTTTCAATATTCACCGTCATATTCCATCTTCGGGAACGCTTAAATGTCCGTACTATTGAAATTGTAATTATTTTGTTCTGCTCAGGGCTCATCACAATCAAAATAAGACCATTGTTTGTATTTATTTTGTTCGGCGATTTCAAAATTTCTCCTTTCATACTCATTTATATTATCGAGTACTCCACTAGTTATTATTAGTACTCCTGTTTTTTTAAACATTCGTCAAGCATAACATTTGAAATGTAGGAATTATGTGTGATCGTATACTTCATACGTATCTTTCTTGACACTATAAGTGAATGTTCTCGTGCAAAAACTACTGTCAATTTGAAAAGTTTCAGAGAATATGGATTATAAATGAACGTATTTTATCTTAAATAATACGTTTCGTAATGAATTAGCCTAAACATTACACATTATTTACACAGAAATTCATTCTGCAAAGTAATATATACCATCCTAGGTTTTACACGAGGGTTATTTTAAGAAATTGTACATCTCTTGTCATTCAAAATGTATTGTGAATTCAAATATTAGACATGACCAACACGGTGCTATTGCTATTAGGGTACCATATTTTGATTGATTTGACATTTTTATCGTGAATTGAAACTCTTTTCAAATTATATTTCCTTCTAGAATAAAAGCCTGATTTAATCCTGTTAATCTATCAATTTTACTGTGTAATGGCGTTGACATTGTTTAGGCGAAATGTTTCAGTTATAGTTGCGTATATTTTTTTTTTTTTTTTTTTTTGTGCCAATTAAATAATATTGTGCTAAAAGGGACACACGCCAATCTGGATTTTTTTTAAAACTCATGGCGTCCCGCTTGTTTTTCCGGATAACTTACACTTGTTCAATCATTAATATTAATTATGAGAATAGTAATAAGCAAATTGTATGTGCATGCTATTCAATTTAATTATTATTGCATCAATTATATATTAAAACTTAAAGTAAAATATGACGAAAAGGTGAATACTTAAATTTTTATTTATTTAAATGTAAACAGGTTTAAAGTAGACATGATCCTGGATATATAAGTCAAGACACCCATTCCAATCACTTCAAGATTGCCGTGTGTCCCTTTAAGGCAAAGACATGTTATAATAAAATAACTTTGACCTTCCTTGATTAGTATCGCAAAACGAATGGCTTTATGTAAATAAAAACATACTGGTGTAGTCATCTTTACGCTGCCAACTATGATTTTGACACTATTGTGTCATTCAAAATTGTTTTATTTGAACTTGTTATTAGTATGGGGATTATCGCTTGACGCATGCTTTTGAAGATGAATCAATAAATACAGCTTTTTGTCTGATCTTGTATATTAAACTAGGTGACACGTATTTATAATTATATATTGTTCTATTTAAGCTAGTATACACAAGTTTTTCCTTTGTATTTTATAGAACTATATATAAATACGAGGGCCGTTCAAGTTATATGTGGACATGCTTAATAGTTAATGGTTAATTATTGATAGTTACATAATATATGAATGAAATGTATTAACACCCATAATATTGTGTGTATATGTCATCTGATGGTGTTTTTTGTTTTTTTTTAGTAACAAAAACCCCTGTATCGGTCTATCCTCCGAGCACGTAAAAGAACCATAGAAATCTATTCGATAATAAGAGTAGGGCAGGTTCCCGGATTCCTATGTATCTTTCCCCTCTCTCTGGGGCGGCTCTAAATAACCTATACTGTGTTGATGAGCCGTTAAACAACATTCAATTCAATTCAATTAGTAACAAAAACCGGGAAAATATTTACGAGTCATTTCTAAGTGAATTTATTTTAAGTTAATTTAAGCCCTTGACTGTAATTGACAGGACAGCACATTTTACTAAGAAATAAGGTTTGCTTTTAGCCCTAACTATGGGGCGCCGTATTACTCGTTAAAACCATTTTGTGATATCACCTATTTGAATCGGTGATATCACTGATTCGAATAGGTGATATGACGCATTCAAATAGGTGATATCACCGATTATTTCTGAATGCGTGATTACACCTATTGAAATGGTGGTATCATCTATTCGAATCAGTGATATCACTCATTCGAATCACTTATTCAAAACGAATGAGTGATATCACCCATTCATTAGGTGGTATTACCCTTTTGTTTTGAATCCGTGATATCAACTTTTCGAATGAGTAATATCACTGATTCGAATAATTGATATCACGGATTCGAATAGTTGATATCACTCATTTAAATTTATAATCGATGATATCACCTATTCGAATAATTAATATCAAATAGGTGATATTACTGAATTGTATTAAAAAGCAATATTGCGATTCATGCTGTATGCGCGATATCAGCTATTAAATGGGTGATATCATCTTTTCGAATCATTGATATCATTCATTCGAATCAGTGATATCACTTATTGAAAATGAATAAGTGATCACTCATTCAATATGTGATATCATCCTTTCGGTTTGAATCAGTTATATCACCTATTAGAATTAGTGATATCACACATTCAATTAGGTGATATCACCCATTAAATAGCTGATTTCACACTGATTTCACTCAGTGATATCACCTGTTCAAATGAGTGATGTCACCGTTTCGAATGGGTGATATCACTGATTCGAACAAGTGATATCATTGAATCAAATAGGCGATATCACTCATTTAAATTTGAATCAGTGATATCACCTATTCTAATGAGTAATGACACTCATTCAAATAGGTGATATCACTCAATTGTTTTAAAAAGCAATACTAAGTGATATCACCCATTAAATAGCTGATTTCACACTGATTTCACCCAGTGATATCACCTGTTCAAATGAGTGATATCACCGTTTCGAATGGGTGATATCACTGATTCGAATAAGTGATATCATTGAATCAAATAGGTGATATCACTCATTTAAATTTGAATCAGTGATATCACCTATTCTAATGAGTGATGCCACTCATTCAAATAGGTGATATCACTGAATTGTTTTAAAAAGCAATACGGCGCATATTATACAACATTTTAATACCATTTGGGGATATCACTTTTTCGAATCGTTGATATCACTGATTTCAGAAGGTGATATCACGCATTCAAATAGGTAATATCATCGATTTATTCTGAATGCGCGATATCACCTATTGAATGGGTGATATCATCTATTCGAATCTTTGATTTCATTAATTCGAATCAGGGATATCACTTATTCAAAATGAATGAATGATATTCATTAATTCAATAGGTGATATCTTCCTTTCTGTTTGAATCTGTTATATCACCTATTATAATTTGTGATATCACTCATTCCAATAGGTGATATCACCCATTAAATAGGTGATTTCACATTTTCGTTTTAAATCAGTGATATCAGATATTTGAATAAGTGATATCAATGATTCGAATGGTTAATATCACTGATTCGAACAGCTTTTAAAAAAAATCTGAACACAGTTTTGTTTAGGTGGAAGACTCACTAGTAAAACTATTTGAATACATTTTTATTATCAAACTTTTGTTAACGATTTGTAGAAAAAATAATCTTAACAGAATTTTGTTAACGATATTAAAAATAAATCTTAAGAAAATTCTGGTAACGATTTAAAAACAAAATATTATCTTTAAGTTAACAGAACTTTGTTAAGGTGGAAGACCGCCTTGTAAAGATACTTGAACATATTTGTTTTAACAACATTTTGTTATCGCTTTTAAAAATGAAATCGTAACAGAATGTGTTCAGGTGGAAGACTACCTTGTAATGATTTTAACAATATCCTGTGAACGCTATACAAAAAGCCCCGTTGTGATATCACTCATTCCAATAGGTGATATCACCCATTAAATAGGTGATTTCACATTTTCGTTTTAAATCAGTGATATCAGATATTTGAATAAGTGATATCAATGATTCGAATGGTTAATATCACTGATTCGAACAGCTTTTAAAAAAAAATCTGAACACAGTTTTGTTTAGGTGGAAGACTCACTAGTAAAAATATTTGAATACATTTTTATTATCAAACTTTTGTTAACGATTTGTAGAAAAAATAATCTGGTAACGATTTAAAAACAAAATATTATCTTTAAGTTAACAGAACTTTGTTAAGGTGGAAGACCGCCTTGTAAAGATACTTGAACATATTTGTTTTAACAACATTTTGTTATCGCTTTTAAAAATGAAATCGTAACAGAATGTGTTCAGGTGGAAGACTACCTTGTAATGATTTTAACAATATCCTGTGAACGCTATACAAAAAGCCCCGTTGTGATATCACTCATTCCAATAGGTGATATCACCCATTAAATAGGTGATTTCACATTTTCGTTTTAAATCAGTGATATCAGATATTTGAATAAGTGATATCAATGATTCGAATGGTTAATATCACTGATTCGAACAGCTTTTAAAAAAAAATCTGAACACAGTTTTGTTTAGGTGGAAGACTCACTAGTAAAAATATTTGAAAACATTTTTATTATCAAACTTTTGTTAACGATTTGTAGAAAAAATAATCTGGTAACGATTTAAAAACAAAATATTATCTTTAAGTTAACAGAACTTTGTTAAGGTGGAAGACCGCCTTGTAAAGATACTTGAACATATTTGTTTTAACAACATTTTGTTATAGCTTTTAAAAATGAAATCGTAACAGAATGTGTTCAGGTGGAAGACTACCTTGTAATGATTTTAACAATATCCTGTGAACGCTATACAAAAAGCCCCGTTGTGATATCACTCATTCCAATAGGTGATATCACCCATTAAATAGGTGATTTCACATTTTCGTTTTAAATCGTAACAGAATGTGTTCAGGTGGAAGACTACCTTGTAATGATTTTAACAATATCCTGTGAACGCTATACAAAAAGCCCCGTGTGGTTCCCGGGTGCACCCGTTTGGTCACGGGGCACTGCAGATCCCTTTGGAGGGGTAGGCAGAGGGGTATAATCACCCCAAATTCATGTTCATTTTATCATTTTTTGTTCATGTTCATTAAAGGTCTTCATCATGATCCCTGCATTGTTTCAGGTGCTATCTCGCTCGCATCAAAAGAGCAGTGGCAGAAAAACAATAAACCTGGCTCCAGCGTAAATGGAGTTTCTACGATAGAATTTGCAGCAACTCTGCAATTCAGGGTGAGAAGGTTCTAGGCACATTTTCCATATTTTATCTCTATGTACATGGAAGATGAGCCTGGCATGTTCATGCCTGTTAGGCGCCATACAACCTTTTCATGTGTTAGTGCGCCTTAAAACCCAATTAAATTCAATTAAAAAAAAACTTAACAGAATTTTGATAAGGTGCAATACTGCCTAGTAAATATATTTGAATACATTTTTATTAACAAAATTGTGTTAACGATTTGTAGACAAAATAGTCTTAACAGAATTTTGTTAACGATTTTAAAAAAAATCTTAACAAAATTCTGTTAACGCTTTAAAAAAAATCTGAACAGAATTTTGTTAAGATGGAAGACTGCCTGCTAAAGATATTTGAATACATTCTTATTAACAACATTTTGTTATCGATTTGTGGAAAAAATGGTCTTAACAGAATTTTGTTAATGATTTTAAAAATAAATCTTAACAAAATTTTGTTAAAGATTTAAAAACAAAATATCATCTTAACATAATTTTGTTATGGTGAGAAGACCGCCTAGTAAAGATATTTGAACATATTCGTCATTAACAAAATTTTGTTAACGATTAAAAAAATAAATCTTAACAGAATTTTGTTAACGATTTTAAAAATGAATCTTAACGGAATTTTGTAAACGATTTTAAAAATGAATCTTAACAGAATTTTGTTAAGGTGGAAGACAGCCTAGTTAAGATATTTGAATACATTCTTACAAACAAAATTTTGTTAACGATTTGTAGAAAAAATTGTCTTAACAAAATTTTGTTAACGGTTTGCAGAAAAAATTGTCTTAACCAAATTTTGTTAACGATTTGCAGAAAAAATTGACTTAACAGAATTTTGTTAACGGTTTGTAGAAAAAATTGTCTTAACACAATTTTGTTAACGATTTGTAGAAAAAATTGTCTTAACAAAATTTTGTTAACGATTTGCAGAAAAAATTGTTTTCACAAAATTTTGTTTACGATTTGTAGAAAAAATTGTCTTAACAAAATTTTGTTAAAGGTTTGTAGAAAAAATTGTCTTAACAAAATTTTGTTAACGGTTTGTAGAAAAAATTCTCTTAACAAAATTTTGTTAACGATTTGTAGAAAAAATTGTCTTAACAAAATTTTGTTAACGATTTGCAGAAAAAAATGTCTTAACAAAATTTTGTTAACGATTTGTAGAAAAAATTGTCTTAACAAAATTTTGTTAACGATTTGTAGAAAAAATTGTCTTAACAAAATTTTGTTAACGATTTGTAGAAAAAATTGTCTTAACAAAATTTTGTTAACGATTTGTAGAAAAAATCGTCTAAACAAAATTTTGTTAACGGTTTGTAGAAAATATTGTCTTAACAAAATTTTGTTAATGATTTGTAGAAAAAATCGTCTTAACAAAATTTTGTTAACGGTTTGTAGAAAAAATTGCCTTAACAAAATTTTGTTAACAGTTTGTAGAAAAAATTGTCTTAACAAAATGTTTTTAACGATTTGTAGAAAAAATTGTCTTAACAAAATTTTGTTAACGATTTGCAGAAAAAATTGTTTAAACAAAATTTTGTTAACGATTTGTGGAAAAAAAATTGTCTTAACAAAATTTTGTTAACAGTTTGCAGAAAGAATTGTCTTAACAAAATTTTGTTAACGGTTTGTAGAAGAAATTGTCTTAACAAAATTTTGTTAACGATTTGTAGAAAAAATTGTCTTAACAAAATTTTGTTAACGATTTTCAGAAAAAATTGTTTTAACAAAATTTTGTTAACGATTTGTAGAAAAAATTGTCTTAACAAAATTTTGTTAACGATTTGCAGAAAAAATTGTTGAACAAAATTTTGTTAACGGTTTGTAGAAGAAATTGTCTTAACAAAATTTTGTTAACGATTTGCAGAAAAAATTGTTGAACAAAATTTTGTTAACGATTTGTAGAAAAAATTGTCTTAACAAAATTTTGTTAACGGTTTGCAGAAAAAATTGTCTTAACAAAATTTTGTTAACAGTTTGCAGAAAGAATTGTCTTAACAAAATTTTGTTAACGATTTGTAGAAAAAATTGTCTTATCAAAATTTTGTTAACGATTTGCAGAAAAAATTGTTGAACAAAATTTTGTTAACGATTTGTAGAAAAAATTGTCTTAACAAAATTTTGTTAACGGTTTGCAGAAAAAATTGTCAACAAAATTTTGTTAACGATTTTCAGAAAAAATTGTTTAAACAAAATTTTGTAAACGATTTGTGGGAAAAAATTGTCTTAACAAAATTTTGTTAACAGTTTGCAGAAAGAATTGTCTTAACAAAATTTTGTTAACGGTTTGTAGAAGAAATTGTCTTAACAAAATTTTGTTAACGATTTGTAGAAAAAATTGTCTTAACAAAATTTTGTTAACGATTTGCAGAAAAAATTGTTTAAACAAAATTTTGTTAACGATTTGTGGGAAAAAATTGTCTTAACAAAATTTTGTTAACAGTTTGCAGAAAGAATTGTCTTAACAAAATTTTGTTAACGGTTTGTAGAAGAAATTGTCTTAACAAAATTTTGTTAACGATTTGTAGAAAAAATTGTCTTAACAAAATTTTGTTAACAATTTGTAGAAAAAATTGTCTTAACAAAATTTTGTTAACGATTTGCATAAAAAATTGTTTTAACAAAATTTTGTTAACGATTTGTAGAAAAAATTGTCTTAACAAAATTTTGTTAACGATTTGTAGAAAAAATTGTTTTACAAATCTTAACAGAATTTTGTTAAGGTGGAAGACTGCCTAGTAAAGATATTTGAATACATTCTTACAAACAAAATTTTGTTAACGATTTGTAGAAAAAATTGTCTTAACAGAATTTTGTTAACGATTTTAAAAATGAATCTTAACAGAATTTTGTTAAGGTGGAAGACGGCCTAGTAAAGATATTTGAATACATTCTTACAAACAAAATTTTGTTAACGATTCGTAGAAAAAATTGTCTTAACAGAATTTTGTTAAGGTGGAAGACTGCCTGGTAAAGATATTTGAATGCATTCTTACAAACAAAATTTTGTTACCGATTTGTAGAAAAAGTTGTCTTAACAAAATTTTGTTAACGATTTGTAGAAAAAATGTCTTAACAGAATTTTGTTAACGGTTTTACAAATCTTAACAGAATTTTGTTAAGGTGAAAGACTGCCTAGTATGGTTTAAGGTCATAATAAAAAAACGAAAAAGACAAGAACTTGACAGTATGGAAACAGTCAAATGCAAATGGAACGTGTTTCAATGGGTAGTTAGCGTTATCTTCATTTGGGAGAAAACCAAATCGAATGAAAGACAACTGTGTCATCGCACTTACAAAGGCTGGGCTAAAAATGACGTAAAACACCATTCCAGCAAACAAAAAACAAAGACGAGATGGTATTCGAACCACAGTTAAAGAGATATGAAGAGACTGTGCAATCAACTGCACGTTTTAATCCTCTTGTTCGGACGTTGTAAAAAGTAGCTTTTTGTAAGCGTTTTTTAAATCATGTCAATTCATGGTAGTGTGGGTTTATTTATACAAGGTAGGGACGTTGTAGGGTCCAAATTTTAGCATATATATGTTAATCTTAAAACAAATGTGCTTTCAAATACACAAAGCTTTTAAAAATAGCATGGTGATTCACATTTCACCTCATTCTGGCTTATTATGACGTTGTTTGAAATGATTTCGCTCAATTCAATCGAAATGTTTTACTGAATAGATCGATAGTAAGTTTGCTATACAATATCATATTCAACGGGGCTGACGTAGCTAAGAGAACAGAACAGTGGAGTTGAAACCTATACAATCTACACAATTAAAATGACATTTAACACCAAACAAACAAACAGTGTCTTATGTATAGATAAATATTCCTTCAAATAAGTGAGATTAACGACGTGAACAATGGTAACATGTATACTAGTATGCGCATAGGTAGCAGTGAAAAGATAAAAATCATTGTCTTTATTTATAGTTTCACCTGCTGTGACACATATAGAGATTATTTAACTGCTGTAATCGATTATTGGGAAATCTTTCACGAGTTAGTAGGCGTGTGGTTCTTTTCATAATCGAGCGAATGTGAGTTAAACAAAACACGTCAACAATCGAATAAAAGATTTCCTATAATAGATCCCAGCAGTTAAATAATCTATATATTACATTTTAAATCAGTTTATATATGATTTTAACCAAACTTGTTTTCTTTATTGAAGGTTATCGGTGGATGACGTCGACGTTAGCAACAATTTATTACCGTCTTGACTCAAAGTCACAGCTAGTTATTTTTGTGTTAGGGTTTAATTATTAATATTTAGCGAGTATGAATATTTTTCTTTAAGAAATCCCAATCTTTCACCCATAGAAATGTAGTAAATAGCCTTATTTGTCACTGTTGGTACGTATTGTGTTTATAATAAAACGGAATTTGTTGACTTGTCATGAATATAAGAGTGTGTCGGTTTTCTTTGGAAGTAACTACATTAATTACGTTAAACCAAGACATATCTCCTAAACATTCACTGTTCACTAGTCTTTATTCAACTAAAATAGAGATCAAAATTATATTTACCAATTGCAATGGTCGCCATGGCCAACTTGCTATACTGGTTTGCATTACCAACAGTAGAACTACCCATTGCACCTTCCGCATCACATCTAGATGCATTTGAAATACCGTTCATTCGATATCCTGGCCCCAGGTCACCTCCATCGGAAAATATTGTACACATAGGTGTCCTTCCTCTAGACGACGAATTCATGGAGGACGTGCCCATCTCAAATAAATGCTTTGACTGTTCAAGATAATAATCCTTGGTCAGAAAATATGCAATAGAACAAATTAGTCCTGCTACGCCGTACAGAACCGTACACATCCACAGACTTCGGGGAATATGAACCTTTCTGGCGATGTAACTGAAGAAGACCGTAGTAAGCAAGAATCCGATATCGTTACAGCTGAGCAGGAAACCGGATTGTGCACTACTTAACCCAAATTGTTTCTCTATTGTTGTTATTTGAGACATAACATAGACTCCCAAAACTGACGTCATTAATCCACACACGCTATACACTCCAACAAAAAAGCCCATGCGTGCGCAAGGCTGTAAACATGCGGGTTTGAAAGGTCCAATGCCACACAGCATTTCATCAGGCAGACCGCCAACACCACGTTTGTTGTCGTAGCCATTCATGGTAAACGGTGCCTTTTCCTTTTCTTCCACGATGCCACTTGGAGCCATGATGTTGTTGGTTTGTGTAAAGTTATATTATCCCCTGAAAAAATACGAGGCTAAGTTTGTGTGGTAACAAGTTCAAATATATACAGGTTTTTACTTAGTATGATGTAAACTTTACCAATTATGTTATTTGTATAATTGTTTAACATACGTTTTATATAACTAGGAGGTCAGATTGCAAGATATTAAACTTAATATTGCACATATATATATAAAATATAACCAAGGATCACGTTTTCAGTATTTATTGACATTCACACTAGCATTTGTTTAGTGCTGTGTGGCGGCAGTAAACGGTCGCCCCGACTACAAATCAGTAGTGTTATTATTCACTTGTCCTTTGGGATCATCAAGCCCATTCTGTGTTGCTTTAAAGTAAAATATCGCTTAAACCCGTGCTAGTGGGAGTGAGAGGTGTTGCATCTTATAAAACTCAATAAAACCGATTCTGCTACTTTTCTCTCTTGTTTGCGTTTGTTGCTTCCAAAGGATCACCTTTTCAGTATTTATTACCAATAATCCTTAATACAAAAAAATAGCTAATAGTGATAGTTGGTCGAAGTAGTTTAGTAATTGATCCAGAAATCAAATGAGAAAAGTATAATTCTCATCTACCTACAACTATACTATTTCCACAGTTATTATAATAAATTCGCTGTGTAAACACAGACATATCATACTGATCACACGGGGTTTATAATAAACCAATAACAATTATCCAAACACGCACACGTGCCAAAAAACTACCAATTTACGTAGTTCAATATGAGGACATTGCACATGGTTTTACTAAATGATTTATAAATAAAAGGAGAGAGTGATAATTATTTTCTCTAAGCAGATGTGTTTGTATTCGACTAGGTCTCATGCACATGTGAACACATAAACAAACATACTTGTAAAACAATATGGAGTAGGATTAAACTGGTACTTTTAAAATAAATACGTATATCTTATATCTGATTATTTTGATACGGTTTCATGATATGCAATCTTAACCAAAGTACAAACGTACTGAATGGGCAGTTATATACATACCTTTTATAGAACACAGTGTGTTTAATTTTGGTATAAAGAGAGGTTAAAATCCTATTATACTCTATTATCCTTTTAAGAGAAAACAGATTATAGTATTTATCCTGTTGATATAGAGATTATTTAACTTCTGGGGTCGATTATAGGAATATCCTTCACGAGATGGTATACTTGTAGTTCTTTTCACGAACGAGCGTATGGGAGTGAGTGCAAATATACACGTCTCCCTATCCACTTAAAGACTTCCCTATAATCGAACGCATCAGTTTTATAATCTATTTATTTACAATGTTTACATTTTAAATCAATGTATGTATGGTTTTAACCGAAATGACTCGCTACTGCAGATGACGTTGACGTCAGCAGCACTTTATTGAGGTCATTATTCAAGTCATAGTTAGTTATTATTGTGTTCGGAGCTTATTATTAATATTTAGCGATTATGAATATTTTTTCACTGAAACATCCCAATCTTTCACCCATAGAAATGTAATAACTATATATAACTCGTAAGCCTCACAAGTTTCTACTAAACAAGTCGAAGAACGACTTTTTGTCACGTTTGCTGTCACCTAATTTAGCCACTGTGTTGAGGACACTGATCATGTCTTTTTGTCACGTTTCCTGTCACTTAATTTAGCCACTGTATTGAAGACACTGAACATGTCTTTTTGAAACGTTTGTTGTCACTTAATTTAGCCACTGTATTAAGGACACTGAACATGTCTTTTTGTCAAGTTTACTGTCATCTAATTTAGCCACTGTATTGAGGACATTGAACATATATTTTTTGTCACGTTTGTTGTCACCTAATTTAGCCACTGTATTGAGGACACTGAACATGTATTTTTGTCAAGTGTGCTGTCACCTAATTTAGCGTTTGTATTGTATAAACTATATACTGACAAACTCCAACATATGTGTTCATGCATTTCGATTTGCATAATCATGCACTCATATATAATCATGCACTCCAATATATTCATAAACTCCGATATATATAATAATGCACTCCGATATATATAATCATGCACTCATATAAAACTCATATACATTCATACACTCGGATATACATAATCATGCATTCCGATATACATAATCATGCACTTCGATAAATATAATCATGTAATCATGTAAAAAATCTTGCACGCCGATATATATAACCATGCTGTCCGATATACATAGTCATGAACTCTGGTATGTGTTATCATCTACTCCGATATATATAATCATGCACTCTGATCACTCCGATGTCTATTTTATCATGCACTCCGATATATAAACATGCACTCAGATATATATTGTAAAATTCACTCCGATATATATAATCATGCACTCCGATATATATATAATCATGCACTCCGATATATTTTTTATCATGCACTCCGATATATACAATCATGCACTCCGATATACATAACCATGCACTCCGACAGATATAATCCTGCTCTCCGATAGATATAATCATGCACTCCGACATATATAATCATGCACTCCTATATGCCAAATCATGCACACCTATATGCCAAATCATGCTCTCCGATGTATATTTTATCATGCACTCCGTTATATATAAAATCATATGCTCCGATATATATAGTCAGGCACTCGATATAAATCATGCACTCCTATATACATCATCATGCACTCCAATATACGTTTTCATGCACTCCGATAGATATAATCATGTACTACGATATATATAATCATGCACTCCGATGTATATTAACATGCACTCCGATATATATATAGTCATTCACTTCGATAGATAGAATCCTGCACACTGATGTATATAATCATGAACTCCGATGTATATAATCATTCATCCAGATAGATATAAAATCATGCACTCGGAAATATATAATCACGCACTCCGATATATATTTTATCATGAACTCCGATATATATTCATGCACACCGATATATATTTATCATGCACTCCGATATATATAATCATGCACTCGGACATATATATAATTATGCACACCGACATATATAATCATGCACTCCAATATACCTAATCATGCTCTCCGATATATAATAATGCACTCCGATGTATATTTTATCATGCACTGCTATATATAACATCATGTACTCCGATATATATAATCATGCACGCCGACATATATAATCATGCACTCCTATCATGCACTCCAATATACATAATCATGCACTCCGATAGATATTGTCATGTATTACGATATATATAACCATGCACTCCGGTGTATATTATCATGCACTCCGATATATATAAAATCATATACTTCGATACATATATTCATGCACTCCGATGTATATAATCATGCACCCCGAAATATATAGAATCATGCACTAAGATATATATAATTTCATGTACTCCTATATACATAATCATGCACTAAGATATATATAACCATGCACTTTGATGTATATTCGAATCCTAGAAGGAAGATAAATTGGTTAACGGGTAGTATTGGTTGTGCAAAAGTATATGGGACGCTTGCACTCTTTACCAGAATTCGAACAAACGCCATGAATTACATACCGTAATTTACTAGACATGAATATTAAAGGAACGAAAGAAAAAAAGAAAGAAAGACAACACGAACATCGTCATTAACCATTTCATTACAGTACCCTACTGACCTTATATCATATTTCCATAGCTCGTCGTGTCACGTCCAAAACACTTTCTTAATTTACAGCTGCTTAAAGTAAATCATGCTTACTTTACCCTACAGATATGAGAAAACTGATAATTTAAAATGTAAGGCAGATGATCCGCGATAACCCCGCGTATGATTACACTACTTACTCTACGACGCACAATGATAGTGCAATGATCTAGTAGGGTCTGCTTACATATATTCAAGTGTCAAAACAAGCCCAGACATGTTTTTCATTTGGTATTCTGTGATTTGTTTGTAAAACTCGCATCGTCACAGTGGTGTTTGCAGAATTATATATTTGAACAATATTGGGACCTATAGACAATGATAGTATGTACTCTGTAAATCTTATGTTTCTATGACGTTAAGTTCAAATGTTTTTGTTGAAACGAACACAGTACTATTTGTGTTCGGGAAAAAAGAGAGAAACAAGACAACACTTTTCAACTCGCAATTGTAGTACTTAAGAAAAAGAACATTGTAAAAGTAATTACTTAATCTTGTCAATAAATTCATCTGCTTTAATCTGATACCAATTATAGGATATTTGGATTAGTATTCCCACGAAATCGTACACAAATCTTAAGTGTGAATCACTTGAAAATAATCCGATAAACTTAAGCTTGCACACCGTATCGATAGAGCGAAAGTTAGCTCCACCCAAAAAATCATCTCATCGCTTAATCGAATTAAAGCGGGACCATATAATGCCAAAGGGCCATAACTGAGGTAAAAATGATCGAATCGAAAATATGTTTCTTCGCTAACTTCTTCATATCACGCTTATTCAGCACGTACAATATTGAAATAATCCACCTAAAAATTATTGAGGATTTAAACACACAGTATTCTGGTCGCGATATATAGACTAAAATATCAAACGACCATAACTCATGTCAAAATGATCGAATCACAAATCCTTTTCTTCACTAACATCGTCTTATCATAATTACTCAGCAGGCAAAATATTAAAACAGTCCTCCAAATGATGAATGAGGAGTTAGACACACAACATTTCCCTATATGATATATAATGAATATAAGAAAATGAAATGGCCATAACTCATGTAAAATGATCAAATCAAAAGTCATGTTCTTTTCTAACATCTTCATAGCATACTTAGTCAGTATGTACAATATTAAAACAATCCAGCTAAACATGTATGAGGAGTTAAACAAACAATATAATATATATAGATTAAAAAAGCAAATAACTCATGTAAAACTTTTTTTATTATTCTTTGCTGACATTTTCATATCTTGATTAATCAGCATGGAAAATATAAAAAATACACCTTAAAATGAATGAGGAGTTAAGAAAACAAGATATACCAGATCAAACCAGTATACCCCACTCATCCCCCTTCTCCACAACACACGCAAACATACACACACGCCGCCCATTTCAAGGGGTATAACAAATATAAACATATTGCAATAAATTATACAGTCTTCTTTCTTTTAAGAAATCTAAAACAAGACTGAAATCAATATCATATAACTCAAAAATATGTTTCTTCGCTAACATCTTCATATCATACTTAAAAATCCACCTAACAATGTATGAGGAGTTAAACATACACGAGTCTGGCCCCGATGTAATATGTATAGTAGACTAAAATATCAAAGGACCATAACTCATGTACAAATGATCGAATCGAAAATCCTTTCCTTCACTAACATCGTCTTATCATACTTCATCAGCATGCCAAATATTGAAACAATCCACCAAATGATGAATGAGGAGTTAGACACGCAACATTTTCCTATATAACATATAATGTATATAAGAAAATGAAAGGGCCATAACTCATGTAAAATGATCAAATCAAAGGTCATGTTCTTCGCTAACATATTCATAGCATACTTAATCAGCATGTACAATATAAAAACAATCCACCTAAACATGTATGAGGAGTTAAACAAACAATAGTTTGGCCTCTATATAATATATATAGATTAAAAAGGCAAAGGGCCTTAACTCGTGTCGTGTCTTTTTTCTTCTTCGCTGACATTTTCAAATCTTGATTAATCAGCATGGCAAATTTAAAAATAATACACCGAGTTAAGAACACAATATATACCAGATCAAACCAGTATACCCTCTCCCCCTTACCCTCCGCTCGCCACCCACCCCCCACGTTCCCACCTACCCCCACACCTCCACAACACACACTCACATACACACACGCCGCCCCACTTCAACTTCGTTTGCGAGGTATATAACAAACATAAACATATAGCAATGAATTATCAATCTTCTTTCTTTTAAGAAATCTAACAAGACTAAAATCAAATCAAATAACTCTTTTATACTATTAACTTGATAGTGTCTTTGTCGCATCGGATCAAAGTCTACACTGTCTAACAATATATGTTTGACCGTTAACGGAGCAAAGTAGGGTATAAATTCTGACAATTTCTCACCTTGTAATAAACATGACGTGTATGCTATATTATGCACCGGGCTAAAATAAATTCCTCTCGACAAATAGCCCTTCTAAAAGAACAAATCCCAAACGGTTTTCAAAAACGAAGTGGGAGTAAGTGAATTACTCAAAGAGTCACACGCCAATCTTGAAGCATGTATCAGGCATTAAAATAAACCCCTCGGATCAATATCATTTTTAATAAAATCCTACTCGCATATTATTAAATAAATAGAGAATAATAAACGGGTATTTTCATCTCACACCCTATATCAGGCCTGAAACACCATATCAGCCCTCGAGTTGATATGGGCCATATCAGCCCTCGAGCTAAAGGCTCAAGGGTTGATAAGGGTCGAGGGCCTGATATAGGAAAATATATATGAAAATAAACATTTTTTATTCTACGAGCATATACTTCAGCAATGACTTTTTTAAACTGTCATCTTCTGCTAACTTACTACTTTGTTTTCCAGGGAGAGAACAATAATATTATTAATAGATGTAATCCCATTCGGATGTGTTCACGTCTGTCGCGTAAGTGGAGAACTACACAACAGATTTCCCCCCGAAATTTGATTTAAAATAATGCCATTGAATTTGACAAGTGATTATTTCATCCACGGATGGTTCTATATCATTGAGTTTATTATACATGTGTTAAACTCTCTTTATGGTCCGTGTAGTATGCTTTATTTCTTTCTTTATTTACTAGAACTATTTATATATCATCTCTTTTATTTCATTTTCTTAGCAGCTTTACTAGTCAAGTCATTTCCGTTGAGTTATGGTCAAAGATGACAGCTCAGTGTACACATGTAGACGTTGATGTATAGCAAATAATCTGACGCGAAAACATGGTGGAATGCAGACGACAAACCATACTCGTGACAAATCGTATACAATCGTAACTAATCGGTTATTTCCATATCACTCCGCTGAATGAGTCATAAAGAACATTCGGTTTTTTTCCGTTTTTTTAGTACTTTCCTGTGTTTTTTCCTTTTGGCTGTAACTGTATTCCGGACATGTTATTGACATTTTCAAATGTAGCTCATCGCGCTTTTGAGTTTTAGATATAAATTTCAAAAGTGAAAGTAAAACGGTATGCAGCTGCAAGGGGTCAAACAATGTTTACCTTTAAGCCGGTGTTAGTATTCAGCTTAAGAAATCTTTCTTAAAAGATATTCAACCCCCGTTTTCTGGTTATTGTTTAATAGCATACGTGTCTATTTGCATGATAAAGTAAGTTTCCTCGAATTCTAACGAGGTTTAAGTTTTTAACAGTTTGTCAGCGTCCTCACTTTACTATGGAAAGGGCATGAATAACCACCATTTACGCTATTATCAGGGGCGGATCCAGGATTTCAGTTTTGGGGGCGTAAGACTTTGGTCAATTTTCGGGTCCGTTTCTAGCCTCGTAAAACGGTTGCGGTAGTGCATTGATAGTATAAAATAGTCCGTTTTCAAATAAAAGGATTTAAAAATGTGTTAATTAAAGCACTCATTAACCAGTATGCGTCGAGCGAGCGAAGCGATCGAGAATTTTTTTTATACTGAGGGCGTGCATCGAAATTGTTTGATATTTTATCAACAGTAACATGGACATACATGTATGATCCGGAATTTTTAGGGGGCGCACCGGGTGCCGTTTCCCCACCCTGTATCCGCTAGTGATTATAATCTATTATAATCTAAATGTATGTTTACACAACCTCATCTGGTTAAACTTTCATGAAAACAGGCAATGACCGATTATTGTTTGTTTGTTTTGGAAAATATTTAGTTGACCATATATCAAAATCGTCATGTGTCTAATCTAAAGTGCCCACTTGTTTCTATTGAAGTATAGATAAAGGTAAGTACATGTCGAATATGTAAATAAAATGGAGAAAAAAAATTCTAATCTATTATATTATAGAAGATGAAATGGACGTTTGTGGATTTACCAATGGTTTAATGTTACATGCCTGTAACCAATAATTGGAAGGGCAATATACAAATGGCATCCAAAGCTTTAGAAATACAACAATTACAATTATAACCAGAACGAATTCGATGGAGCGGCCGTCGTAAAATACCCACGTTTTATTCACAGAGGTCACTCCCACCCCCCCCCCCCCCCCACTCCCCCACGCCCACCCCGACCCTACAACCCCACACACACAGCCCCACAGTATAAACAATGTAATGTTCATTTGAGAAATAATTTTAAAATAAATTGACACCCTGTTACCCTCCACAAACCACCCATCCCCTCCAACCCGACCCCAGGGAAGTCGTCCGAGTTTTAAATAATAAATCATTTGACATGCTGTGTATCTCTTTATTAGATGACTATTATACCAATTAATTGCAAAAGTATGAAAAAATGACACCGTAATTGCATTATTAATGTATCTGATGCCCCTTCCCCCAGGCCCAATTATAACAAAGGAGGAAACAAATGTATACTGTCATCATTTCATTTGAGACATAATTATTAAAAAACAATCCAACCCCCCCCCCACCCCCCACATACACACAACCCCACTTCCACGCATCCCCCCCCCCCCCCCCCCCCGCCCGCCCTGGACCCCGGACAGACTGTCCGAGTTCGATATAATACAAATAATAAAATCATTTAATATGTTGCTTATCTTTTATAGACGTTTACATACACCAAGTTATGTGCAAGAGTATGGAAAAAATGACAGTGTAAGTGAATTTTTAGTGTAATCGACCTTTTGACCCCCCTTCACCCCCCCAACCCCCCGAGGGACTCTGGGTGCAGAGCCATCATCATAATGTTTCATTTGAGACATAATTACAAAAAGAAAATCGGGAAAACATTACCCCACCCGCCTCACCCATCCTGGGCCCCAGGGCAGACGTTCGAGTTTACGAAATAGCAAAGCGTTTGATATGTTTTTTATCTTTTAAAGACGATAACATATAGCAAGATATGTGCAAAATATGAAAAAATGACAGTGTAATTGAATTTTTAGTTTATTTCACCTTCTGAAGCCCCACGCCCACTGAGGCGGGCTCCTAGCCCCACGCCCACTGAGGCGGGCTCCTGGGCCCGGAGCCAAAAATAACAGTGCTCTTGCACGCCGTCATCATAAGGTGATGTCATACCCTAAGTTTGGTTGAATTCCGTTCAGCGGTTTAGGAGGTGATGCGGTAACGGACAGACGGACAAATGGAGGCGATTTTAATATACCCTATTTTTTTCAAAAACGTGGGTATAACTAATAATCAAACAATTCATATCGATCGAAAACAATATGATCGTATATAATAAAACGGTTTCTGAATTCTTATGTCAACAAAAGGTCAAAAGGTCAAAGCTCAATGCACGATATGTTGTTTCTTATGCAAATGCGATGCCGTTCAAATATTACATGAACATTTTTAATAAATATAAATCAAGTATATTAAATTATATTGCAAAAAAGGTATATGGCAATAAAGGTTTACATTTTCACTTTCATATCAGTAAGTATTATAAATTTATTTGAAATTGATTTCAAGAAATACGATGTTTTACAACCGCACTGTAGCCACCATGGAGCAGGTCATTTGTGTGTTATGACGTTGCCTTGCAAACCAACAACACCCTAAAGTTATAAATGATGAAAAAATGCTATGAATAACAAACGTAATCATTATTTAATTATTGTATGTTTTATTCAATAATACAGTAGACCATTTGGTCCATGAGTATACAGGATTTGATTATTGTATTAGTCATGGTTTGCATTAAATAAATATTTTAAAGCATTGTCATAATCATGTTTTATAAGTATATCACAGCTTCGGTAAGAGATCATATGAATCGATCGAGTTTAGCGTAAAGATTCAAAGTATTTAGAAAAAAAATTGCACAGTCATTCCAAAAGACATATTTACTGAACATATATTGGTATTCTTAATTTATTAACATATATATTTTGAAGAAAATATGTACGACATTCAAATTTTAAGGTTTTTTTATTTTATTGTTTTGTTAACACTTTTGTTGTATTAATAGTTCATATTATATAATATTTTATTAACATTTTAGTGCTCCGTGATTTTGTTTGACATCCTCAATTTCAACTTAAAAGCGAGGAAGTGTTCGTCTACCTATTTATATTTATCTTAGTTCTCATTGTGCAATATTCATTAAAGTTCATATTTGTGATTTTGGAACACCAGTGACCATGCTACTTTAGTTTTGTGTATTTTTACAGACGATTTTCTTTTTATTTGGGCATTCCCGAAATGCAGTTATAAAGTAAAGACGTCACATTTTTTACTGCTCCGTAGATGTGTTTCTCGCCCTATTCGGTCATTCATTGCAACGTAACTAGATATGGTATCGAATATTTGTTTAAATTATTTGATTTCTTATGAGTAGGATTACAACATATATGAATCTTAAACGTTTACATCAATACATGAGGGCGATATAAAAAAAACAGCCCTTGTACATTTTGATGTGGAACATGTTCGCTTTAACAATAACCGATATGTTGTCATTAAGATATATGAATTCTGTCCAACGGGGTATTGGGGTTCCCCCGGTAATTTATAATTTCTGGAATGGGTCTGGTGTTTATCTCTTCTGCTCCTTTCATAATCATTGATAGAGTCATATCGATCAAATACATCGACCATTGTGTTTCCAACTGCCAACGAGGATAGCAACTCTTGTTATATGAAACAATGAAACTTGTATGAAAGGGGCAATGCATCTATCGTAGTTGTTCATTGAATGATTATCGTATGCATCGTTGTTTTCCTCACTGCTCCATTCTCATAAAGCAAAGCGACTGGGACAGTAACCGGGTTACTTAACATTTTATCGATATTGATATCCTCTCGAAATATAAAAAGTACATTGTCCTACTGAGTATCAGTTCATCAAGTACATTGTCCTACTAAGTATCAGTTCATCAAGTACATTGTCCTACTGAGTATCAGTTCATCAAGTACATTTTCCTACTAAGTACATTGTCCTACTAAGTATCAGTTCATCAAGTACATTGTCCTACTGAGTATCAGTTCATCAAGTACATTGTCCTACTAAGTACATTGTCCTACTAAGTATCAGTTCATAAAGTACATTGTCCTACTGAGTATCAGTTCATCAAGTACATTGTCCTACTAAGTACATTGTCCTACTAAGTATCAGTTCATCAAGTACATTGTCCTACTAAGTATCAGTTCATCAAGTACATTGTCCTACTGACTATCAGTTCATCAAGGTACATTGTCCTACTAAGTATCAGTTCATCAAGTACATTGTCCTACTAAGTATCAGTTCATCAAGTACATTGTCCTACTAAGTATCAGTTCATCAAGGTACATTGTCCTACTAAGTATCAGTTCATCAAGTACATTGTCCTACTAAGTATCAGTTCATCAAGGAATCTTATTGCACTTTCTCTCTCATGTCACCTGAAGTATTTACAGTTGTTCTAACTAGAATGTTAGCATTTTCATAAATGTATCCTTGGAATTGGAGCAAAGAAGTAACTTTTAGTGCCATTCTGCATCGTAGATTCAACAAATCTCTCCAATTTGTCTTTTTGGTTTGCACTGCAGACAAATATCATTGATTTTCCTATTTGTTAGCATGTATTACAGTTGATAATATTAACCACTTATCATAACTGAAATCAGACGGATTTGGTATATTCGAGGTTACATGTTTGATGAGAGTAAGGACATCAATGTCATCCTTTCTAATGGCATTATAGAAAACTGCCATCGTCGTCATCACTGTCAATAGCATAATGTCGACAGTATTACATACCACTATGTCATACCACTTGTATGTGATGTGTTAGGTACCAGCGAAAAGTGTTGACTTTCGTAGTGTTATATCAATAATGCAAATGGCATCTTTAGGGTTACAAATAACAGTCTATGCCACTGACATGACGCTCAAGATACTGTTATGTACTTCATTTCTATACTGGCGATAAGTACAGAATGTTGTTTAACAGCTCATTAACGCATTATATTACATATGTGTCTGTGATTTGTATAGGAAACGCATTATAATTTATTTAGAGTCGCCGAAGAGAAAGGAAAAGATGAATATGAATCCAAGAATCTGCCTTTCTCGTATTGTCGAATAGATTCCTATGGTTCTTTATCGTTCGCGGATGAGGCTTGAACCCGTTCCCTCGGTTTCAAATACACCGCGCTATCCACTGGACCACGCCAGCCCTACGTTTCGATAAGTAAACTAATGTTGCCCTTTAAAAAATTGTGTTTTATGGTATATATACGAGCATTTCCAAAAGGTATACAGGTAACCTTCTTGCGTTGCAAAGGTTAGTGCTGAAGAAATAAGGCAGTATTCTTGCCTGCGTCGCCAGCTGTATTTCCACTTACCCAATCTTTCCGCCCCAATACTGAGTAATATAAGCTAAACTGCTTTCAGAAACATAAACCAGAACTTGAATGTTGCAGACCTTGAATAGTCGTAATCAGAATCTTTAGAGAAATCCTGTGCAATATTGTCGGATACGGACATTTTAAGTGTTGCTTTTAAGTCATATGCTAAATTAATAAAACTTTTTATCAAAACCATAGCAAAATGTTTCTAAAGTCGGTGTCACATCACTATGAGAAAACAACGACACAAAAAACACCGTCATCATTACATGTCCCGCCTTACTTCCATTAAGCGATACGAAAGCTTATAATAGCAGGAGTTTATCACAGATATTTGGACAAAAAACACATTTAAAACATTTTTACTGAAACAATGCGATAGCATGTTTAAAATTACCTCTTTTAATTTTACAATATGCAAACATTTTAAGCCGAATTTAAGGTTTTATTTCATACCCCAGCCAACACCGTTTTCGCATCTTTGAGAAGGGGTTGGATGGGGTATGAAAGTTAATAATCGGATCACATAATGATTAACGCTTCATTTGATATAGTAAGCACAAGAACACATGTGATACTATTTTCTCAACTGTAAAGGAATTATATACGTTAGTATCCGTAAGCAAATACGTTAGCAACCCGTCACCCCATACCTACATATTGCATTTATGTAACATCATATGATATGAAAACCGCATAGTTTTATCGTATTATGCTCCTGCACTGGGGACAATTTTTGTAGCAATCAAGTACCAAAAGGTATATGACATCACAAACATAACGGGTTGACAATAGAGCTGTTGCCTTGGAACGGTCAGTGGCAAAGAAGGCTGATGGGCGTTAAAACCAGGTGGTAATGTACACCAAACCACACTCGTTTGAAAGCCTAGAAAACCAAAAAGCAAGTTTTCAATGACTTGACAGAAAATAGAGATATAAAAATCGAACAGGAAAAGCAGCATTCTAGGACGATGGTCATCCACAAACACAATAGAGCTACTGCCTTGGAACGGTCAGTGGCACAAAAGGCTGATGGGCGTTTCAACCAGGTGGAAAGGTACATCAAACCTCACTCGTATGAAAGCCTAGAAAACCAAAAAGCAAGTACTCAATGACAGAAAATATAGATATGAAAATCGAACAGGAAAAGCCTCATTCTAGGACGACTGTCAACCACAAACACACACAGAAACAAAGAGTACATTTAAAGATGAATAAAAAGCCAAATAAGACATCACACACACAAAAGGATTGACAATAGGGCTACCGCCTCGGTACGGTCAGTGGCAAAAAAAGCCGCTGGAGGGTTTAAACCAGGTTCTAGGGTGTACCAAACCTCCCACTTACCCTACTGTCATCCCATTTAAACGCGACAGAGTAAATAAAGAAATCCCCGCCATGAACTATTCTCTAACCAACAAGGCAGCATTAATAGGAAATATAAATAAAACACAAAGATGCTCGTTATATATAAATACAAAAAACAATAGCCTAGAAAGTCACAAAGAAGGTACTCGATGACTTGGCAGAAGCCAGAGCAACAAGAGAATAAACCATTGAGGCCACGACAAGATAATACCGCAGACAAACATCAAACGTAACCGTACTTTTTGGTAGACGTCATCATAGGATCCACAGTCTGTCCTGTCATCGTGCAATTAAAGAGGAAAGCATATAGTGGCGAACTGAAAGCATATAGTGGTGGACATGTAGTACGTTGCAAAATGATATGGTCATAAGCTCTTTTGATAAACCTTTAAACAAGTTTAACAAAGATAGTATGAAAGTGATCATGACAAAAAATCTTACGAAGTTTGTAATTCACATCACCATAGAAGTCAGGTTGTGATTGTTCTTGTTGCAGAAGAGTTCTTAAATTACTTTTATATTTGGAAAGAAGATCAGGGTTACGGTAATAAAAAAAGTGCAAAGGCTTTACGAAGTTTATGGTAAAGGTAGCCCTGATGGAGTAGCTTTTTAGTGAAACAAAAAACGAATATTAAAGTCCTCAACTCGAGTACAAGCTCTAGAAGAAAGAATAAGTTGAGACACATAGATCCCATACGAAGTTGCTCGGAAAACATCCCCATCTAAATGGGGATAATTAACAATATCAAAATTAAAGTCATCTCTCTTGTTATAGATTTTGCTAATTATTTAACCATTTTCAATAGAGAGAAAAGAAGCGTTAATGTCAGAAATATTAGCTTTGTTAAGTTGAAGTTCTTTAGGAAATATATGATTAACCATAGTAGAAAAGAAAGGGTTGTCAATGTTTAATATGGCATCCAGATACTGAGAGGTGTCATTAAAAGCCCCAATAACATCTTCCTGGGTATCTGATGAAAGACACTCAACATGAAATCTCTTTCATAGCAATATAAAAACAAATCGGCGACAAGGGGTGCATAGTTCGTACCCATAGGGATACAAATAATCTGTCTATAAACGGTCGTTCCATACCTGACGAAAATATTATCTAATAGGAAGATGAGTGGTTCACAAACTTCTTGGCAAGTTCATATCATGTAATTGTCTAAACTGCCGTTAGTGAAAAGCGCTTTACTATTATTACAAGCCAAAAATGTAGTATTTTCCCTAGCGAATGTTTTTTGAATAAGAGCAATACGCTTGGCTTTGAGAAGGTTATGTGGTAAGGTTGTATATAGTGTAGAGAATCAAAAGTGGTAATAGAGTAAACTTGACGTTTACTGCAAATGTCATCAAGAACGTCTCCTGATTTTTTAATATACCAAAACAAATTAATCCGAGAGTTTTCATGCGTTTTATCAGAGTATTGTTTAACGTGATCTTTAACGGCAGTAAGACGAGGAGTTAAAAGTTTGGAGATGTTTGTGGTGGTGCAGGCACTAGAATTCGAAATAAAGCGGGCCTTATACGGATTTGTATGTAAATAAGGAATCCAGTACATAGTTGGCAATTAGTTATGCTTTTCGTCTACCAGTGATATGTGTGAAAACAACATCCTCAGTAGAAAGAACTGGAGTATAAAAATTAGTGCTACCGAGTTCCAGAGATAAAACATTGACGTAATGTAGGTGTCAAACAATAATTACATTATTAGCTGCTTTATCAGCAGGAACTAAGACAAATTTATTATGAAATTCTTGAACTCCCTTGTTTAAATAACGAAAGGAAAACCTAGGTCTCGGAGGAAGTAAAGAGGGATTAGCATTATAAAAGTTGAAACGTGTATCTACAATTTTAAAAAATTGACTTTTTCAAGTAGAAAGAGTGTTTGGGTCCGCGTGTTCTCTACGACAACATTTTATACTAAAATCCTCAATGGATAGTGCGATCTGAGCGCGACAGGCCTTAAAATCGATAGTTGAAGGTAATCTATACTTTGGACCTTTCGAAAACAGATGCCGAATACGTTTATTAACAATATCAAAAGTACCAGTGATGACATGACCTGCTGGAGCATAGCAAAAGTTTGATGTATTACATTCACATTCCTTAGGAGTGTTATTTACTATATCAAGGTCAGAAACTATTTTTTTGTAGTTGAAAATAAGGTTGTTTATACTTGAAACAAATTACAGGACTTTCTGACTTTTTGAAATATTTAGGAATCGAATCAACTACATGATTATCTCGAAATTTACTAGGCATGTCAATGAAATCAAAACCTTTATTAAGATATAGTGTTTATAGAAAAAGTCTGACGTGATCAGACTCCTTGTCAATATGGAATCGGAGAACATCTGTGTAGTTTTAAATTATGGAAGCAGTGTTATACAAGGGATCTGTACGAATGAATATTTTGTCTGCTTTCTCGTCGATCAACTTAAGTGAAGAAATGGACAAAGAGGTAAGCCGTGAAAGCATAGAGTGCTTTCCAGACTGTTTGAAAATAGTATGTAAATCAGCGACTGAAATAATTACACGCGATTTACGTTTAGTGTTACCATGACGCCTACGATCATGAGACCTAGAATGACGTTTTCGAATAGAAAATATAGAAAAAACAAGAGCTGTCGGAGAACAGCGCAGCTCGACTATTTGATTTTTCAGAGAATAATAAATTATATAGCTACTATATACCATCAGAAAACAAGGCTAAAACAATGTGAGGTGGGGTTGGGGGCGCAACATAGCATAGCTATGTGTAAGAATTGACCAAAACTACACAGAAATATTTAAAAAAATATATATAAAAAAATCGAGTTTTGATTGGGGGTGGAGGTGGGGGTTGGGGAGAGGCGGGGGTGGGTGGTGGGGGAGTGGGGTGGGCAACATATATCTGTAAGAAGATATGTAAGAATTTACCAAAACAACACAGCAATATTGTAAAACAAAATAAATATGTTTCGAGTGGGGTGGGAGTGGGGGTTGGGGTGGGGGGGGGGTGAAAAAATATATCAACATATATCTGTAAGAAGCTATTTAAGATTTGACCAAAACAACACAGAAATATGGTAAAACAAAATAAATATGTTTCGAGTGGGGTGGGAGTGGGGGTGGGGTGTGGGGGTGAAAGATAGCTATGCTGAATTGACAAAAACACAAAAACAACACAAAAGTATGTAAATAAAAATCGAGTTTCGAGTGTGGGGGGTTGAGTGGGGGGGGAGAGGCAGGGACTGGGGTGGAGGGGGCAACATATATGTGTTAGAAGCTATCTGTAAGTATTTACCAAAACAACACAGATATATGTAAAAAACAATAAACATTAAATAAAAATATTCCAGTTTCGAGCGTAGGGGTGGGGTAGGGGTGGGGAGGTGACAACATAGCTATGTGTAAGAATTGACCGAAACAACACAGAAATATGTAAAAAAAAAAAAGAAGAAAAAAGTTTCAAGTGTGTGAGTGTGTGGGGTGTGGTGGGAGGTGGGAGTGGATAAATATATTGTTGATAAATATTGTCATTAAGGCCGAGTGGATATGGTGTCTGTAAGTTTTGTATCCACATAAGTGCTATATGTCTAGCTTTTATTTTAAAGCTTTTAAGGTGCAAGGCGTACATATGGTTTAGTTTTAAGAAATAAAAAGTTATTTTGCAGAATTTGTATTGAAGACGCAGAGTGTTACCGAAGAGGTGAACGATTTTTTTTAAGTGTTATGACTAAGAGACTCATATATGTAATTTAGAAAGTAATACTTTTCTGTGAAAAGCGAAATGAGGGCCAATTAATAGTTATTAGAGATACGAAATAGAATCGTATCAACGATCCATAAGAAATAATATTTGTAAACTTACGGACGGTCAAAAGAGGTCCAAAACTCACAAACGTGTCTAATACTAGATCACGAGGAAAACTAAGGAAAACCCTAATAAAATGGACCAAAATTTCGATGAGCACAAAGCCTTTAACACGGTATATGAAACACACGTGTTTAAGGCAAAACTGGATCAATGAAAGTCATACAATCCCTGTGGGATGAAAACAAATAAAATATTGATTGGACGTACGGGGAGACGGCACAAACAACACTATTGTGAAAGTAAAGAAGCCAGAGCAACAAGAGAACAAACCGTTAAGGGTATGACAAGACTAGATTTAAGACAAACATCAAACGCTACCATCCTTTGATAATTTATGTAGACGTCATCGTAGGGATCACCATTATGATGATAATAATCCATCATAAACTGAACTGCTTTCAGAAACTTAAACGAGAACTTCAATGTTGCAGACTTTGAAAATGTATTCAACAAAATAGAATTGCCTTTATTTAAAAGATAATTTGATATTTTTAAGTATCATAGTTTTTCTCTTGATGTTTAATAACTACTTTGCATTTTAATATGAAATATCGCATAAAAAAGTATTTCATACACATAAGAAAACGTTCTGCAGTTTTTAATCAAATAATGAGCTATCATTTACCTCAAACTTCCAATTTAAATAAGTAGTTATTAGTATGCTGAAACGGGCTATTTCTGGGTTGTGGTATTTAGCCGCCATTTAAAACAAGAGTACCACTGTGAGCAAGTCATTTGGCACAGTCGTTAAGTACACATAATAACATCTTTGTATAAAGTTAGTTCAGTATTTAACTAGTCCCAGCTAACTCCTTGACTAAGCGACATCTTGGCATATTGTCACTATAACATTAGATTGGACCACTTTATTGCTCGAGTATAGTCTTAAATTGTACCTATGTATATATATGGTATGCTAAATCAAACCTCTTTGTCGCACGATTATAGCTCATTTTTTAAATGAAAAAAATGAACAACTGAAAAACAATAAAAATCTAAAATCTTGAGTGATCAGTAACAATAACATGTTTTCAATGCTCAACACATTATAAATTAACTGATTACCCAAAACAGGAAGTCAAATGATTTTAATTTAACGTTTGTTTTTCGATCAATTTTATTTCCATCATGTGTACAAGGTCACAATCTGGCGTCCATGTGTTGTCATCGTTAGGGATGCATGCATGCTTCACCTTTTGTAATACACTCTACAGACAACGTCAGGGATGCATGCTTGCTTCACCTTTTGTACAACACTCTTTCTGGATAACTACTGGCAAGCATTGGTGTTAGAAGGACTTGTATCCCTTATTCCTGTGACCAATAGCAATAACAAGTTTAAATGCACAATACAATTATAATTCAATTATTTAACAAACAACAGGAAGTCCATTGATTTTAATGTAATGTTCTTCTATATGATCGGTTTTATTTCCATCATCTGTACACTTTCACAATCTGACGTCGATGTTCCGTCATCAAAGCACCTACAGCCAACGTCAGGGATGCATGCTTCGCCCTTTGTACAACACTCTGTCTTTCCGGGCAAAAATTGGCACTCCTTGGTGTTGGATGGGCATTCCTACCAAAACAAAATGGTACAATGTTTAGTTGTTTTAATTATAGGTGGATGATAAGATATCCGGTAACATTTATCCGATATAGAAAGGGTCAATATGCTAAATAAACAGACACTAAGGTTATATGATCAAACAAGAGGTCCTAGAGAACTTGCTGAGTGCTAACGTATATTTTATAACAATGCAGTGGAAATTGTGTTTATGTTCCGTCAAATGTGAAGGGGTAACCAAGTATGATCAAGTAGCAAATTAAGAGAAAAGTAGTTATTCTATTTCCTTAGTTCAACACGAATTTCCCTTTAAAATAAAAAAACATTATATTCTACCCATCTTTGACAGCTTTAATGCACATGTCACGAGAACCATCATGTTACACATCTACAGAATCAATAATTGTAAAAGTGTCTACAAAACATTGTATATAAACGTCATATCTGAACAATGAATACATTAAATTGCAAACCGTAAACCTAAGCCTTATCTCTGTGTCGTGGTTTCATATGTCCCCAATAAAGGTTTTTAAAGTAAAACAAAGAAAAAAATAAGAAAGACAGAAAGTGTAACATGAAGTGTAATGAACCCCAAGCAATACGCATTAAAATCTATATATAGTAACACACGCTCGACAAACAAACACAACATGTATTGAAACTTTTGTCTAAAATGTTTTGAGTCGGTCTCATGAACTTGAACATTGTATTGTACAACTTTGACAAAACATCGTCATTGAAAATAAATGATCGGTTTTATAATCGGATTATATTCGTTTCAAATTTTTGCAAATTATTATGATAATGTTATGAGCGTTTAAAACAGGTTACTTATACCTGCCGTCTATACACAGTAGTTAATAAGAACACATATCTACAACAGCTGTAAGGTATGCATCTAGAATAGCTATAATGTATACATCTAAAACAGGTATGATTTACAAGTCTACAAAAGCACGCGTACAATATGTATAATGTACACCTAAAACAGATATAATGTACACGCCTACACTAGCTATAATGTATACATGTTACACCAATTATAATGAACAACCCCAGTTGTAATGAACACATCTACGGCAGATATTATTATACAAGCCTACAACATCTATAATGTACACCCATAGAACAGTTATAATGCACACCCCTACAACAGCTAGACTGTACACACCTATAACAGAAATACTGTACATGCCTACAACAGCTTTACTGAGCACCCCTAAACAGTTATACTGTATACGTCTAAAACAGCTATACTGTACACGCCTGCAACATATATAATGTACACGCCATCAACAGCTGTACTGTAGACCCCTACAACAGATATAATGTACACTCTTACAACAGCCATACTGTATACGTCTACAACAGCTATACTGTATACGTCTACAACAGCTATAATGTACACACCTACAACAGATATAATGTACTACCCTACAACAGATATAATGTACTACCCTACAACAGCTATGCTGTATACGTCTACGACAGCTATACCTTATACGTCTACAGCAGCTATACTGTACACACCTGCAACAGATATAATGTACTACCCTACAACAGCTATGCTGTATACATCTACAACAGCTATACTATATACGTCTACACCAGCTATACTGTACACCCTACAACAGCTATACTGTATACACCTACAACAGCTATACTGTACACACCTACAACAGCTACAACAGCTATACTGTACACACCTACAACAGCTATACTGTACACCCCTACAACAGCTATACTGTACACACCTACAGCAGATATAATGTATACTCTTACAACAGCCATACTGTATATGTCTACAACAGCTATACTGTATACGTCTAGAACAGCTATACTGTATACGTCTACAACAACTATACTGTACACCCCTACAACAGCTATACTGTACACCTCTACAACAGCTATACTGTACACACCTACAGCAGATATACTGTACACTCTTACAACAGCTGTACTGTACAACCCTACAACAGCTATACTGTACACCCCTACAACAGCTATACTGTACACACCTACAGTAGATATAATGTACACTCTTGCGACAGCCATTCTGTATATGTCTACAACAGATATAATGTACTACCCCACAACAGCTATAATGTACATCACTACAACAGCAATGCTGTATACGTCTACAACAGCTATACTTTACACGCCTACAACAGCTATAATGTACACCCCTACAACAGCTATATTGTACAAGCTTACATCAGCTATAATGTACACGCCAACAACAGCTATACTGTACAAGCTAACATCAGCTATAATGTACACTCCAACAACAGCTATACTGTACACTTCTACAACAGCTATAATATACACTCCTACAATAGTTATAAGCTATAATGTACAAATATACAAGCAGTACCTTATTTGTCTCTGACAATGTATTACAACCGTTTTCAAAGCAGCGGCAACCAACATCTGGGATACAGTTTTCCCCAGGTGTACAACATTCTACCTTCCCGGGCAAGTAATCACATTTCTTGGTATTGGATGAACATGTCTAAAAAACATTGCACATAAACATAACTGTTAATAACTGTTAAGCATAATGAATGTTATCGCCATAATCTTTTTATCATAATTCAAAAGACGCAAACTTAATTTTCTTGATGTTAACGTTTTTTATGGCTAGAAATAGAGTCTTCATTTAGTAAATAGTGTAGGTCTCAAAGACACCGACATATAAAAACAAGTATACATGACATAATTTATCAAACGAACAAGTGCATCGTAAAAGGTTTGGTGACATTTAAAAAGAAATAGTGGCTATAACAGAGTAACCATGTACACAAATAATTAGAACATCACATGATAAATCTTGGTGTAATAATTGGATAACTAACATCACTAATATGACAGGATAGTGTAACCCGGCTTCGGGAACTAATTTTAAAGAGACTTGGTAGGGGGTGGGGGCGATCTGAAAGGTGCCATTTCAAGTACGAATACAATCATCATAATATATATTTTGGTTCATATAAGGCAACTTTACAGACAAAAAGATCAAACAGAAACTAAACCACATGATAAGCATAATTTAATTATTAATACTAAAATACAATGGTCTGGAAAACTATTGTTTGGGGCGCTTGTTTCAGCCAAAGATTTTTCTGCAGTAACTTGAGCAATTTAAATAATACGTACATCAGTTATATATCATTAGAAATGGTTGTTCAGTACGTGTCTGGATACATCCTGAGATGTTTATTATTTTGCATGTGTATCTTTAGTTAGTTTCTCTGGATGTGGACTTTATTGTTAGAGATTTCCTTTTGATGGGATGTAGTTTTGTTTACACTGTCTTGTCTATTTGGGCGCTGAGGACAGGATAATAGAGAGGATTGTGCGCATATAAAATCGATTCAAGCTAACCAGTAGGCCTTATTGCCTACTGACCGTTCCAAGTCGGTAACCCTGTCTTCACCACCCTTTCTGTTGTTTTTTGTCTCTTTCATTGTAGTTTCAAGTCCTTGTTTGCGGTACAGTGCGGACCTACGATGCCATTGCGTTCGGACGTTGTGTGTGGTTTCTATAGGACCCTATATATTATTTGGCAATTTTAGTGGTAAACAAAACTACTTTACTTTTGAAAATCAGTTGAGAAATAAATGTTTTACAGCCAAAATGATTCGTTGATGGGGCTTTTGTAAATTCCTTGTTGGTGGGACAGCAGAAAATTAAGAAATTTCAAATAACTTCAGTAATGCTTCATATTTTGCTATAAAACTTTCAGGGTGTCTTAATTTTCTAATATCCAACAATTTAATACCATCTTTGGATTCAAATTCTAAAAAATATATATTTTTCAATTTTTTCTTGCTGCAGAATTTTGCATTGAAAACGAACCATCAAAAACAACTTTTGCACATGATTTTTTTATTTCTCGACCGATTCTGAAAAGTAAAGTATTTTTATTTACCACTGGAAATGACTGTTTCGCTGATATACAACATATTTAGGTACGATTTGTATTTTGTCTGAAAAGTCGAAAAACCCTTAGACTGAAACAAGCGTCCCAAACAATAGACGAGCTAGCTTGTGTTGTATAAATCGTTATTATTAATGCAAAGTACACTTTTTCAAATTATATGTACAACTGTTAGCAATATGAACCCCATTAAAATTAGTACTTATGATTTAGCAGTAAAACAATACAATTTATCTAAGTAAGACATAGAAGAATATATTAAATAAAAGTTAGATATAGTAGGCTAGATTTACCTTAAAATTAGATAAAGTAGGAGAGTTCCAACTAAAATTAAATATAGAAGGACAGTTTCAACCCAAATTAGATACAATAAGAGAGCTTCAACCCAAATTACATAAAGTAGAAGAGCTTCAACCCTAATTAGGTGTAGTAGGTGAGCTTCAACCGAAATTACATAAGGTAGGAAAGCTTCAACCCAAACTAGATATAGTAGGAGAGCTTCAACCCAAATTAGATATAGCAAGAGAGCTTCAACCCAAACCAGGTATAGTAGGAGAGCTTCAACATAAATTAGATATAGTAGTAGAGCTTTAGCCCAAATTAGATAAAGTAAGAGAGCTTCAACCCAAATTAGATATAGCAGGAGAGCTTCAACTCAAATGATATACAGTAGGAGAGCTTCAACCCAAACTACATAAAGTAGGAGAGATTCAACCCAAATTAGATATAGTAAGAGAGCCTTAACCCAAATAGATATAGTAGGAGAGCTTCAACCCAAATTAGATACAGTAAGAGAGCTTCAACCCTAATTACATAAAGTAGGAGAGCTTCAACCCTAATTAGGTATAGTAGGTGAGCTTCAACCAAAATTACATAAAATAGGAAAGCTTCAACCCAAACTAGATATAGTAGGAGAGCTTCAACCCAAACTAGATATAGCAAGAGAGCTTCAACCCAAACCAGGTATAGTAGGAGAGCTTCAACATCAATTAGATATAGTAGTAGAGCTTTAGCCCAAATTAGATAAAGTAAGAGAGCTTCAACCCAAATTAGATATAGCAGGAGAGCTTCAACTCAAATGATATACAGTAGGAGAGCTTCAACCCAAACTACATAAAGTAGGAGAGATTCAACCCAAATTAGATATAGCAAGAGAGCTTCAACCCAAACCAGGTATAGTAGGAGAGCTTCAACATAAATTAGATATAGTAGTAGAGCTTTAGCCCAAATTAGATAAAGTAAGAGAGCTTCAACCCAAATTAGATATAGCAGGAGAGCTTCAACTCAAATGATATACAGTAGGAGAGCTTCAACCCAAACTACATAAAGTAGGAGAGATTCAACCCAAATTAGATATAGTAAGAGAGCCTTAACCCAAATAGATATAGTAGGAGAGCTTCAACCCAAATTAGATACAGTAAGAGAGCTTCAACCCTAATTACATAAAGTAGGAGAGCTTCAACCCTAATTAGGTATAGTAGGTGAGCTTCAACCAAAATTACATAAAATAGGAAAGCTTCAACCCAAACTAGATATAGTAGGAGAGCTTCAACCCAAACTAGATATAGCAAGAGAGCTTCAACCCAAACTAGGTATAGTAGGAGAGCTTCAACACAAATTAGATATAGTAGGAGAGCTTAAACCCAAAGTAGATAACGTAAGAGAGCTTAAACCCAAATGATATACAGTAGGAGAGCTTCAATCCAAACTACATAAAGTAGGAGAGCTGAAACCCAAATTAGATATAGTAAGAGAGCTTTAACCCAAATTAGATATAGTAGGAGACCTTCAACCCAAATTATATACAGTAGGAGAACTTTAACCAATTTACATAAAGTAGGAGAGCTTCAACCCTAATTAGATATAGTAGGAGAGCTTCAACCCAAATTCCATAAAGTAGGAGAGCTTTAACCCAAATTAGATAAAGTAAGAGAGCTTCAAACAAAATTAGATATAGTAGGAGAGCTTCAACCCAAATGATATACAGTTGGAGCGATTCAACCCAAACTACATAAAGTAGGAGAGCTTCAACCCAAATTAGATATAGTAAGAGAGTTTTAACCTAAATTAGATATAGTAGGAGAGCTTAAACACACATGATATACAGTAGGAGAGCTTTAACCAAATTACATAAAGTAGGAGAGCTTCAACCCAAATTACATAAAGTAGGAGAGTTTCAACATAATGAGATATAATAGGTGAGCTTCAACCCAAATTACATAAAGTAGGAGAGCTTCAACCAAATGAGATATAGTATGAGTGAGAGCTTTAACCAAATTACATAAAGTAGGAGAGCTTCAACCTAGGTTGGATATAGTAGGAGAGCTTCAACCCAAATTACATAAAGTAGGAGAGCTTCAACCTTAAGTAAGTATAGTAGGAGAGCTTCAGCCTAAATGAGATAGTGTAGGAGAGCTTCAACCAAAGTTA
Organism: Cyrtodaria siliqua; assembly: GCA_037043455.1. Classification (NCBI taxonomy): domain Eukaryota; kingdom Metazoa; phylum Mollusca; class Bivalvia; order Adapedonta; family Hiatellidae; genus Cyrtodaria; species Cyrtodaria siliqua. The sequence continues at coordinate 344,399 of JAWPHD010000751.1, read as the reverse complement.
GATATAGTAGGAGAGCATCAACCCAAATGAGATATAGTAGGAGAGCTTTAACACAAATGAGATATTGTAGGAGAGCTTCAACACAGGTTAGATATAATAGGAGATCTTCAACCCAAGTTAGATATAGTAGGAGAGCTTCAACCCAAATTAGATATAGTAGGAGAGCTAATTTCGTTTCTGATCTCCTACTATATCTAACCTGTGTTGAAGCTCCTACTATATCTAGTTGAAGCTCTCCTACTATACCTAATTTGGGTTGAAGCTCTTCTACTATATCTAACTTGGGTATAGTAGGAGAGATTCAACCCAGATTAAATATAGTAAGACACCTTCAACCCAAGTTAGATATAGTGGGACAGCTTCAACCCAGGTTAGATATAGTAGGAGATCTTCAACCCAGGTTAGATATAGTAGGAGATATTCAACCCAGGTTCGATATAGTAGGAGAGCTTTAACCCAGATTAAATATAGTAAGACACCTTCAACCCGGGTTAGATATAGTAGGAGATCTTCAACCCAGGTTAGATATAGTAGGAGATATTCAACCCAGGTTCGATATAGTAGGAGAGCTTTAACCCAGGTTCGATATAGTAGGAGAGCTTCAACGCAATGAAATATAATAGAGGAGCTTCAGCCCAAATTAGATATAGTGGGAGAGCTTCAACCCAGGTGAGATATAGCAAGAGAGCTTCAACCCAAGTTAAATATAGTAAAAGAGCTTCAACTCAAATTATTTCTAGTAGGAGGTCTTCAGCCCAAATTAGATATAGTAGGAGAGCTTCAGCCCAAATTAGATCAAGTAGGACAGTTTCAGCCCTAATAACATATTTTAGGATTAGGAGAGCTTCAACTCAAATAAGATAAAGTAGGAGAGTTTCAACCCTAATAACATATATTGGGACTAATGATTTTCAACCCAAATAAGATAAAGTAGGAGAGTTTCAACCATAATAAAATATATTGGGACAAGGGAGCTTCAAACCAAATTAGATAAATTATGAGAGTTTCAACCCTTATAACATATATTATGACTAGGAGGGTTTCAACCCAAATCAGATAAAGTAGAAAAATTCCAACCCTAAAAAGATAAAGTAGGAAAGCATCAACCCAAATAAGATACTGAAGTAGTGTTTCAGCTCATAGAGATTATATCGAATAAATGCAATGAGTTTAAACAGTACCGACCACAAGACGATATGCGGATTGCTGGAAAAAAATTGATTAAAATCGTGCAAACACCACTAAAATCGTGTTTGAACAAAACGTTCATAAAGCTACCAAAAGAACAAGATAATATTGTTCTCAAAAACATTAAATTATAAACAGAGAATTTCACCTTGTTACTTGGACTCTCATTTTGCCTAGTGAGCTCTTTCAGAAGTGGATCGATGACCTGTTGCCAGTCAGCCAGTGTCCATGTGGGGTCGGCTTCCAATTTAACATCGTTCAGTAGAAATGTAGGTGTCCCGGATATTGCCCCTGATGACAAAGAGTAATATGTTTTGCGTTTCTAGTGACAAAGAAGAAAGTCTACGTATGTAAATGCAAAAGTCGACCAAGAATTGCATCATCCACAAAACACAGCGGTTCAAAACCACGCATTAAAATAACAATTACATATACATCTATATATTTCTATATAGTTAAAAGTTAAGTGTAAGACACCTGAATATTACATGGTTGACAAGTACTATAATTGGGGTGCTACATTGTAACGGTGTGTGGCAAAACGGTACGCCATGCTTTAACCAGGGTTCTAGGGTGCACCACATCTTATTTTTACCATATTGAAAACCCAGTATACCGAGATAGTGTGTAACAGCCATGCCCGTATTTATCCTTTCTAACAAGCTGGGCAGCTTTAATAGGCGGTAGTGTGCATGAGAATAAAATACAAGAGCATCGATAGCCACCAAGTAATTACTCCATAAATTGACAGAGCTAAACTAATAAACTTTTAAGGGACGACCAAACAATATTGAAGTAATTTAACCTTACCTTCAACGTTACTTCCCTGTACAGGATTTACATTACGTGGTCCGTGTAATAATGTTCATAACCCAACCAACCCCTTTTCCAAGAAGTGAAAACAGGGTTGGCTGGGGTATGAAATAAAACCTTAATTTCGGCTTAAAAGGTTGGCAAATTGTTTAATCGGTGATTTTCAACAGGTTATCGCATTTCCTTTTATAAAAAGTGTTTTTAAACTTGTTTTATTGTCAAAATATTAGTCATAAAATCCTGCTAATATAACCTTTCCCATGACTTACTGGAATTAAGGCGGGACATGTAATAAGGTAGAAATGTGCATACTGCGGCAACTTTGACGCAATACACACACACACGAGCGTAAGGAAATTACTCGGTTTTATTGATACTGCTCTTGAGAGGTAATATACGAATGCAACACCTCCCATGCACCCTAGCACCGGCTTTAAAAAGCATTATACAACTTTAAAATCACAGCGATCGGGCTTGATGACCACAAAGGACAAGTAAGTAAGTAATAATGTAGTGGGCGACCTTTCACAGCCGCCACACATCACTAAACAAACGCTAGTGTGAATGTCAATAAATACCGAAACAAGGATCGATTGGAAGCAACAAACACAAACAAGATAGAAAGGTAGCGAACTCGGTTATATTGTGTCTGTTGATGAAAGGTAATCTTAGATGCAAAACCTCTCACGCACTCCAGCACCGGCTAAAGAAGTATTCTTTTTTAAAGCCAGAGATAGGGGTTGCTGATCACAAAGGACCATAAGTTATTACACTGATTATTTATATTCACAGATACAGTTAATGTTCAGAGTTAATGGTATTTCTTATATCGACAATAATGATAAAAATTGATTACGTTCTGCATAGGTGACCCGGATAACAAATAATGACCTGACATAGCAAGTACATATTAATAAAGTAAGAAACTCTAGATAACGTTTTCGCCTTCATCATAAAAAGTGTCCTTTAAACTCTGAAAATTATCAAACTGTCTCAATGTATTGATTAGTCAATTGCATTACCCATGGACTGGCTAATTCAGTCGATAATAGGGTGCTTAAAGATAATAAACTATTTTAATTATATTCAAAGCATTATACGAATAACAAAGACTTACTAGAACAGGAATATTTCCACGCCGCCCTTGTATTAGTCTCAAGAGCTCCAGATGCCATGCCGGCAATGAAGTCTTGTTCATCTACACCAGACGCATGCGCATAACGCCCAAGCAATCTGGAACAAAGGCATTCTCATTGTCAAGTTCTCAAAGTAGAAATTATATATGATGTTCGCTGGAGCCCAACTTATAATTGTAAATGAGAAAGCGTTGATTCTTACGGATGTCGAAGGTATCAAACTGGTTCTAACCAGGAATAAGTGAATGGTCTACCTCCACCTCTAAAAATGGACCACCATACTTATTCTAAAACGTACTAAACAAATACGCTGAATACAAAACAAACAAAGATAGACTTTTGCATTTGTAAGGCTGTCCATAACCTGATGTGCACGTGTCATATTCAACCAATAGTTAACACACAGGGTAAGCAAACGATTTTGAATTTATATCCAACCTAGATTAGAATAAAAGAGTATGAAAGTGGACCTTTGGAAACGGCCGAACACGACACATACGAAATATTGCAGTCTCGGTTTGATTTGAGACTGTTCATGAACTATAGTGAAATATGCTTGCTACCGTCTCACGCCCTCTAGCCCCGGGTTAAGCAGAACTCACTATTCATAACATCAATAGTACATAATTTTAACCATCCCGAAGATGGCATGCATATGGCGGTGGTATAATAAACATTGTTTTGAAGAAAGCAAGCATCAGCTGTTACTATCATGACTATCGTGTCATAAGTTCTCGTCTATCTGTCCCACCTCAAGCCTGGAGTTTCCTGAGTTTTTTATTCCTGCAAAGATATTTTCGTAAATGTTTTTCTTGCTCAGTCTAAACAATAACATTTATTTTATAAAGCTGTTGTCATTTTACTTGTTAAATACCAAGATAAAGAATTCATCTTTCGTTCCATTTATATGAAATTTTATTTTTAAAATGTTTAATTATAGATATTTAAAACTAACAGGTATATTTGTCATTCAGAGCAAGATTAATGCAATCATAATTGTAAGCTATAAACATATGTTTTAAAGCCGGTCATATGTGTTTGTTTGAATGGTGTTTTGCGTCATTTTAGCACATGTTAGGCCATATATGACGGTCGATTTTTCTGTGATAAAAGTCAGACCACCCTAGTTTAGAACCAGTACAATATACCTCCCGCCATATGTAAGAATCGGCACTTTCTCACTTACAAGTTGACCAACATAACGTCGTTTACACCTCGAACACGGAGTCTAAAAAGCAGGTATGTTTACTAATTTTAAAATAATTACCTAAGTTATGGAACTTTTCTTGTAACAATGTTTTCAGTATTCTGCTCTAAATATTGTGCACACAAACACGATTTTGAGCATGTAAAATGATTACTATACCAACCCTATAACGTCCGGGGTAGTCATGTTAGATGTAGCAGCGTTGGACATGTTGTCTAGGTTTGCGTATATTGTATCAAACCATTGATAGGCACCAGTCAGAGATGGTAATCCTCTGACGACTTGAGCGCCCTGCAAAATATAAATTGAATTATACTAGATAAGGTTTTAAAAATACAAAATATAGCACTAGTTCATTAAATCATAGTATAGAATCATATGCTGACCTGCGTCGATCACCTAGTTGTTAATGATAGCTGGGTTACCATATATAAATAAATTTCTAGAAATGTTAATATCCTCGTGCATGTGTTTTGATTAACTGAAAGAGGCTGAGAAGATTTTATGCAACTGTTTATCGCCGCCATATGCAACTGTTTATCGCCATATGTTAACCTTTGAGACAAAGAGATTTGTGTACTAACATTAAATACAATCTCGATTTGAACAAAATCAAACTTGTTTTTAAATGTACTGACAGTATTTGATAGTATGGTGGAAGTAGTGGATTATAGAAGCAAGTAGTGGATTATAGAAGCATGTAGTGGATTATAGAAGCATTTAATGGATTATAGAAGCATGTAGTAGATTGCTTGACTAAAGAAGCATGTAATGGATTATAGAAGCATTGTAGTGGATCATAGAAGCATGTAGTGGATTATAGGAGCATATAGTGGATTACAGAAACATGTAGTTGATTATAGAAGCATGTAATGGATTATAGAAGCACGTAATGGATTACAGAAGCATGTAGTGGATTATAGAAGCATGTAGTGGATTATAGAAGCATATCGTTAGTATGCTTGGTACCATGAAGTAGTCGGGTGCATAGTTATTCACCACTGGGTAACATAAATAAGTAATCTTTGGACGTAATATTCTATGTAATGTAAGTAAATTATGGACGCATATAGTATGTAACATAAATAAATAGAGTAGAGACGCATATGTTATGTACCATACATTAGTATAATATAGAATCAGAATACTTAAAAGGGTTTTGTAATTGACCCGTTTTTCGGATAAGTGTTTAAACCACGTTCAGAGCATACAATAAAATGACCATAATTTTAATCTCCCCACCCCCTCCACACACACTTGCAACGCTCGCAACATAGCCGTGCAAACTTAAATATAACTATAAAGTAACTTACGATGGCTGTGAGGTAAGCCTGATGGTGAAAGGGCAGCGGGAACATGTGCAGCGTCAATTTCAGGGTGGCTGCTCCGTAATGCATTGCCACACTTTTTGCTACCGGCAGCGCGTCGCGACTGTCTGGACACAGTGGACCCATATGAATATCGAGATGAATCGGAGCATCGTTGCTTCCTCCATTGAAGATATAGCCGAAAGGTCTCTTTGGAATAATATCCTGACTAGAAGTATATGCCATAAACGATAACAGAATCGTTACTATAGTAAACAAATGACTCATTTTGTATTATTTATATTGATTTATAGTATATTCATGAGACGAACCTACACTAAGTCGACCCCAGTAAAATTAAATATCTCCTTATGTGAGGCTGATGATATCACATATATATTAAACAAGAGTACTAGTTAAATCACTGACCTTGATCATATGATGATCCCGTGATTTGTTTTATATGGTTATCATTCATTACACATTGTATTCATATCAACGGGTTATTTATAGAAATACAGAACATGGGTCATATGAGAAGGTACACCCATTTAGTGTGACAACCTTTATGTATGTATAGCATTCACACTAGATTACTCATGAATAAGTCGCGGGTGAAGTAGTTTCATTTGGTTTAAACATATTTTATTTCACAAGCTTTTTACTACATAATATTTGTACACAATATAACAAAATTAGAAGGAAAGTAAGATACTTATGATGTTCTTCTCCTAGGTATGATATTAATTGTACACAATTGATGGCATAGTACACAGCAATAATTATATATTTTTACAATATACATACTGGACGTATGAGAACTTAAATTACTTAGTGCAAAAAAAAATGTTTGTAAGTTCTTGGTATATATATATATATATATTCTAGAAAAATGCTTAGATATAATTGAAATAATAAAAAGTAACAAAAAGGAAAAATAGAAAGTAACTTAAAATACGAAATTCAAACAGACAAAAAATTAAATGAATAGATTATGCAAATACATTTAATTGTTATTGATATTTCTTTATAAATTTTTATTGTAAATCATTATTTTTTTTAAAAAAATAAGGAGTTTGGGGAGACACAGGGAAAGGGGTGTAGTTGATTTGGTAATTCAACAAAAGAACAAATCGATCTGCTAGTTAAAACGTTTTGAGTTTTTTTTTTGTTTACCATGTTTACCGCACCGAATATAAGAATATTTGTATCGTACGATACATTTTGATCTCCAAATAAAAGTGTTTTCAGTGTAATATTTGGTAGACGGGGTAATGAATTTACCAATACATTTCTAATATCAGTATATTTATTGCACTTAAAGAAGAAGTGGTCACCGTTTTCAACACATCCGCATGCACAAATAGGCGAGTATACCGTGTTTTTGGAAAACAGATCATTGTTAAGGGAACTGCAATTTAGACGCAGTCTAGTATGAACCATCTGTATGTTTCTTTCTCCGAGGAGATAGTGTTTGGGATTGTTGTGTTTTCATTACGTTTAAGTGAGTTTATGAAGGACATATCTGTTTCGGCGTGCCGTGATTCTTCGGTTAAGTTATTCCATTCGCGAATAACAGATGGGAGAAAAGAATCATAGTGATAGTTGGCATGTTTGGATGTTTGTAGAGTTCCGTAATTTATACCTTGATATATTACCTACAGAAGGAGGAACAAGCTCAGACAGAAAATTGGGAGTTAAGTGGTTTGTCATTTTATAAAACATAACGAGTTTATGCTTACATCGCCTATTTACGAGAGTTTCCCACCCAGTGTCTTTGTATAGAGACACGTTTCGTTGCTCCAGTTACTATCCGAGCAGCCTCATTTTGTATTTTGTCTAACTCATATTTGTCATATTGTGTGCCGTTATCAAATAGAATATCTCCGTATTCTAAAATATGTCTCATGAAAGACGTATATATTAGTTTCTAAGGACACTCTATCTAGTTTGTATTTAAGTTTCCGCATACTGTTAATCCTTTGCCATGCCTTTGATTGGATATATTCGATGTACTTGTGCCAGGATAAACCATTTGACAAAAAGACGCCGAGGTGTTTACGATCATCGACTTCAGTTATTATCTGGTCATTCATAAAAACTGGTGGGTGGTTGATAAAATTGACTTTACGTGAAATAAGAAGATATTTAGTTTTGGAGGGAATAAATTTGACAAGCCATCTATCTGCTCAATTGGATATTTTCAAGAGATCGGAATTCAGTGTATTCGCAGCAGATATCGGATTATCTGCAAACAAAAAACAAACCTGTATCGTCTGCAAAATCACGAATATTTTAAATGATGTCTGTAACAATATCATAAATGTATAGAAGAAATAATAGTGGTCCCAAAATGGAGCCTTGGGGAACACCGGCTTTAATGTTATTCCAATCAGATTGGACACCTGGTTGGACAACGCGTTGTGTTCTGACAGTAAGATAGCTTTTGAACCATGTTAAGAGATACCCTAGAATATCAACAGCCTTTAATTTTGCATGGGCATCTCATGAACACATTCAATAAAACAGAGTCGATTGCTTTTCTCTCTTGTTGCTTACAAGGGAACCATTTTCCAGTAGTTATTAGAAACAAAAAAAGCTGAGTCGTCTAATTTTCCAGACCAAATATTTTCATAGAGCAATAAATACTGAATATAACATGCGGCTTATTTTAGTACATATGTACATTTAAAAGCAACAGAAGCATACTACGTCGGTTTTCATTTGCATTTGGACACTATGCCAATCGCCGCTAGTAACTTTAATGCACTGTCCACTATATACTGCTCATAGAATCGTAATGCATCAGATAAAATTATGTATAAAAGTCAGGGGGAAAAGCAGGAAATGTAGCTTTCACGGAATACAGTCAACCAAAAAAAAACAACGCATTAGTACATGCCTTACTATAAATAGTAACATATATTTAAAGGAAAAACTGTGTTTATCATCGACATCAAGCACCAACAATGTCATAGCTTAGAGCTATATAGAGCGCAGGAGCCGACTTTGAAATCTCGACTGCAATTTTCACTGCCCAGTAAATATTGTTTTCAAATAAAGATTCAAATGTCGAAATAAATCATTCTAGTGTCAGACGTGGTTTTTAAAAACATACAAGGCAGAGAAACTGATTTCAAGTAATTTATTAATTTAACATAATTCATTTATTTGCGAAATATTCTTTGCATCTTAAACTATGTATGTTTAAATCGTACAGTTTTGTTCTTGTCCTCCTTCTCCTTTTATAGTAAGGTATGTAATAAAAAGGCAAATATACGACCGTGGTGTACCTTTTGCCGATAATGGAACACCTAGTGCATGGCCCTCGGGCTGAATCCCTCGGAGCATTAAGGCACTAGGTGTGCCATTATCGACAAAAGACACACCACGGCCGTATATTAACCTCTAATTAAAACAAACAACAAGTACAATGTTAATAAGAAGCAAGGTACGTGACATGACACACACAAACGGAGTGACCATAGGACTACCGCCTTGGAACGGTCAGTGGCAATAGGACTACCGCCTTGGAACGGTCAGTGGCAATGGGACTACCGCCTTGGAACGGTCAGTGGCAATGGGACTACCGCCTTGGAACGGTCAGTGGCAATAGGGCTACCACCTTGGAACGGTCAGTTAAAATAGGGCTACCACCTTGGAACGGTCAGTGGCAATAGGACTACCGCCTTGGAACGGTCAGTGGCAATGGGACTACCGCCTTGGAACGGTCAGTGAAAATAGGGCTACCGCCTTGGAACGGCCAGTGGCATTAAAAGGCCACAAAGTGTTTCTGGTGAAAGGCCCAACATGAAATTTCTTCATCGCAATGCAAAAAGAAAACTGTGACAAGGGGTTAACATGCGTACACATAGTGATACCAACAATGTGTCTTTAAACGGTAGTTCCATTACTGACGACGTTTTGTCTGAAAGGAAAAAAAGTGCTTCACAAACTTCTTAGCAAATCCACATAGCGTAATTGTTCAAAATGTCTTTAGTTCAAAGAAAGAAAAACACTTTAATATAGTCCACAGGCCAAAACGTGTAGTTTTTTTCTAAAGAGAAAGTGTACTGAATGCGAGCAATACGATCCTGTGGTAAGGTTGTATATAGTGTCGACAAGTCGTACGTACGTATAGATGAAACTTGGCGTTTATTGCAAATTGTATTAAAAACATATCTTGAATTTTAAATTGACCAAAATGCAATAACCCTAGAGTTGTTGCTAAAAAGCACACTATTGTTGAACGTGATCTTTAGCGACATTATTGCATTAAACGTTTGGACATAGTTATAGTGGTGCAGGCACTAGAATTAGATATAAAGGGGGTTATGCGTAACTTAGCAACTTCTTATGAGGTGTATTTGTCTCAACTTATTCATTTTTCAACAGATTGTACTCGAGTTGAGGACTTTAATATTCGTAATATTTGTATAACTAAAAAGCTGCTCAATCAGGGTTACCGTTACCATAAACTTCGTAAAACCTTTGCAAAGTTTTATTATTGTAATCCTGATCTTCTTTCCAAAGTAATTTAAGGACTCTTCTGCGACAAGGACTATCACAACCTGACTTCTATGGTGATGTGATTTATAAACTTCGTAAGATTCTTGGTCATGATCACTTTCATACTATCTTTGTTATACTTGTTAAAAAGTTTATCAAAAGAGGTTATGACCCTATCATTTTGCAACGTACTGCATGCTTGGTGGTGGACCCTTTTACAGTTCGCCACTATGCTTTCCTCTTTAATTGTACGATGACCGGACAGGCTGTGGACCCTATGATAACGCCTACCTAAAGCCCATTGGGAGGTGGTGTTTGATGTTCGTCTATGATCTTTCTTGTCGTGCCCGTAATGGTTTATTCTCTTGTTGCTCTGGCTTCTGCCAAGTCACTGAGTACCTTCATTGTGACTTTCTAGGCTATTGTTTTTTTGTATTATATTGACACGAGCGTATTTGTGTTTTACTTATATAGCCTATTGATGCTGCCTTGTTGGTTAGAGATTATATCATGGCGGGGATTTCTTTATTTACACTGTCATGTTTTAATGGGATGACAATAGGGTAAGTTCGAGGTTTGGTGCACCCTAGAACCTGTTTAAACCCTCCAATGGCCTACTTTGCCACTGACTGTTCCAAGGCAGTAGCCGTATTGTCAACCCTTTTGTGTTTGTGTTGTCGTTTGCATTTATTATTACTTTTGCCTTCTTGTTTTTCTGTTTGCGTGTTTGTTTCTGTGTTTTGTGGTTGACTGTCCTCCTTGAATGAATGTCCTCCTTGAATGCGACTTTCCCTGTCCGATCTTTTTATATTTCTTTAGGAAGCCAGTACATCGTTGGAAAACGTAGATAGCAACTAGAAATGTGTCCATGGACACGGATGCCCCCACTGAAAACAATGAGTGTAAAACGTAAAAGTTGACAAAAAAGGGGCAGTAACTCTGATAATAATCGGTCAATTTTGACGCTGAAACGATTTGCACATCTTGACATCATAGATAAGCATCCGGCAAAGTTTCGAATCAATCGGTTGAAAACTGTGGGAGGAGATATACACACACGATATTTTGACGTAAATTTTGACGAAAAAGAGGCCATAACTCCGGTAATACCAAGTCGATTTTGACGCCGAAACGATATACACAACTTGATATTATAGGTAATCATCACATAAAGTTTCGAAGCAATCGATTGAAAACTGTGGGAGGAGATAGACATACAAGATATCTTGACGTAAAAATTGAAAAAAGGGGCCATAACTCCGGTAATACTGGATCGATTTTGACGCCAAAACGATTTGCACGTCTAAGCATCCTGTAAAGTTTCAAAGCAATGGGTTGAAAACTTTAGGAGGAGATAGACACATAAGATATTTTGACTAAAATTTTACGAAAAAGGGGCAGTAACTCCGGTAATACTGGATAGGTTTTGACGCCGAAATAAAATGCACATCTTGACATCATGTCCTGTAAAGTTTCGAAGCAATCGGTTGAAAACTGTAAGAGTAGATAGACACACACACTTTTCGGGACGGAAGGACGGACGGAAGGACGGACGGACGGACGTAAAGGAAACAGTTTGTTTTACGGGTACTTAAGATTTTAAGAAGTAACGTTTTCTAAGTAGAAAGGCAGTTCGGTCTGCATGTTCTCTACAACACCATTTTATACTAAAATCTTCCGTGCATTTGCGATTTGAGCACGGAATGCACTACAATAAATAATTGAAACAACCTATGCTTTGGATCTTTAGAAAACAAATGCCGAATACCTTTACTAGCTGTAGATCAGATATCGTCATTTTTATGTTGATTCTTTAATATATTTAAATCAAAACTAGTCATCTCATAAATATTTTTGCCGTTAGAGAAGCTTACCCCTTTGCCGTAAATATTCTGTGTTTACATTGTTCCTATTCTCAGTAACAAGTGTCACGTGACCGTTACTAAATATAGACTGAATTGGGCCGGTCGTTTGAGCCGAATGTAGTAGTTATCGTCATGTTCAGTTTAATACCAAATAATCCATGTTTGCGATGATGAAAACATGTATAGTTATTAATAAAAATATAAATATACCATTGCATATGAATGTACAAAAAAAATATCTAGAAAAAAATTATGTCTACAATTTAAAATATTTTTTTTCAACTGTAGGTATCGGATGTAGTTTACTTCACTTCGACGTTCACATTTAAAAGGTAATAACTGTTCGCAAATTTAAATTGATTGACGTGAACTAATTGTCATCCTTGGCTGAAAATTGTTAGTACATGCTTTTAGTTTGTTGGGCATGTCAGATTGATTCAATGGTTTGACGTAAAAGATCAACTATTTTAAAAGGAAATTTTCCTGCGCATGCGCATTAGCGCGTGATTCCCCCGATTGTGTTTTGTTTATAACGGTATTTATATAGGTAAACGGGTTGGTTTGAGAGTGTATGTTAATATTTCTAAAATATTTTTTCCTCTCCAATCGTCTGATGTGTAGTGATTTGTAAAGTGGGGTCGAAAAATAATCACAATATTGATCGTTTTATTGATGATGACGAAATCTGGTGAATGACGATAACTGGTACACAGCCAGTATATATAATAAACAAATCACCAAAGATGACATGACCTGCCGTAGCTGCGAGAGAATCATTGCTCTTATGGTGTGTGCCTACCATAGAGCTACGATGCCATCCTTTATAGAATAGGTAGGTATCAGGGTCGATCCCTTCAAGAGAGGCTTCTCAAGACACCAAGCATTGCCTGCATAAACAGACACCTTATTTCAACAGAGTTAACCTTAAGTACCACGCATGCATACATAAAACTCACCAAAGAGAAGAATATCTCGTCAATATAGGCATTTTTTGAACAAATGTCTATATTTTCTTTCTGAAATGTTTACGTTTTAAAATATGTCGCGCTGTCCTGTTCCGTATTTGGAAACTTAACAGTGGCTTATGAAAACCGAATATATCGGCGTGTCATTCTTCTCTTTGGTCTGTTGTATGCATGCACGTGTGTTATTTAAGATTCTGGATACATCCTGAGATGTTGATTATTTTGTATGTGTTTTTTAGTTATTTTCTCTGGATGTGAACTTTATTGTTAGAGAATTTCTTTTGATGGGATGTAGTTTTGTTTACACTGTCTTGTCTATTTGGGCGCTGAAGACAGGATAATAGCGAGGATTGGGCGCATATAAAATCGATTCAAGCTAACCAGTAGGCCTTATTGCCTACTGATCGTTCCAGTCGGTAACCCTGTCTTCACCAGCCTTTCTGTTATTTTTTGTCTTTTCCATTGTATTATCAAGTCCTTGTTTGCAGTACAGTGCGGACCTACGATGCCATTGCGTTCGGACGTTGTGGTTTCTATAGGACCCTATATCTCATTTGTATTCTATTGAAATACGGCAGCTGTTAATGCAGACATTGCGAAATGTCGTCAGAAACTGCGCCAGAAAATAGAAAAGTGCGTATTAGAGTCAGTACGGGGTCCTACTGATAATTGAAACACAAGGAATCATGGCTATATGGTAGGTACATGTACATACTACCATAAGAGCCATGATTCTCACCTCTAGACCTGCAGGAGCTTAGCAAGAGTTGAATGTTTAACCTATTTGTAAATCAGTTTGCTAACGTAGCTTTTGCTTTTTTCATACTTCCAGCTTGAATGTAAACGTATCGACTAACTACTGTTTATTATGCCATCAACTGTGTACAAATAATTCCATACATATGAGAAGAACATCATAAGTATTTTACTTTCGTTCTAATCCTTTTTCTGCTATTGTGTACATATTCCATGCAGTAATAATAATGAGAAAGAAAATATGTTTAAACCAACCTATTTGTATATTCTATGCCTTATTAAGATATAGTACTTCTAGAAAATACCTGAAGTGACCAGACTCCTTGTCAATGTGGGGTCGGAGATAATGTTGCGTATAGCTTCGAATTATGGAAGCACTGTTATACAAGGGATCTGTATGAATGGAAACATTCCGGTCTTCGTCGACGATCAGCTTAACTGAAGAAATGGACATAGAGGTGAGACGTGAAAGAATAACGTGCTTTCCAGGCTGTTTACAAATAGTATATATATCAGCGACTGGCATAGTTATACGCGATTTACGTTTGATGTTGCCATTACCCTTTCGAATAAAAAAAAAATAGGAAACAAATTTAATATAAGGCTATTGTGAAATATTTCCTTGTTGATAATTTGTTGATAACTATTCTCATTAAATCCCAGCTGATATGGTGCCTGCATGTGTTGCATCCACTTCTGCAATATGTCTGGCTTTTATTTTTATACACACATATATATTACAGACGCAATAGAGCAGGACAATATACACCAGAAACCTTGCCATACTCTTACTGTCGAATTGATTACTATGGTTATTTAACGTCCTTGGAGAATAGACACCTGTCCCGCAAGCAGGACGAGGTTAATTGAAAAAGTGTCTTGAAAAAGGACACACCGAACAAACAAAAATGACCCGAGAACCTATGATATCCGGGTCCTTTGTGTAAGTAGATCCGGACCCTATGTATAAGTTGATATAAAAATCGAACAGGAAAAGTAGCATTCAAGGACGACAGTCAACCACGAACACACAATGAAACAAAAAACAACTATATATAAAGATGAATAAAAGATAAGACATCACAAACACACAAGGGTTAACACTAGGAATACCGCCTTGAAACGGTCTGTGGCAAAAATGGCCGCTAGAGTGCACAAAATCTCACTCTTACGCTACTGGAATCCCAATAAACGCGACAGTGTAAATTAAGATATCCCCGACATGTTATAGGTGTACCGGAAGTAAATCAAATCCCACTGAGTCCAATGCAATATTTGTCCAAGCTTTCTAGTTAGCCATTTTTCAAACTGAAATTCAAACTAAGATTCACTTACATGTTCTTAATCATGAGACCTGCCTCTCTAGAAAACTGCTGAGAATAGTAGGGGTCATATGGCATATAAGAAAATAAAATTCTGATCTTTGTTGACACCGTGAACAAACTGAATTCACTCGGCACATCTTAAATACTTTCACTTTCAAAACTGACAGGTTGATAAATAAAATCATCATACAACCATGCAAATGTTTTTTAGCTATCACAAACAAGTCAATAAAGTCATTTCAGCCAGAAAACAGGCCTGAATCAAAAATGCCTTTTATCACAAAAAAAGTTAGGGATTATATATTTGTAAACTCCTTTCGACTTCACCAGGCATGAATACCACAGTGATTTACTTCCTGCATACCTTATAATCTCTTACAAACGAGGCAGCATTAATTACGAAATAAAACATCGTTTAAGGTGAATTATCGTGTAATATATCACGGTTTGAAGTTCAATTGTAAACAATAATTTCACGAGCGAATAAAATTATTGTTTACAATTAAACGACAAACCATGACAAACCGTAATATATTACACGATAATTCACCGTAAACGATTTATTTCCATTCTAAAATGCTTTGCCTACTCTCCTAAAGTTGCAAATATACAGTGATATATCGTTGAATATAACGAGATATTTTAAACTAGGCTATATAGTGCGGGTGTATTACAATAGGCAATATAATTAAACACATAAATGTTCATGTATATATAATATACAAAACAGAAGCCTAGAAAGAAATATAAAAAGATCGGACAGGGAAAGTAGCATTCAAGGAGGACAGTCAACCACAAAACACAGAAACAAACACACAAACAGACAAACAAGAAGGCAAACGTAATAATAATTACAAAAGACATCACAAACACTAAAGGGTTGACAATAGGGCTACCGCCTTTTAACGGTCAGTGGCAAAGTAGGCCAGTGGGTGTTTAAACCGGTTCTAGGGTGCACCAAACCTCACACTTACCCTCCTGTCATCCCATTAAAACAGGACAGTGTAAATAAAGAAACCCCCGCCATGATCTAATCGCAAACCAACAAGGCAGCATCAATAGGCGATATAAGTAAAACAAAGTAAGTACTCATTGACTTGGCAGAAGCCAGAGCAACAAGAGAACAAACCGTTAAGGGTATGACAATACAAGATTAAATACATATATCAAACGCTGCCGTCCTATAAGGACTTAGGTAGACATCATCATAGGGTCAACAATCTGTCCGGTCATCGCACAATCGAAGAGGAAAGCAGAGTGGCGAATTGTAAAACTACTAAACATGCAGTGCGTTGCAAAATGGTTGGGTCATAACCCCTTTTGGTAAACTTTTAAACAAGTTTAATAGAAATTGTATGAAGGTGATTATGACCACGGATCTTACGAAATTTGTAAATCAATTCACCATAGAAGTCAGGTTGTGATAGTCCTTGTCGCAGAAGAGTTCTTAAACTACTTTTATATGTTTAAAGTAGATCAGGACTACGGTTATAACATTTTGCAAAGAATTTTCGAAGTTTATGATAACGGTCGCCCTGGAGTAGCTTTTTAGTTATACAAATGTTGCGAATATTAAAGTCCTCCACACGACTACAAGCTCTAGAGAAATGAATAAGTTGAGAAAAATAGACCCCATAAGAAGTAGCTCGGGGAACATCCCCATCTAAAGGTAAATCAAGAAAAGAAGCGCAGTATCTGAAATGTTTAATTTGTTGCGCTGAAGTTCCTTTGGATAGATATTATTACCCATAGTAGAAAATAAAGGATTGTCAATGTTCAATATGTCATCCAGATACCGAGATGTGTCATTAAAGGTTTCAATTACATCTGCCTGAGTATCGGATGAACGTGAGCATCAACATGAAATCTCAACATGATATCATGATAACCATGTCAACAGGTGTTTATTTTAACAATATGTCTACTGTTCCTTTAAAGATAGTGCCTACATTCCATTTAATTATAGTAACCACTGAACCTTAGCATTTGTATTTACCTGGACAGTTTAGACTGGACACTGAACTACTTTCAGTGTACATGTATATTGTATGTATATTTATAGTATGTGTATGAATGTGGTATGATGTGAATAGGTTACCTAACCAGTTACCTAACCTTGTTCTTTTATTAGTTTCCCGCCTAAAAGCCCTCTCTAATATCACTTCTGTCACAGATGTCATCGGAGTAGGTTATACTTCTCCAAGAATAAACTTATGCATTTATAGCCATAAGTTAGATACTTTATTTGCCTGTTTATACAGAGTAAATGTAGTGAGGCCATTGCCTGGTATGTATTGTTTTATTTAATTTGTATATAATTATGACATGATGTATTTTGCTGGACATGCTGGAATGAAAGAATAATTACTTTGTACATGTTTTTGTATTTAAGTTATAATGTTATTTCTTTGTTATTCCAGGCTGTTTAGTTCCACATTAATAACAATATAGAAACCTGCAAGGACGTAATCTTATACATTACAAAACCCTTACAACATCCATTAGGCAACACCGGATTTCCAATCGGTCTTAAGAAGTTGAATATGGTGTCGAATATACATTTTTGATAGACATATCGGTGTCTGTGTTTTAGAAATTACCGAAGTAAGTTCGTTTTCCAACTGACGTAGATAATGTTAACAGTGTCGGTCTGAGCACGAGACATATCGTCTAAAGCTGTGAACAGAGCCTCGAACGACTTAAAACTCCATATGTCGACCTGTATCAGGTGGGATATTTATAATCACTGAACAAAAATTCCCTTTCGTAAAGGTTTCTCTTAACAGCAATATGTATGTTAATTTAATCATCCATCTGCCGTCCATATTTCTTTAGACTTCTCTTCATGTTTGGATGGATGGTAATATACCTAGTTGCAAAAGAATGCGTACACTGACTTTTATTTAGATTTAATGGTATAATTTGTTTTAGAATTAAATTGACAAATTCCAACATGAATATGCCATGTTTGGTAACAAAGTTTTTATCAATCCATTGCCAATATCATGTTGTCATTTGTTTTTCAGTAGGTTGAAACATTTAGGGACTGTCGCTTGAAAATGAGGATAGGGATATATGGCCTAGATTAGCGCTACTGAGCCTAGATTTCTCACAATGGTTTGCAGGCAAGCTTCAGTCCAGTCAATTGAATGTTGGCCTAGATTAGGGTAACTGAGGACAGCCTTCTCACAATGGTTTGCACGTAAACTTCAGTCCAGTCCATGTAATGTTGGCCTAGATTAGGGTAACTGAGGATAGCCTTCTCACAATGGTTTGCACGCAAGCTTCAGTCCAGTCAATGCAATGTTGGCCTAGATTATGGTAACTGAGGATAGCCTTCTCACAACAATGGTTTGCACGTAAACTTCAGTCCAGTCCATGCAATGTTGGCCTAGATTAGGGTAACTGAGGATAGACTTCTCACAATGGTTTGCACGTAAGCTTCAGTCAAGTCAATGCAATGTTGGCTGCAGTTTCGATTGAATGAGTCAAAGCTGTAGTTTTAGGTGATTTTACGCCGAAGACAGGAAACGCCAAATAATTGGAGATAAATTTTATTGAATCTTATGTTGATTCAGTAGTGAGCAATAATTCCAATTGTCAACACATTTATGTTTGTGGTGTTGCATACCTTATGTTTACCTTGTAATGGTAGTTTGATTTTTATGTGTGTTTTTGAATGACTGTGTTTTGCAAATGTTACATTTCCTGTTCGACTTTTATACCTATCTTTATGGTAATGGTCACAGACATTCTTAAGGGAAAGGAGTGATTCCTGCATGAAATGTTAACGCTTATAAACCTGCATGGGTCAGTTCGATAACGGTTTGTAATGCCCATCTATACATGTATCAAAGTCAGGTTTCTTCTTTAAGGCCAAATAATGGGGAAGACGTGATCAACGCCGTTTGGTTGTTTTAGTCAGCAATACAGACACGGCGTAACTATACCATGTGTTGTACAGTGACCATTGTTTTTTTAAATCCTTTGTCTAAGGATCGATAATACACCATTTCTGACCATTGAAGTTGATGATGTGTTTTTCTCCCTCCGCAGTCCCATATCTGGAAAAATGCCACGCCCATAGATGAGACCCTGAGAACATTTGACGACCTGGTCCGATGTGGTAAAATTCGCTATTTCGGCGTGAGCAATATGTGCGGTTGGCAATTACAGAAAATAGTGGAAAGGATTGAAACAATTAGGCTGAATAGATGTATCAGTTTACAGGTAAGACACGCCTTAGACAATCAGTTTGCCTTATAAGTGTACCGTAATGCGGCGATGGAGAAGTAGGTACTACTATAATTCAACTGCACTGACGTGTAATACGGAGAAACATTATATAATTAGTATCGAAAACAATCGGCTTTACCTTCCAATCATAAACCTCAAAATACAGGTACATTTTTAAGAATGATTTACGATATGTTTATAAAGTAAAGTTGTTCCACTGGAAATTTTAAATAGCGCCGGACAGGTTACATCGTTAAGAAAATGATTATTGTTTTTTTTCTAAATCACACAAATGAGACATTTGTATCATAATCTCTGGTAATTATGGGATTATGTTTTTATGTCAGCAACATTATTGCTTATTAGCTCGTCAGCCAGAGTTTGAAGAAATCATGGTTTGTAAGAATGAAGGCATTGGTGTAATGGCATGGAGTCCGTTAATGGAATAAATATGTAATGCACACTGTCAAAGATGCAATACAAGTGTATCCGTATGTACACGTTAACCTGTCTTTAACCTGATACGGATAAGTGGTCTGCTTTTATTAAACCGTTTATAAATTTATCGATTTAATGAATACATTATCCCATTTAATGTCCAATAAGTCGATTAATCTTGTCTTTAAATTGTAATTACTTAACATCGTCGCCCAGGAGTAGGTAGATAAAGCATCAGCCGTAATTTATTCAGCATATGCTCAAGGACTGGTGAATGTCCTTGACAATGTGTAGATACTAGTATAGCATCAGCCTTATTCTGATAAGCCTATGTTCAAGAACAGGTTAATGTCAATTTTAACGAGTAGATAAAGCATAAGCCTCATTCTGAGCAGTCTATGTTTAAGGACGGATACGGTTATATTTCCATGTCAATGAGTATATAAAGCAACAGCATGATTCTTATGCAGCCTGTGTTCAAGAACGAATCAAGGTTAAATAGTAGATAAAAGATACACCTCATTCGGAGCAGTCTAGGTTTAAGGACGGGTTGATATCCATATTAATGTGTATACAAAGCATCAGCCTCGTTCTGATTCAGCCTATGTTTCAGTACAGGGTCATAGAGATCATCAATTGTTATTAGGCTCATATCAGCCATACTAAACAACACAGACCAGCTTACACCACAACATCACAATCCACTATTTACGATACATGGATGTACAGTCATACAAGTGTATCATGATTGAGATCTTCATAGGGACAACAAGTAAAATGCTCAGTGCAAATACATCTGTAATTCCAGTAAACAGAAAAGTAGATATAAAAGCCAAGGTATGACATCACAAACAAACATATTGACAATATGGCTACCGCCCTGGAACAGTCAGAGGCAAACAAGGCCACTGGGCAGTTAGGATGCACCAAACCGATAAAACTGGACAGTGTAAATACAGATATCCCCGTTAGGTTATATTCTCTAACAAATAATCTAACAAATAAGGCAACATTAATAGGGAATATAAGTAAAACACATCAATGATAATGTATATATAATATTAAAACAAAGCCTTGAAATCCACAAATCCACAAATCAAGTAATCAGAAGCCATTGTAACAACAGAACAAGCCATTTAAGGGTAGTCAGGTAAATAGTTATGTTAAATTATATAACTTAATGTCTGATAATATGTTCAACAGTGGTCTCTTGACCGTTAAATTCAAACGTGACGAGGAACCGCACACATCCGGAACCATAATTGGCCATATGCATACAGACGAAAGGCTAGCAAGGGCTTCTACTCCTGCATGGAGCCAATTCGCGAGTAATGAAAAGTTATGGAGAGTTAAAAATAGCGATGTCACCATACTGAACCAGACCTCGCCAAAAAATCCTTCTTTTGCATAACTTGATTTTAAGGCATACAGTGAAAATAATATATAACAGATCTGATTTTATATCGAAGTGATGAAACTCTCATATTTTCTCGTGAGCTTCGTTTTCGTGAAAATATAAACAAATACTGATAAAGGTGATCTTTTGAGAGCAACAAACACAACTAAGAGAATAAAGCAGCAGACTCGGTTTTATTGAGTCTGTTCATGAGAAGTAATGAAAGAATCAACACCTCTCACGCCCTCTAGCACCGGCTTAAGCGGTATTCTACTTCAAAGCCACCCATATTGGGCTCGTTGGTCCCAAAGGACCAGTATCAATAACACTACTGATTCGTAGCACGGGGATACTTTTTACAGCCGCCACACTGTACTGAACGAACGCTAGTGTGAATGTTAATAAGTACTGATAAAGGTGATCCTTTGAGAGCAACAAACACAACTAAGAGAATAAAGCAGCAGACTCGGTTTTATTGAGTCTGTTCATGAGAAGTAATGAAAGAAGCAACACCTATCACGCCCCCTAGCACCGGCTTAAGCGGTATTCTACTTCAAAGCCACCTATATTGGGCTCGTTGGTCCCAAAGGACCAGTATCAATAAAACTACTGATTCGTAGCACGGGGATACTTTTTACAGCCGCCACACTGTACTGAACTAACGCTAGTGTGAATGTTAATAAGTACTGATAAAGGTGATCCTTTGAGAGCAACAAACACAACTAAGAGAATAAAGCAGAAGACTCGGTTTTATTGAGTCTGTTCATGAGAAGTAATGAAAGAAGCAACACCTCTCACGCCCCCTAGCACCGGCTTAAGCGGTATTCTACTTCAAAGCCACCCATATTGGGCTCGTTGGTCCCAAAGGACCAGTAAAAAAAAACTACTGATTCGTAGCACGGGGAGACGTTTTACAACCGCCACACTGCACTGAATCAACGATAGTGTGAATGTTAATAAATACTGATAAAGGTGATCCTTTGAAGGCAACAAACACAACTAAGAGAATAAATCAGCAGACTCTGTTTTATTGAGTCTGTTCATGAGAAGTAATGAAAGAAGCAACACCTCTCACGCCCCGTAGCACCTGCTTAAGCGGTATTCTACTTCAAAGTCACACATATTGGGCTCGTTGGTCTCAAAGGACCAGTAAAAATAACACTACTGATTCGTAGCACGGGGAGACTTTTTACAGCCGCCACACTGCACTGAACGAACGCTAGAGTCAATGTTAATAAATACTGATAAAGGTGATCCTTTGAGAGCAACAAAAACAACTAAGAAAATAAAGCAGCAGACTCGGTTTTATTGAGTCTGTTCATGAGAAGTAATGAAAGAAGCAACACCTATCACGCCCCCTAGCACCGGCTTAAGCGGTATTCTACTTCAAAGCCACCCATATTGGGCTCGTTGGTCCCAAAGGACCAGTAAAAAAAAACTACTGATTCGTAGCACGGGGAGACGTTTTACAACCGCCACACTGCACTGAACCAACGATAGTGTGAATGTTAATAAATACTGATAAAGGTGATCCTTTGAGTGCAACTAACACAACTAAGAGAATAAATCAGCAGACTCTGTTTTATTGAGTCTGTTCATGAGAAGTAATGAAAGAAGCAACACCTCTCACGCCCCGTAGCACCGGCTTAAGCGGTATTCTACTTCAAAGTCACCCATATTGGGCTCGTTGGTCTCAAAGGACCAGTAAAAATAACACTACTGATTCGTAGCACGGGGAGATTTTTACAGCCGCCACACTGTACTGAACGAACGCTAGTGTGAATGTTAATAAGTACTGATAAAGGTGATCCTTTGAGAGCAACAAACACAACTAAGAAAATAAAGCAGCAGACTCGGTTTTATTGAGTCTGTTCATGAAAAGTAATGAAAGAAGCAACACCTCTCACGCCCCGTAGCACCGGCTTAAGCGGTATTCTACTTCAAAGTCACCCATATTGGGCTCGTTGGTCTCAAAGGACCAGTAAAAATAACACTACTGATTCGTAGCACGGGGAGACTTTTTACAGCCGCCACACTGTACTGAACGAACGCTAGTGTGAATGTTAATAAGTACTGATAAAGGTGATCCTTTGAGAGCAACAAACACAACTAAGAAAATAAAGCAGCAGACTCGGTTTTATTGAGTCTGTTCATGAGAAGTAATGAAAGAAGCAACACCTATCACGCCCCCTAGCACCGGCTTAAGCGGTATTCTACTTCAAAGCCACCCATATTGGGCTCGTTGGTCCCAAAGGACCAGTAAGAATAACACTACTGATTCGTAGCACGGGGAGACTATTTACAGCCGCCACACTGCACTGACCGAACATTAGTGTGAATGTTAATTTCTCGATGATATAAAATATGTTCTTCACTCCAAATAAAAATAACACATATCCTCTATACATTAATACTACTAAATTCATAGCATATTCAAAGTAACGCATATAATGCCATATTCCGAATATTCGTTGTAACGTTTTCGTATTATCAAACGATTGGTTCTACATTACGTGGTCCGAGTATTAACTTTCATACACCATCCAACCCCTTCTCTAAGAAGCGAAAACGGGGTTGTCTCGGGTATGAAATGAAAACTTAATTTCGGCTTAAAAAGTCTGCATAATGTAAAATTAAAACATGCAATAGATTATTTGAAACACGTATTACATGTTTTCAGTAAAATATGTTTTTAAACGCGTTTTGTTGTCGAAATTTTCGTTAGAAAGTCCTACTAATGTAAGCTTTCGCATCGCTTAATGGAATTAAGGCGGGACAACGTAATGATAAGTACGTTATCTATTTTAATTCAGGCAAATTGATTGCCCAGGTGGCGATACGCTGGTTTCTACAACAACACGTTGCGGCGTCGGTGATAATTGGGGCGACGTCGTTGAAACAATTGGAAGAAAAAATTGGAGCCGCCAAGGGCTGGGAGTTTACGACAACGGAGGTAAATTCATTGCAGAGTTAACCTGAGGTTTTGCTAATGCGTATACCTCATCAATAAGCAGTGGCTTCCGTGACCGGGATGGTAAACACGCTGCGTTTGAATTATTCTCGGCTCGCACCGCTGTTGGTTCGAATCCTATTGGGATCTCGACTTTTCAGGTTTACCGTTACCATAAACTTCGTAACATTTTGCAAAATTGTATCTTCTTTCCAAATATAAAAGCAATTTAAGGACTCTTCTGCAACAATGACTATCACAACCTGACTTCTATGGTGATGTGATTTATAAACTTCGTAAGATTCTTGGTCATGATCACTTTCATACTACCTTTGTTAAACTTGTTAAAAGGTTTATCAAAAAAGGTTATGACCCTATCATTTTGAAACGTACTGCATGCTTGGTGGTGGACCCTTTTACAGTTCGCCACTATGCTTTCCTCTTTAACTGTCCGATGGCCGGAAAGGCTGTGGACCCTATGATGACGCCTACCTAAAGCCCATTGGGATGGTGGCGTTTGATGTTTGCCTATGATCTTTCTTGTCGTGCCCTTAATGGTTTATTCTCTTATTGTTCTGGCTTCTGCCAAGTCACTGAGTACCTCCATTGTGGCTTTCTACATGTTCTAGGCTATTGTTTTTTGTATTATATTTACACGAGCATATTTGTGTTTTACTTATATTGCCTATTGATGCTGCCTTGTTGGTTAGAGGTTAGATCATGGCGGGGATTTCTTTATTTACACTGTCATGTTTTAATGGGATAACAGTAGGGAAGTGTGAGGTTTGGTGCACCATAGAACCGGTTTATACCCCCAATGGCCTACTTTGCCAATGACCGTAGCAAGGCGGTAGCGCTATTGTCAACCCTTTTGTGTTTGTGATGTCGTTTGCATTTATTATTACATTTGCCTTCTTGTTTGTCTGTTTCCGTGTTTGTTTCTGTGTTTTGTGGTTGGTTGACTGTCCTCCTTGAATGCTACTTTCCCTGTCCGATCTTTTTACATTTCCTGTCAGTGATAAAGTGTCGATTCTTACGGATGAACGGTGTACAGTTCTGGTTCTACCTAGGAAAAGTGGGTGTTTTCATTCATCACGAAAGAATCGACGTAAAACGCCATTCAACCAATAAACCAACTAACGTTATGAATTAAATTGGTCCGCTAATTACTTATCAAGTACAATACCATCTATAGTTTCATACTAGGCATCTCCAAATACAATTGCCATTGGAATATCTTATATGATGAAGTTGGCCATTATAGTAACACAATCATTATCAAATGCATACCATATATAGTCCATATTAAGCATCTCAAAACACAGTTGACATTGGACTATCCTTTACAAGATGAAGTTTACTATTACCATATAATCCGTTTAATTTCAGATGACGCGACTGGCCGAAGTTGGTCGAAGAGTGAATTTATACCCGTATGACTCTATTTGGATAGTCAACGAAACACGAGAGAATAGTTTTAATAGATCCAATAACATAAAGATAACCGTCAGTGTGTCTTATCATTTAAAAAATGTAACTGACAGAATAATTGTCTCTCCTTTTGTATTATTACAAATGTGCTGACAATTATTGATTATAATTGTGTTATTTATCATTTGAATCAGTTTAGCTTTTATTCAGTTTTATTATCAATGATAAATATTATTGAGCTTAGACTATACAACTTTATAATACAATCGTAATAATGGTAAACTATGAATCATTGTTTTTAAGCGAATCAACTCTATTTTTGTTTCACTGAAATTGTCCTGCGAGACATATACATATTAATTTCTAAATCGGTGTTTTCACATTTCTCCTATGTAAGGTGCCTGAGTTGGTGTGAAGAACAAATATACTCAGTACATTTAAACACGCAACATTTTCGATTAAATCAGATGTGTATTTAGACTTGATATTTGGACACAAAAAGTCTCGCAAACTCGTCGTCTTCTTTCAAACAACTCGTTCGAAGTAATTTTTTTCCATACACATTTAACACGACAAAGCAAAGCAAAGCATCAGTTCGCCGATAGGAATGTAACACTCGATATGTTTTGTGAAATTGTCTTTGAAAACATAAATGATGGTTCTGTATACATGTTATCTCATTAAAATTGAATATTAAATGGAAAAAACGATATATATGAAACATATATTTATTTGAATATATTAACATAATATTCTCAAACAGTTTGTTTAATCGATCACAGTTCGTTGGTTTAGACAATATTTATTCAAGAAATATAGTGAACAATATATCCAATAATACATGGACAGGATTTGAAAACAAGCTTTTGGTGAAAACAAGCTTTAGATGCAATTCGTGTCCTTAATATTCATATTACTGCGTAAGGTATGGCCGACAAATCAGGATAATTTCCAATAATTATTTCTTCTTCTAGTGCACAAACCAAACAAATTCGGAAATATATTCGCCAGTTTTCTGCCCGGCGAATAATAACCCTATTGCAATAGTCCTGTATGTATACTGTATTACTATATAATTTTTACTGTATTACTGTATAATGTATTATTTTATAACATAATAAGCACAGCACATGTATTAGTTTATATTGCAATAGTCACAGCATGTGCGTAATATTCCTCAATTCACTCCAGTGGTTGGTTTCGGACCTTTATATATAGGATCTTGTTTCCAGTCTCTGTACGACGTTGCCATCTCCGTATCGTCACCGTTTATCATAACTTCTTCCACGGCCTTATCCCCTCTGTCTGGCTGAGCTACGCTCCAATCCGTCTTTTTTCTAGCCTTTAAGTACACAAATATATATAGCGCCGTCACAACAAACTTTGGTACAATCTCAAATGTGTGTTTCTTTATACGCAAATCGTCGTTGTCGTACAATACGCATGCACCTTTATCCGAGCAAGAGGAACTCCAGAGTAGACACGTGGTATCGACTATACGCCCGAAGGCTACTGGTCCAGCAAACCATCCTGTACAAGAAAGTAGTTTGATAGTTATTAAACACGTATTCCTTTCTTTAATGTAGAAAGTAACAGTTACTGCAGTTATTTCAACAAGAGCACCGCCTAGCGGGGCATATACGCCCGTCGTTGGTAAGGTTAAGTTCCAGGTTCAACCTTTTTCAAAAGGAAATACTTTTTTTTTAAATGTATAGTGTTTTACGTACCGTTTAGCATAAACATCGTACTTGTAATGAATTAATCTATTTTACATTATCTGTACAACATAAAATAAGCATTTAATGTGTGCAACAATTTATAATATTTAATTACTACCACAACGTGTAAATACCACAAAGAATAGTCAGCAATGTATATGTACCATATAGTGACGTCAGTCATTGATAATATTCCGCAAAGAGTCGAACTGATAAAAGCGTTCAGTAAGTAATAGATAGAGTCTGGTCTCAGCGAGTTAGCTTATTTAAACACCGAGATAGGCGTAGCCCATCGAGGTGTTTAAATAACCAACGAGCTGAGACAGACTCTATCTTTTGTGTATCATGGTGTACTTAGTAACACTGTGACGTCATAGTGACCGTACCCTAAATTCCAATATCCGGTAGTTGTAGTACGGTATAGCCACGACCCTTTAGTTACCCTAAATTAAGCGATTCAATGCTCTGCATTCATCAAAGAAAATGTCACCGACCATGCTACAATTGTGATTAAGCAGCAAAGTATGTTCAGTAATTGCTTGCTTACTACAAAGCGTGGTCAGTAACTGTTTACGTACCACAAAGTGTTGTCACAAATGAGGAGACTCCAACAGCCACCGACTTGTCAACCTCACTTACACTCCTAAATGGTATAAAACACAAACTTTAACGTGTAACATATCACATAAGTATACACCTCACTATTATAAACAGAAATATATACCTGTCGCATAACACTTATTAGTTTTGTAACACATTAAGTAATCTTACATATTATTAGTTTCTTAGTTTTTTTTGTATTCGTAATTAAAAATATCAGTTAAAGGATTCCAATCTGAAAAATATATAGAGATTATTTAACTGCTGAGATCAATTATAGGAAATCCTAGACGTGTGGTTATTGTCACGAACGAGCGTATACGATTGAGTGAAAAAAACAAATACGTCTGCCATCGAGTAAAGGATTTCCCTATAATCGAAAAATCTGTTTATTACATTTTAAATCAGTTTGTGCATGCTTTTAACAGACATTATTCGCTTTATTGAACGTTATCGGCGGATGACGTCGACGTCAACACCACTTTATTGACGTCATAACTCAGCGTGACAGTTAGTTATTTTTGTGTTCGGAGTTAGGTAATAATATATAGCGATTATGAATATTCTTTCATTGAGAAATCCTAATCTTTCACCGATGAAAATGATATAAATAATTATAATTATAATTCACCACATTTTACAAGACGGTATAAACGTCTAACGGGACATGTAGCATTCACAGAACACAGAACACATTCAACCAAGAGCACGGATACAAAACAAGCGAACATTATGAGCTAAACACAATAGGGATACGGCCTTAGAACGGTCAGTAGCAAAATGGCCGATGTGGTTTAAAACAAGTTCAATTTGCGCTAAACGTCACGTTTACTCTTTTGACATCCCAATAAAACGGGACGGCGTAAATAACGACATTTCGGCCAGGCTATATCCTCTAACAAACTAGGAAGCATTAACAGACAATATAAAACACGTTCTAGAAGGCACTAAACCTTAATTTTACAATATTGTCATAAAACGGGACAGTGTAGCTAAAGGAATTCACGCCCGAATCTGCACAACAAAAAACTGGTTTTAACTTTGCATAACAATGAAGCAGATTTATAAATTGGTTAAAGCAGCTAAAGTTGAGATGTATCATCTAAGTATATTACTGAAGCATGTTAATACATACTGAAGCAGGTTAATTAAAGGTGTATCACCAAGGGCAACAATGACGCATATTACATATAAGGAAGGTGATTAAAACAGGTTAAGTTAGGTTATATCACCTCAAAACAACAATAAAGCCAGGTATCATCCCAAATGTCCCTAAGAAGGCACCAAAAATGTTAGCAATGAGAAACGGATATAACATCCCACACGTGGTCTCACACAGCCCCGCGTGCGCCGTACCATTTGAACCAAGACAGGAGCAGCCTTGATACATCTGTGTTAAAAAGCATTTCATTTTACTATTATAGACATATATGGCATATATATACAGATTTTCACCAGGTGTAGCGTTACCGTTTTGAAGATGGCTGGTGCCTTGCGGCGCACAGGCTGTCATTTTGTTTATTGTCGTCTAGACATTATCTTTTTAATAAACCACAAGCGACACGGGATGGTTATGTACGAAACTAAAAATGTATTCATATAATCACGAATTATGCTCAAACACCCATCTGAAATTGCTCTAAATTTGAAAAAAAACAAAAAAAAACATGTCATGTGCCCATATATATGTTCTTGCCATTAGGTCTTAACACAATACATAAAACATGCGTGTTTCGATTGTTTTAAGAAGAAATGCAAGAAAAAATAAAACTGATAGGGGAGATCTTTTGGAAGCAACAAACACAACCAAGAGAATAAAGTTGCAGTCTCGGTTTAAGTGATTCTGTTCATGAGAAATAATGTAAGACGCAAAATCTCCCACGCCCCCTAGCACCGGCGTAAGCGGTATTTTACTTCAAAGTTAAAAGAGTACCGAAGCCAAAAATAATAATTGGCAGAAAAGGCGTCCCGGTTCTCGGCCAAACAGACTTTTAGTTTCTCAAATTGTGAAGTTTCAATTTTGAAAAGTACACGATAACGCTACACTGGCTGGTATTTTATGCTAGTACTTGATTTTCAAAATAATGTTATTGAAATTATTAAGCCACACTTGCATATTGCCAAGCAATTATGTGCATATAATGAGCACGTGCTAATGCATTCTTTGTAGTCCTGGTTACCTGATCATCGCTATAAATAGAGGCATCATTGTCAGAGATCCTAGAAAATGTCCAACAACCCTACTGACAAGGAATGGATATAACATACTGCATGTGGCTGTCTCACACAGACCAGGCAACGCGGTGGCGTTATCTCCTACGCAGGAACATTCTGTGTAAACCTTACAAATTACATGTAAGATATGTTTAATTTGGTTTGCCATGCAATTCAAGCAACTGAAGCATGGCTGTACATATGACAGTTTTATAGCGAACTCTTTGTATTACTTAACGTGTGATCAACAAAGAAACGTCAACAATTCCATTCAAAGTAAAATAGTATAGCCTATGCGAAATTCAAACTCATGACTTTCAAACTGACAATCCCTACGCTTAAACAATGGGCTACGTAGACAGTTGATCAACAGCGTTATTTTTAGCTCTAGTGGCCAAAGGCCAGCAGAGCTTATGTGATGGCGAGTTGTCCGTCGTCCATCGCCCGTCCGTCCGTTAACTTTTACCTCGTTAAGACGAAGTTTAGGCCCTTGATTTCGTTAAAAATGCTATATTTTGCCCCTTTAATACGATAGGGCCTTCATATTTTATCTGATCTTTACCAAACTTTACCAGATTGTTAATATCAATGACAGCTCGGACAGTTTCGAAAACCAGCCAGATCGGACCTGTAACAACAAAGGAACGCCTTGATTTTGTTAAAAATGCTATATGTTGCCTCATTAGTAAGATAGGGCCTTCATATTTCATCTGATCTATACGAAACTTTAGCTTTAGCTTTAACTTTTTTTTTTACATATTTCTGTGTTGCTTTTGTCAATTCTTACACATGTTACCCCTCTCCGCCCCTGCCTCCCCTTCCTTGCCCCCCCCCCCCACCCCCACCCCCCACCCACCCACCACATACTCGAAACTAGAATTTTCTTTTTTTTTTCATTTTTTTTTACATATTTCTGTGTTGTTTTGATCAATTCTTACATAGCTTCTTACACATATATGTTGCACCCTTCCCCTCCCTCCACCCCTGCCTCTCCCCCGTTCCTCCCCAGCCAACACACACTCGAAACGTTTTTTTTTTTAGTCAATTCTTACACATATATGTTGCCCCCTCCCCCACACCCCCGCCTCCCCAGCCCCACTTGAAATTTTTATTTTTTTTTACATATTTCTGTGTTGTTTTGGTCAATTCTTACACATAGCTTCTTACACATATATGTTGCTCCACCCCCTCCACCCCCACCACTCACTCAAAACAATATTTCTTTACATATTTCTTTGTTGCTTTTGTCAATTCTTACACATGTTGCCCCCCTCCCACACTGCCTCCCCTTCCCCGCCACCACCCCCACGAACCACACAATCGAAACTAGAATATTTTTTATTTAATATATCTTTTTTTTTTTTTTACATATTTCTGTGTTGTTCTGGTCAATTCTTACACATAGCTTCTTACACGTATATGTTGCTCCCTCCCCCCTCCCCCTGGCCCTGCCTCTCCCCCGCCCCCCTTCCCCCCCCCCCCACACACATTCGAAACTCTTGTTTTTGGGGTTTTTTTCACATATTTCTGTGTTGTTTCAGTCAATTGTTACACATATATGTTGCCCCTCCCCCCGCCTCTCTCCTCCCCCCCCCACCCCCCTCCCCACACACATCGAAAAATCATATTTTTTTATTTTTTTTTACATATTTCTGTGTTGCTTTTGTCAATTCTTACACATGTTTACCCCGTCCCCGCCCCCGTGCCTTCCCCTTCCTGGCCACCCCCCCACCCGCCCCACCACACACTCGAAACTAGAATTATTTATTTTTTTACATATTTCTGTGTTGTTTTGATCAATTCTTACACATAGCTTCTTACAATTCTTACACCCGCCCCTCCCCCTCCCCCACACACACTCTCGAAACTTTTTTTTTTAGTCAATTCTTACACATATATGTTGCACCCCTCCCCCACACCCCGCCTCCCGACACCCCCCACTTGAAACTTTTTTTTTTTTTTTTTTTACATATTTCTGTGTTGTTTTGGTCAATTCTCTTACACATAGCTTCTTACACATATATGTTGCTCCACCCCTCCACACCCTACCCTCCCCTCCACCCCCAAACCCCCACCACACATTCAAAACAATTTTTTTTTACCTATTTCTGGTCAATTCTTACACATGTTGCCCCCTCCCACACTGCCTCCCCTTCCCCGCTACCACCCCAAGAATCACACAATCGAAACTAGAATATCTTTTATTTAAATCTTTTTTTTTACATATTTCTGTGTTGTTTTGGTCAATTCTTACACATAGCTTCTTACACGTATATGTTGCTCCCTCCCTCACCCCCACCACCGCCTCTCTCCCCACCTCCCACACTTGAAAATCTTTTTTTTTTATATTTCTGTGTTGCTTTTGTCAATTCTAACACATGTTGCCCCCTCCCCCACTGCCGCCCTTCCCCCGCCACACCCCCTGCCCACCACACACTCGAAACTAGAATATTATTATTATTTTTTTTTTACATATTTCTGTGTTGTTTTGGTCAATTCTTACACATAGCTTCTTACACGTATATGTTGCTCCCCTCCCTCACCCCCACCCCGCCTCTCTCCCCACCTCCCACACTTGAAAATCTTTTTTTTTATATTTCTGTGTTGCTTTTGTCAATTCTAACACATGTTGCCCCCTCCCCCACTGCCGCCCTTCCCCGCCACACACCCCTGCCCACCACACACACTCGAAACTAGAATATTTTTTTTTTTTTTTTTTTACTTATTTCTGTGTTGTTTTTGTCAATTCTTACACATAGTTATCATGCCCCCACCCCCTCAACTCCCCCACACTCGAAATATTTTTTATTTTGTTTTTGTTTTACCATATTTCTGTGGTGTTTTGGTCCATTCTTACATAGCTTTTTACACATAAATGTTGCCCACACCCCACCCCGCCTCTCCCCCATCCCTACTCAAAACTCAATACTTTTTTTTACATATTTTTGTGTTGTTTTGGTGAATGATTACACATATATGTTGCCCTTACCACCCCCACTACCCCCACCACCCACCCCGCCTGTCCCCGCTCCCTCACCTTCACTCAAAATTCGATTTTATTATTTATTTATTTTTTTAAATATTTCTGTATAGTTTTGGTCAATTCTTACACGTAGCTGTGTTGCGCCCCCAACCCCACCCCACACTGTTTTAGCCTTGTTTTCTGATGGTATATACTAGCTATATAATTTATTATTCTCTGAAAAATCGAATAGTCGAGCTGCGCTGTTCTCCGACAGCTCTTGTTTATATCGATGTTACTACAACGAAGGCGGATTAAACATGATTAAAAATAATTATGTTCTTGTATAAGTCTCTCGTCTTATATACAGGTTTACGACCATGTTTCTCAAGCTTGAATTTGGTAGTATTCCAAGCGTAACCCCCGCGCACCCATTCCCCGCCCCCATCCCCCACCCCTATTTGCTTTAGATACCCGCCTATTAGTCTTATATACAGCTATAGTAGCTTTAAGAAATAAGGGTTTTTATATATTGTCCCAGTTCAATATCTGATGGGCGGGACTTTAAGATCATCGATACCAGATATCAATTTATCAGATACTGACAAACGGAAGTGTTATATTTACCACTCCTTCTTGGTGTGTACAGCCGGCGTGACAGGGTGACATATAGTTCACGTTATTTGAGCCACACACTGGGAAGTACGTTTCCGTGTTACAACCGCAACCCGTGCTGCACGATTCATTACTGCCTCTAACGGTGCTGCAAACGTCAAATACAGGTTTTTTCGTTATCAATATTCGCATAGTACATGCAGCGACATGATGAGCTTACCAAGGTGATGAAAAAACACCGAAACATGAAACGTCACAAACAACTCCATCATATAGCATAACATTTGCATTTTTAATCAATTTTTTTTTCTTCTATCGTTTTTCTTCTTCAAACTATTTTCCCGTAAGCAAAATCAGAAATATAATTCCTTGTTTTTTCTTGGGCTAAATTTACATAAAAAACAATTGATAACGCATGCTACTTGTTTATTGTCTTCGATATATCACTGTCCTCAAAAATGTAAATACTGCTGACAAATTCTTTCCTGTTTTCATGTGTGGGAGCGGAGTTCACGAAAAGCAGATATCTGTGTTATATCGTTTCTGTGAAAGCAGGAGTGCAATAACACCGTTTTTGTAACATTTATTCCCGAAAGTCTGGAAACTAAACAGGTACGAAATGTCAAGGGGGCGACATAAATTCGTTTAAATTAAATCATTTAGATCATTACCCATGAGTGGCCATTATAAACTGTATTGGCCTCAGAAATGGAGTGGAGACAATTTTGAGTCAGATATTAAGCTACTAATTTAAATAGTTTAATGAGGTATCTCTGTCAGTAGTTGTACGTTATTTGTTATTTTGGGCATACCTGTCAATATTATATCCTGCAATAGCAGCATTGGAGCAGCCAAATACATAGCCAAAAGCAGTAACGACGATTGAGAGGCAGCTGAGGATCAATATCATTTTTATACATGCAAGGGGAGATAACTTCTTCTTTGTAACAATAAATCCACCAGTAATACTACCAGCAGAGGCAGCCACAATAGTCATGACACCTGCAAATATAAATTAATTTCGTTGTTATTGTTGTTGTTGCTGTTGCTGTTGCTGTTGTTGTTGATGTTGTTGTTGTTGTTGTTGTTGTTGTTGTTGTTGTTGCTGTTGTTGTTGTTGTTTAAAAAGTGTCGTTCAAGGATGACACACATAGAAACAAAGAACAACTACATATAAAGATGAATAAAAGGCAAGATAATACATCACAAACACACAAGGGTTGACAACAGGGATACCGCCTTGGAAGAGTATGTGGCAAAAAAGGCCGCTGGGGGTTTAAACCAGGCTATAGGGTGCACCAAACCTCACTTTTACTCTAAAGTCTTCCCAATAAACGGGACAATGTAAATAAAGATATCCCACCAGGTTATAGTCTCTAACAAGCATGGCAGCAATATTAGGCAATATAAGTAAAAAAAACCACATAAATGAGCATGTATATATAAAATAAAAAACAGAAGCCTAAAACTGTGCCTATTATTGAAACGGTATATTATGGTCGCACAACATTCGTTCTCAAACTAGATTAACAAACGTATCACCAATATGTAAACAAAGAATACTTACCTAGTAAAATATTTGCCTTCCATGCCGGTATAAAGAATTGCGTTTCTAGATATTTTGCACTAAACGCCATCATTCCTGCCACAGAGAACAATATAATGCACGTGGCTATCACCAAGGTAATATACACCGGGTTCGATACCAAGCGCAACAGTGACTTGAGAAATCCTGTAAATAAATATATTAACAAGTTACTTATGAAATGTTTAAAACAAATTCACAATGAAACCATTTACAACGTGTGAATTCATTAACTTTACAATTTGACATTACACAGTAAAAAAATCTACAATGTGTAGTAATCGACCTTCACGGTGAATTTATTAACCTTACAATGTGACATGTAATACACTTACACAGAGAAGCCATTTACAGTCTGAGGTAATCAACCTTCACGGTGAATTCATTAACCTTACAATGTGACATGTAATACACTTACACAGAGAAGCCATTTACAGTCTGAGGTAATCAACCTTCACGGTGAATTCATTAGCCTTACAATGTTACATGTAATACACTTACACAGAGAAGCCATTTACAGTCTGGGGTAATCAACCTTCACGGTGAATTCATTAGCCTTACAATGTTACATGTAACACACTTACACAGAGAAGCCAATTACAGTCTGAGGTAGTCAACCTTCACGGTGAATTCATTAACCTTACAATGTGACATGTAATACACTTACACAGAGAAGCCATTTACAGTCTGAGGTAGTCAACCTTCACGGTGAATTCATTAACCTTACAATGTGACATGTAATACACTTACACAGAGAAGCCATTTACAGTCTGAGGTAATCAACCTTCACGGTGAATTCATTAGCCTTACAATGTTACATGTAACACACTTACACAGAGAAGCCATTTACAGTCTGAGGTAGTCAACCTTCACGGTGAATTCATTAGCCTTACAATGTGACATGTAATACACTTACACAGTGAAGCCATTTACAGTATGAGGTAATCCACCTTCACGGTGAATTCATTAGCCTTACAATGTGACATGTGATACACTTACACAGTGAAGCCGTTTACAGTATGAAGTAATCTTACAGTATGAGGTAGTCAACATTCACGGTGAATTCATTAACCATACAATGTGACATGTAATACACTTACACAGAGAAGCCATTTACAGTATGAGGTAATCAACCTTCAGAGTGAATTCATTAGCCTTACATTGTGTAACAATCTCACACAGTGAAGACATTTACAGTGCGACAAGTTCAATGGATACACAGTGAAGCCATTTACAATGTGACATGTCACGTGTCTACACAGTGAAGCCATGCAAAATGTAATATATACTACGCAAACA
Source organism: Cyrtodaria siliqua (assembly GCA_037043455.1). Lineage (NCBI taxonomy): Eukaryota > Metazoa > Mollusca > Bivalvia > Adapedonta > Hiatellidae > Cyrtodaria > Cyrtodaria siliqua. The sequence continues at coordinate 307,884 of JAWPHD010000751.1, read as the reverse complement.
CAATGAAGCCATTAACAATATGAATCTTTGTATACCTAAACAATGAAGCCATTTTCTATGTAACATGTACTACATTTACAGATTAAAGCCATTAACAATATGATATGTCATACATCTACACAGTGAAGTAATGCACAATGCAGCATGCAATGCATATAAACATTGACGCCATTTAACAGGTGATACACTTACACATTAAAGCTATTGACAATATGGCATGTCATAGATCTACACACTGACGTCATTGCAATGTGACATGAATAAACACTTACATAATGTAACCATTTGAATGTGACACGTAATACTTAGTACACGTTTATTTAGTAAACCTATTTACAATGTAACATTAAAAACCGACAAGAACGTTTATAAAACATTTTGCTGGATAATATGTGTATATGTATAATTAACCTTACCAACAATTGATTTAGCCATTGTCGGAGTTCGTTCAGATTTTGGTGTTCTGTCGTACACTGGTTTGGGTCTCATACGTTTGGGGAAGAACATGAGCGGAAACGATATACAGATAGAGATTATGCCAAATATGACAAAGCCCAGCCACCAGGCGCCGATCCAGGACGGATGGCGAGGGGATATGGGTACGTCTGAAATAAGGATGTAACAATTATACATACAGTTGCCCAAATGATAAACACATTTAAATCGAACTTAATTGTTACTGATCTCGCGAAATATGTGCTGTGTATTTAGTTGTGTATTTAATATAATCCTATGTTTGTTTCATAATGTTCGAAGATGGTGTTTAGCTCAGTTAAATGATACGATAATGACTATAATATGTTGAATAAATATTCATAAAAAGTCAGGATTTAATTATAATGTTCAACAGTACATATATGCATACGACTGTGCCATTCCAGTTCCTAATAAGTCAAGTTGTAATCACAGGACACAGTCTAGAGCGAGAATGTTTTGTTTTCCTGTACTGATAAGTCACGTGGTTATCATAATACAAAGTCATTTAACTACCTGCTCTTAATAAGTCACGTGATAATCATTTACCTTCTAAAGTCACATAATGCCTGCTGAATAGACCACCGACAGCAAATGCGATAGCAGGACCAAATATACCGACACCCGATATGATTCCTGCAAACGTTGTACAATGTAGATCTGAACTTTTAATGGGTACATTAGAATTTTCCAGAACAATCTTATATTTTAAAACTGTTTTAATTCATGATAACAAATGTCATGTCGATAATAAATGGAGTAGCACCGTGTTTTCCAGTTCTTCAACTGGAATTCACCATGAAATGTTGAATGAAGTCTGGCATAAAACGCTTAAATTAACCCTGGTGCATCACCTAGGATAGCACAAACTACTATGCATAATGAATTATTTATAGCTTCGCCTCTCGTGTGATCCTGATCTGGCATTTACCTACGAGATGTGATGCAAGCTTCCAGAACGAGTTATTATACAAATGATCATTTTATTATATACGTCTTTACATATCATCAAAATAGAATACATGTATAAAAAAAAAAAAAAAAAAAGATTGTCAAATTAACTGAAAACCATCAACAGGAAAGACATGAAAACATGATCATTACATTGCAGCATAGATGTTCATTACACATGGATACACAATTCAAATTCTGGTGAATTTACCAACTGACATAATATTATATTAATTAATTAACCCACAATGTCCACAAATGCAAAAAACAAGCATTCTTTCATGTTAAAGCATCGGATTTTTAATGTTCTAAATGGATTACTAGCTGGGCAATCCCCAACATTCCAGCATTTGTGTATGGGAAGTTCCAAAATCTATTTTTAGCATAGTGAGATGGATTAAGAAAACCTCAAGGGATGATCCAGGGTTTTGTATTTCATTGTAGGAAAATGAAGGTACTAAGTAAATAATTATTGATGGGCATATAATAAAAAATATTGTTAGTTGACACTTTTAATAGATACTGTATATATTGTAATGTATACAACTTCGAATATTACTGGCACATCGTGTGTGTTATAAAATTAATTTTTCAATACTTTCTTTCAAATCATATGAAGTTAATAACAGTTTCTGATATATGCACCATATTTTTCCGTTAAGGCGACAACTTTCCAAATATGAGACAAATATTCATGTAATTTAATAAGTTGATTTACTGAGATACATATATGACGATATATTACCCATGTACATGGCAGTGTTCTTCTTCGTGACATTATCGTCGACATACGTGGTTAGGAATGGGTACCTGGGTGCTTTAGCAAGTCCTTGGATGACCATACCTGTAGGGAATACGCGTTGTAGATTATAAGAAACGTTCATAGCTAAATTGTAAAGATAAGGAAATTCCAACACGAGGTATCTGCCTCGGTTCCGATTAAAACTGTTATACCAAGGGTTGAAAATTCCCTATCTGACCCATGATGATACTTTTTCTTGCATATCATTTACATTCTGCGCATTGACGTCGCCAACTGCTAACGGTGTGCATGTTTATCTTCCGTATCACGACAGCAAAGTTAATTAAACTATATATTATATATTATGTGATGAATTTCTTTCCAGTCGTCTTTTGACACAAGTATTCCTTCTTCTGTCACTCCTTTGTCGACAGCGCGGAGTAATACATAAATATCGTGACGTCACTCGCGCTGTGTGATTGTGACGTCACTCGCGCTGTGTGTGTCACGATATTGATGCACAGGCTGGAACCGTCCTGTACTATAGACGGCTGGGGTTCAGGGGCATTTCAGACGTTTTTGGTTGCACAGGCATTTCAGGACTACTTACTTTTTCAATTTCAGAAGTTTTTAACCGTTCTTCAACCTGCTGGTAAGATGAAAAGTCTACAAATTCTGACATGATGATATGTTTTTGAGCTTCAGTAGTTGCAGACAGTCAAAGACAATTGGATACCTTTTATTTTAACCCTTAAATAAAAACACCCTTTTAACAAAAGTATTTAAATATAAATTTAATTAATTTATTATTATTTTTATTTATTTACTTTTCATTTAGATTGTTTTTAAATAATAATTATTTTTTTTACTTTTTAACAGTCTATTTTTAGAATTCATGGGTTTTAGCCTAGCACTTTATTTTTAGAAGAAGGAGCGGGGTTAAGAAAGTAGTTCCTAAAATCTGGCTACTGTGCTATCTTGCACACTGGGCGAGATAGCACAGAACAGGAAGAGATATTTTTTAGATTTTCTCAAACTGGGAAATTTCTATAATTTATCACAGAATATATTTACATAATGACGTCATGCAACTGTCATTGTTTATATAAGCGCGCGTATTTTATCTTCCTCCATGTGTAAGATCAGGCATTCCATCACCCATGTAAAACGCGGATAACTTGTAACCTTATCCGGTATGCAAGACATTTGAACAGGAAATGTAGCATTCACAGGACGCAGACAACCAAAAATACGTATTCAAAACAACTACTGCAGGGTTTACTAGGTTTGGCAGCAGGGCTGCCGCATTGGAAACTTCAGTGGCAATAATACCGGTGGGAGTTTAACGAGACACACGACAATCTTGATATTTTAAAAACTCATTGCGTCCTGTCAGTTTTCTACATAACTTGCATGAATTCAATTAGTAATATTAATTATAAGACTAGTATAAAGCAAGTTGTTTATGCGTATTACTAACTGTTGATTATATTGTACCAATAATGTATTTAAATTAATTGAAGAATGAAATGATCAAATGAAAATCAAATTTTATTAAATATGCAAGCAGGGTTAAAGTCAAAATGATACAGAATTAATAAATCGAGTCGCGAATTTTAATGCTTGATAAAAAGTTCAAGATTGCTGTAAGTCCTTTTCAACAAGGTTCGTTCTAGGGTGCATCAAGCCTTACTCTTAGCCTACCCTATTGTCAATCCAATAAAAACGTAGTCTCTATCATCCAGACACACTCAAGCTGACTGCGAGCGCTAGCGAGCGTCTAGACTCACTGTTCTTTAAAAATGTTGACCGATAGACGGCGCCAACCGTCAAAACTGACTGCGACGTGAATTCATTTTGATTGCAACATCAAAGTGCACGTTGAATTACGCGCAACATTAGTTCCAATGGGATGTGTGTACGTCCTTATTTAATATACAATAAACTTCGTTTTATTGTAGTTTCTCTAAAAATATAATATAATCTTACAAAATGATGTTTAAAATTTAATTTTTAGCATTAATCGTGATCCGCTGACTATGTTTGGAGTAATTTTATTGCACAACATTGCGCGTAACGTCACGTATTTTTTGACGCGGTCGTGACGTAGGGGGTGATTCCCACGGATTTCCATAACAAACTGAAGTTGACCAATCAGAGGCCGGTGATTTTTTTTGTCCACACCTCGTTTTGATGTCAAACATTTTAAAGAAGCTTTACTCCAGACCATCGTTTGGACTTCTTTGAGAGAAGTCTCGCGAGAGGTCTGGATGATCGAGACTAATAAAAACGTGACGGTGTAAATAAATCAATCATTGTTATGCTAAAGCATCTAACAACCCAGTTAGCATTAATAGGCGATATAAGTAAAAGAGTTTGATAATGGAACTTAGGAAATGGCCGATCACGATAAATACGAAATAGTGCAGTCTCGGTTTGATTGAGACTGTTCATGCACGGTAGTGACATATGCTTGCTACCGTTCACGCCCCAAGCCCCGGGTTGAGCAGAACTCAATATTCATAAAATCAATAAATTAAATACAGAAATTTAAACATCCCGAAGATGGCTATACTATATTTACTGCCACTATGCATATATATGACTATAAAACACAAAGGTATAAAAAGCCAAAAAGACCATTACGTGGTCCCGCCTTAGTTCCATTAAGTGGGAAACCTTACGTTATCAAGCTTTTATAACGGATATTTCGACAATAAAAAACGTTTAAAAACATTTGTTATTGGAAAAATGCGATAACCTATTTAAAATTACCAATTAAAATGTTTTAATTTTACAATATGCCAACTTTTAAAGCCGAAATTAAGGTTTTAATTCATACTCCAGCCAACCTCGTTTTCGCTTCTTGGAGAAGGTGTTGGATGGGGTATGGAAGTTAATACTCGGACCACGTAATGACTTGGCAAAAGCCAGAGAAACAAGAGAATAAACCGCTTAGGGCACGACAAGAAACAACTGAAGACACACATTAAACGATACTGTCCTTTTCTGATTTAAGTAAGACGTCACCAAAACGTCCACAATCTGTCCGTTCATCACACAAAGAGGAACACTTAGTTGTGAACTGTAAATGCGTTAACCACTAAACATGCAGTGCATTGTAAAATAAAAGGATCATAACCCCGTCTAATAAACTTTCTTAAATGTTCGGTAAAAATATTGTTTGAAACCGTTTTTTATAATTTCTTTTTGTACAGAGTGTAAATTTTATAAAAAAAAAAGTCATTAATTGCATAGCAATCTTCACAGCTGATCCAAATCTCTCTTGGGTAGTTAGCGTTATCTTCATTTGGGAGAAAACCAAATCGAGAGAAAGACAACTGTGTCATCGCACTTACAAAGGCTGGGCTAAAAATGACGTAAAACACCATTCCAGCAAACAAAACACAAAGACGAGATGGTATTCGAACCACAGTTAAAGAGATATGAAGAGACTGTGCAATCAACTGCACGTTTTAATCCTCTTGTTCGGACGTTGTAAAATGTAGCTTTTTGTAAGCGTTTTTTAAATCATGTCAATTCATGGTAGTGTGGGTTAATTTATACAAGGTAGGGACGTTGTAGGGTCCAAATTTTAGCATATATATGTTAATCTTAAAACAAATGTGCTTTCAAATACACAAAGCTTTTAAAAATAGCATGGTGATTCACATTTCACCTCATTCTGGCTTATTATGACGTTGTTTGAAATGATTTCGCTCAATTCAATCGAAATGTTTTACTGAATAGATCGATAGTAAGTTTGCTATACAATATCATATTCAACGGGGCTGACGTAGTTAAGTGAACAGCACAGTGGAGTTGAAATCTATACAATCTACACAATTGCTTACGTGCTGAAAAATGACATTTAACACCAAACAAACAAACAGTGTCTTATGTATAGATAAATATTACTTCAAATAAGTGAGATTAACGACGTGAACACTGGTAAAATGTTTACTAGTATGTGCATAGGTAGCAGTGAAATGGTAACAATCGTTGCCTTTGTTTATAGTTTCACCTGCTGTGACACATATAGAGATTATTTAACTGCTGGAATCGATTATTGGAAAATCTTTCACGAGTTGGTAGGCGTGTGGTTTTTTCACAATCGAGCGAATGTGAGTGAATAAACAAAACACGTCAACTGTCGAATAAAGGATTTCCTATAATAGAACCCAGCAGTTAAATAATCTATATATTACATTTTAAATCAGTTTATACATGATTTTAACCAAAATTGTTTGCTTTAGTGAGGGTTATCGGTGGATGACGTCGACATTAGCAACAATTTATTGACGTCACGACTCAACGTCACAGTTATTTTGTGTTTGGGTTTAGTTGTTAATATTTAGCAAGTATGAATATTCATTCACTGAGAAATCCCGATCTTTCACCCTTAGAAATGTAATAAATAGCCTTATGTGTCACTGCTGGTACATATTGCGTATATAATAAAACGGGATTTGTTGACTTGTCATGAATATATGAGTGTGTCAGTTCTCTTCGGAAGTTACTACATTAATTACGCTAAACCAAGACATATCTCCTAAACATTCACTGTTAAGTCTTTATTCAACTAAAATAGAAATCAAAATTATATTTACCAATTGCAATGGTCGCCATGGCCAACTTGCTATACTGGTTTGCATTACCAACAGTAGAACTACCCTCTGCACCTTCCGCGTCGCATCTAGATGCATTTGAAATACCATTCATACCATATCCTGGCCCCAAGTTACCTCCATCGGAAAATGTTGTACACATAGGTGTCCTTCCTCTAGACGACGAATTCATGGAGGACGTGCCCATCTCAAATAAATGCTTTGACTGTTCAAGATAATAATCCTTGGTCAGAAAGTAGGCAAGAGAACAAATTAGTCCTGCTACGCCGTACAGAACCGTACACATCCACAGACTTCGGGGAATATGAACCTTTCTGGCGATGTAACTGAAAAAGACCGTAGTGAGCAAGAATCCGATATCGTTACAGCTGAGCAGGAAACCAGATTGTGCACTACTTAACCCAAATTGTTTCTCTATTGTTGTTATTTGAGACACGACATAGATGTTCAAAACTGACGTCATTAATCCACACACGCTATACGCGCCAACAAAAAAGCCCATGCGTGCGCAAGGCTGTAAAAATGCGGGTTTGAAAGGTCCAATGCCACACAGAATTTCATCTGGCAGACCGCCAACACCACGTTTGTTGTCGTAGCCATTCATGGTAAACGGTGCCTTTTCCTTTTCTTCCACGATGCCATTTGGAGCCATGATGTTGTTGGTTTGTGAAAGTTATATTATCCCCTGGAAAGATACGAGGCTAAGTTTGTGTGGTAACAAGTTCAAATATATACAGGTTTTTACTTAGTATGATGTAAACTTTACCAATTATATTATTTGTATAATTGTTTAACATACGTTTTATATAACTAGGAGGTCAGATTGCAAGTTATTAAACTTAATATTGCACATATATATATAAAATATTACCAAGGATCACGTTTTCAGTATTTATTGTGCCCGCCCGTGCACGAAAATTGCCCGGAGGGGCACCTGGGGTCTTCTTCCACCAATGGAAGCTGGAAAGTCGCCATATGACCTTAGCTGTTGGTGCGACTATAAAATCCAATTCAATTCAGTTCAATTCAGTATTTATTGACATTCACACTAGCATTTGTTTAGTGCTGTGTGGCGGCAGTAAACGGTCGCCCCGACTACAAATCAGTAATGTTATTATTCACTGGTCCTTTGGGATCATCAAGCCCATTCTGTGTTGCTTTAAAGTAAAATATCGCTTAAGCCCGTGCTAGTGGGAGTGAGAGGTGTTGCATCTTATAAAACTCAATAAAACCGATTCTGCTTCTTTTCTCTCTTGTTTGCGTTTGTTGCTTCCAAAGGATCACCTCTTCAGTATTTATTACCAATAATCCTTAATACAAAAAAATAGCTAATAGTGATAGTTGGTGGAAGTAGTTTAGTAATTGATCCAGAAATCAAATGAGAAAAGTATAATTCTCATCTACCTACAACGATACTATTTACACAGTTGTTATAATAAATTCGCTGTGTAAACACAGACATATCATACTGATCACACGGGGTTTATAATAAACCAATAACAATTATCCAAACACGCACACGTGTCAAAAAAACTACCAATTTACGTAGTTCAATATGAGGACATTGCACATGGTTTACTAAATGATTTATAAATAAAAGGAGAGAGTGATAATTATTTTCTCTAAGCAGATGTGTTTGTATTCGACTAGGTCTCATGCACATGTGAACACATAAACAAACATACTTGTAAAACAATATGGAGTAGGATTAAACTGGTACTTTTAAAATAAATACGTATATCTTATATCTGATTATTTTGATACGGTTTCATGATTTGCAATCTTAACCAAAGTACAGACGTACTGAATGGGCAGTTATATACATACCTTTTATAGAACACAGTGTGTTTCATTTTGGTATAAAGAGAGGTTAAAATCCTATTATACTCTATTATCCTTTCATTAGATAACAGATTTAATAGTATTTATCCTGTTGATATAGAGATTATTTAACTTCTGGGGTCGATTATAGGGAAATCCTTCACGAGATGGTAGACTTGTAGTTCTTTTCACGAACGAGCGTATGTGAGTGAGTGCAAATATACACGTCTCCCTATCCACTTAAAGACTTCCCTATAATCGAACGTATCAGTTTTATAATCTATTTATTTACCATGTTTACATTTTAAATCAATGTACGTATGGTTTTAACCGAAATGACTCGCTACTGCAGACGATGTTGACGTCAGCAGCACTTTATTGAGGTCATTATTCAAGTCATAGTTAGTTATTATTGTGTTCGAAGCTCATTATTAATATTTAGCGATTATGAATATTCTTTCACTGAAACATCCCAATCTTTCACCCATAGAAATGTAATAACTATATATAACTCGTAAGCCTCACAAGTTTCTACTAAACAAGTCGAAGAACAACTTTTTGTCACGTTTGCTGTCACCTAATTTAGCCACTGTGTTGAGGACACTGAACATGTCTTTTTGTCACGTTTCCTGTCACTTAATTTAGCCACTGTATTGAAGACACTGAACATGTCTTTTTGACACGTTTGTTGTCACCTAATTTAGCCACTGTATTAAGGACACTGAACATGTCTTTTTGTCAAGTTTACTGTCACCTAATTTAGCGTTTGTATTGTATACACTATATACTGACAAACTCCAACATATGTGTTCATGCATTTCGATTTGTATAATCATGCACTCATATATAATCATGCACTCATATATAATAATGCACTCCGATTTTTATAATCATGCACTCATATAAAACTCATATACATTCATGCACTCGGATATACATAATCATGCATTCCGATAAACATAATCATGCACTTCGATAAATATAATCATGTACTCCGATAAAAAATCTTGCACGCCGATATATATAATCATGCTGTCCGATATACATAGTCATGCACTCCGGTATGTGTTATCATCTACTCCGATATATATAATCATGCACTCTGATCACTCCGATATCTATTTTATCATGCACTCCGATATATAAACATGCACTCCGATATATATTGTAAAATTCACTCCGATTTATATAATCATGCACTCCGATATATATATAATCATGCACTCCGATATATTTTTATCATGCACTCTGATATATATAATCATGCACTCCGATATACATAACCATGCACTCCGATAGATGTTATCCTGCTCTCCGATAGATATAATCATGCGCTCCGACATATACAATCATGCACTCCTATATGCCAAATCATGCACTGCGATATATAATCATGCTCTCCGATGTATATTTTATTATTCACTCCGTTATATATAAAATCATGTACTCCGATATATAAAGTCAGGCACTCCGATATATATAAAATCATGCACTCCTATATACATCATCATGCACTCCAATATATGTATTCATGCACTCCGATAGATATAATCATGTAATACGATATATATAATCATGCACTCCGATGTATATAACCATGCACTCCGATATACATATAGTCATGAACTCCGATGTATATTATCATTCACCCAGATAGATATAAAATCATGCACTCGGAAATATATAATCATGCACTCCGATATATATTTATCATGCACTCCGATATATATAATCATGCACTCCGACATATATATATAATCATGCACTCCGACATATATAATCATGCACTCCTATATACCTAATCATGCACTCAGATATATAATAATGCACTCCGATGTATATATTATCATGCATTGCTATATATAAAATCATGCACTCCGATATATATAATCATGCACGCCGACATATATAATCATGCACTCCTATCATGCACTCCAATATACATAATCATGCACTCCGATATATATTATCATGTATTACGATATATATAATCATGCACTACGGTGTATATTATCATGCACTCCGATATATATAAATTCATATACTTCGATATATATATTCATGCACTCCGATGTATATAATCATGCACACCGAAAGATATAGAATCATGCACTAAGATAAATATAATTGCATGAACTCCGATATACATAATCATGCACTCCGATATATATAACCATGCACTTTGATGTATATTTGAATCCTAGAAGGAAGATAAATTGGTTAACGGGTAGGATTGGTTGTGCAAAAGTATATGGGACGCTTGCACTCTTTACCAGAATTCGAACAAGCGCCATGAATTACATACCGTAATTTACTAGACATGAATATTAAAGGAACGAAAGAAAGAAAGAAAGAAAGAAAGACAGAAAGACAAAACGAACATCGTCATTAACCATTTCATTACAGTACCCTACTGACCTTATATCATATTTCCATAGCTCGTCTTGTCACGTCCAAAACACTTTCTTAATTAACAGCTGCTTAAAGTAAATCATGCTTACTTTACCCTACACATATGAGAAAACTGATAATGTAAAATGTAAGGCAGATGATATATAAGTAAACACGGGTGACCTGTATTATATCTACCCGTCGGATTATACCGCGATAACCCCGCGTATGATTACACTACTTACTATACGACGCACAATGATAGTGCAATGATCTAGTAGGGGTCTGCATACATATATTCAAGTGTCAAAACTTACATATATTCAAGTGTCAAAACAAGCCCAGACATGTTTTTCATTTGGTATTCTGTGATTTGTTTGTAAAATTCGCATCGTCACAGTGGTGTTTGCAGAATTACACTTGCTTGTTGATGTCAGTCATTAATATGAATATTTTTAAAAAATGTCAAACGCATTTTGCGTTATATACTTAGTCTAATAAGACAGGCAAGATATTCTGTTTCTGTGGGAGGGTATCCGCATGACGTAATGTATATGCATTGTGGATAAGCCGTAAACAAATAAATTAAATAAAACAAAAACGAAACTTTTATTAAATTAATTGAAATTATCAAAATCTTTTGTCGATGTATTCCTGTTCGCGCTGTATAACCTTTTAAGTGATCATGTGCCGTTAAACCCAATTCAACTCATCTCCGAGCAATGCATGAATGAATGGTGTTTAACGGCTCGTCGACATAAAACATGTCATACTGTGCGCAAAAACTAATGAATAACTAAACAAATGAAATACTAAACTATTAAAAAGATATTAAAAATAAATATTGTTAAACCTATTTACAAATATGGTACGGTATGGTAAAAATATTAACTATGTATATTAAGTAAATGAGCAAATGCTCGTCAACGGCGTGTAAACCATTAAAAACTAGAACTGTCGTTAAATGCAGACTAATAAACCCCCGCCGCTGCCCCTTTGACCCCTGCACCAATAATTTGTTTTCCTTTATGATCACATTCACTTGAAACTGAATCATCGGAAGTGTATAAAAACTATCCATAGGCCAATGAATGGATAGCACTGGCTAAAACTACAAAGGGTCATAACTCATGAAAAAATAATCAAATCAAAAATCTCTTTATTCACTAACATCATAGTAAATGAGCATACCAAATATTTAAACAATCCACTTTATAATGAATGAGGAGTTATACACAGGAGATTTGGACGATGTGCGATACTGCGCGTAAAGAAATATAAAAAGATCGGACAGGGTAAGATTAAACTTAAATGCCGGCATTACACCATGAATGTAACGCGTGTGTTCTACTTAGCCAGTATATGGATATACAAGTATATAGATATATGGCCAGTACAAGAAGTGAATATTGACAAATTGTAGTTTATAGTGTTTCGTAAATTAAATAATACAGGACTTCTTTAGCATAACTATGTGCGGCCAGAGGTTTTCATATCACACACGTAATTTGATCGGCATAATAGTTGTGCCAAATATCTTTTTCTTTGAACCTCTCCCTCGATTATAGACTTTGTGTCAAAAGAAAATGCTTGAGCATATCTACTGGTAATGAATCTTTTAAATGAACTTTTTAAACAAATAACAAAAAATAATATTTAAATGTCCTTATTTGCGATGATTTTCAATATTTGCATCTTCATGTTTGAGAAAAGATTCCCGATGGCGCGTGAAATAATACATTTTGAACAATATTGGGACCTACAGACAATGATATTATGTACTCTGTAAATCTTATGTTTCTATGACGTTAAGTTCAAATGTTTTTGTTGAAACGAACGCAGTACTATTTGTGTTCGGGAAAAAAGAGAGAAACAAGACAACACTTTTCATCTCGCAATTGTAGTACTTAAGAAAAAGAACATTGTAAAAGTAATTACTTAATCTTGTCAATAAATTCATCTGCTTTAATTTGATACCAATTATAGGATATTTGGATTAGTATTCCCACTAAATCGTACACAATTCTAAAGTGTCAATCACTTGAAAATAATCCGATAAACTTAAGCTTGCACACTGTATCGATAGAGCGAAAGTTAGTTCCAACCAAAAAATCATCTCATCGCTTAATCGAATTAAAGTGGGACCATATAATGCCAAAGAGCCATAACTCAGGTAAAAATGATCGAATCGAAAATATGTTTCTTCGCTAACTTTTTCATATCATGCTTATACAGCACGGTCAATCACTTGAAAATAATCCGATAAACTTAAGCTTGCACACTGTATCGATAGAGCGAAAGTTAGTTCCAACCAAAAAATCATCTCATCGCTTAATCGAATTAAAGTGGGACCATATAATGCCAAAGAGCCATAACTCAGGTAAAAATGATCGAATCGAAAATATGTTTATTCGCTAACTTTTTCATATCATGCTTATACAGCACGTACAATATTCTGGTCCCGATAAATAGACTAAAATATAAAAGGACCATAACTCATGTCAAAATAATCGAATCACAAATCCTTTTCTTCACTAACATTGTCTTATCATACTTACTCAGCAGGCAAAATATTAAAACAGTCCTCCAAATGATGAATGAGGAGTTAGACACACAACATTTCCCTATATGATATATAATGAATATAAGAAAATGAAATGGCCATAACTCATGTGAAATTATCAAATCAAAAGTCATGTTCTTTGCTAACATCTTCATAGCATACTTAGTCAGCATGTACAATATTAAAACAATCCAGCTAAACATGTATGAGGAGTTAAACAAACAATATAATATATATAGATTAAAAAAGCAAATGGCCATAACTCATGTAAAACTTTTTTATTATTCTTTGCTGACATTTTCATATCTTGATTAATCAGCATGGGAAATTTAAAACAATTCACCTTAAAATGATGCGGAACGTCGGTGGTTCTACCCAGGTGCCCGCCCGTGCACGAAAATTGCCCGGAGGGGCCCCTGGGGTCTTCCTCCACCAATGGAAGCTGGAAAGTCGCCGTATGACCTTAGCTGTTGGTGTGACTATAAAATCCAATTTAATCAATCAAAACCTTAAAATGAATGAGGAGTTAAGAAAACAAGATATACAAGATCAAACCAGTATACCCCACTCATCCCCCTCTCCCTTCTCCACAACACACGCAAACATACACACACGCCGCCCATTTCAAGGGGTATAACAAATATAAACATATTGCAATCAATTATACAGTCATCTTTCTTTTAAGAAATCTAAAACAAGACTGAAATCAATATCATATAACTCAAAAATATGTTTCTTCGCTAAAATCTTCATATCATACTTAAAAATCCACCTAACAATGTATGAGGAGTTAAACACACAATATTCTGGTCCCGATAAATAGACTAAAATATCAAAGGACCATAACTCATGTACAAATGATCGAATCAAAAATCCTTTTCTTCACTAACATCGTCTTATCATACCTAATCAGCATGCCAAATATTGAAACAATCCACCAAATGATGAATGAGAAGTTAGACACGCAACATTTTCCTATATAATATATAATGTATATAAGAAAATGAAAGGGCCATAACTCATGTAAAATGATCAAATGAAAAGTCATGTTCTTCACTAACATCTTCATAGCATACTTAATCAGCATGTACAATATAAAAACAATCCACCTAAACATGTATGAGGAGTTAAACAAACAATAGTTTGGCCTCTATATAATATATATATATATATTTAAAAACCAAAGGGCCTTAACACGTGTCGTGTCTTTTTTCTTCTTCGCTGACATTTTCAAATCTTGATTAATCAGCATGGCAAATATAAAAATAATACACCTTAAAATGAATGAGGAGTTAAGAACACAATATATACCAGATCAAACCAGTATACCCTCTCCCCCTTACCCTCCGCCCGCCACCCACCCCCACCTTCCCACCTACCCCCACAACACACACTCATATACACACACGCCGCCCCACCTCAACTTCGTTTGCGAGGTATATAACAAACATAAACATATAGCAATGAATTATCAATCTTCTTTCTTTTAAGAAATCTAACAAGACTGAAATCAAATCAAATAACTCTTTCATACTATTAACTTGATAGTGTCTTTGTCGCATCGGATCAAAGTCTACACAGTCTAACAATATATGTTTGACGGTTAACGGAGCAAAGTAGGGTATACATTCTGACAATTTCTCACCTTGTAATAAACATGACGTGTATGCTATATTCTGCACCGGGCTAAAATAAATTCCTCTCGACAAATAGCCCTTCTAAAAGAACAAATCCCAAACGGTTTTCAAAAAAAAACGAAGTGGGAGTAAGTGAATTACTCAACGGGTCACATGACAATCTTGAAGCATTTATCAGGCATTAAAATAAACCCTCGGATCAATATCATTTTTAATAGAATCCTACTCGCATATTATTAAATAAATAGAGAATAATAAACGGGTATTTTCATCTCACCCCCCTTTATCAGCCTGAGACACCATATCAGCCCTCGAGTTGATATGGGCCATATCAGCCCTCGAGCTAAATGACCATATATCAAAATCGTCATGTGTGTAATCTAAAGTGCCCACTTGTTACTATTGAAGTTTAGATAAAGGTAAGTACATGTCGAATATGTAGATAAAATGGAGAAAAATAATTCTAATCTATTATATTATAGAAGATGAAATGGACGTTTGTGGATTTACCAATGGTTTAATGTTACATGCCGGTAACCAATAATTAGAAGGGCAATATACAAATGGCATCCAAAGCTATAGAAATACAACAATTACAATTATAACTAAAACTAGAATAAAATACCCACGTTTTATTCACACAGGTAACCCCCACCCCCCCCACCCCACACCCCGCCCACCCCCACCCTACACCCCCACACACAGCCCCACAGTATATACAATGAAATGTTCATTTGAGAAATAATTTTAAAATAAATTGACATCCTGTTACCCTCCACCAACCACCCACCCCATCCAACCCAACCCCAGGGAAGACGTCCGAGTTTTAAATAATAAATCATTTGACATGCTGTGTATCTCTTTATTAGATGACTATTATACCAATTAATTGCAAAAGTATGAAAAAATTACACCGTAATTGCATTATTAGTGTATCTGATGCCCCTTCCCCCAGGCCCAACTATAACAAAGGAGTAAACAAATGTATACTGTCATCATGTTTCATTTGAGACATAATTATAAAAAAAAATCCAAATCACGCCCCCCCCCCCCACACACACACAACCCCCCTTCCACCCATTGCCTCCCCCGCCCGCCCTGGGACCCCGGGCAGACGGTCCGAGTTCGATATAATACAAATAATAAAATCATTTAATATGTTGCTTATCTTTTATAGACGTTTACATACACCAACTTATGTGCAAGAGTATGGAAAAAATGACAGTGTAAAAAATTACCCCAAATCCCGCCCGCCCCACCCACCCAGGGCAGACGTTCGAGTTTACGAAATGTAAAAAACGTTTGATATGTTTTTTTATCTTTTAAAGACGATTGCATATACCAAGATATGTGCAAAATATGAAAAAATGACAATGTAATGAATTTTTTAGTTTATTAGACCTTTGACGCCCCACGCCCATTGAGGCGGGCTCCTGGGCCCGGAGCCAAAAATAGTAGTGCTCTTCCACGCCGTCATTATAATGTGATGTCATACCCTAAGTTTGGTTGAATTCCGTTCAGCGGTTTAGGAGGTGATGCGGTAACGGACAGACGGACAAACGGAGGCGATTTTAATGTACCCTATTTTTTTTCAAAAACGTGGGTATAACTAATAATCAAACAATTTATATCGATCGAAAACAATATGAACGTATATAATACAACTTATGTCAACAAAAGGTCAAAACGTCAAAGCTCAATGCACGATATGTTGCTTCTTATGCAAATGCGATGCCGTTCAAATATTACATGAACATTTTTAATAGTTATAAATCAAGTATATTAAATTATATTGCAATAAAGGTATATGGCAATAAAGGTTTACATTTTCACTTTCATATCAGTAAGTATTATAAAATTATCTGAAATTGATTTCAAGAAATACGATGTTTTACAACCGCACTGTAGCCACCATGGAGCAGGTCATTTGTGTGTTATGACGTTGCCTTGCAAACCAACAACACCCTAAAGTTATAAATGATGAATAACAAACGTAATCATTATTTAATTAGATTATTGTATAAGTCATGGTTTGCATTAAATTAATATTTTAAAGCATTGTCATAATCATGTTTTATAAGTATATCACAGTTTAGGAAAGAGATCATATGATCGAGATTAGCGTAAATATTCAAAGGTATTTAGAAAACAAATTGCACAGTCAATCCAAAAGACATATTTGCTGAACATATATCGGTATACTTAATTTATTAACATATATATTTTGAAGAAAGTATGTACGACATTAAAATTTTAAGTTTTTTTTTATTTTATTGTTGTATTAACACTTTTGTTGTATTAATAGTTCATATTATTTAATATTTTATTAACATTTTAGTGCTCCGTGATTTTTGACATCCTCAATTTCAACTTAAAAGCGAGGAAGTTTTCGTCTACATATTTATATTTATCTTAGTTCTCATTGTGCAATATTCATAAAATTTCATATTTGTGACTTTAGTTTTGTGTATTTTTACAGACGATTTTCTTTTTATTTGGGCATTCCCGAAATGCAGTTATAAATAGAGACGTCACATTTTGTACTGCTCCGTAGATGTGTTTCTCGCCCTATTAGGTCATTCATTGCAACGTAACTAGATATGGTATCGAATTTTTGTTTAAATTATTTGATTTCTTATGAGTAGTATTACAACATATATGAATCTTAAAGGTTTACATCAATACATGCGTGCGATAAAAAAAAAACAGCCCTTGTACATTTTGATGTGGAACATGGTCGCTTTAACAATAACCGATATGTTGTCATTGATATATATGAATTCTGTCCAACGGGGTATTGGGGTTCCCCCGGTAATTTATAATGTCTGGAATGGGTCTGGTGTTTATCTCTTCTGCTCTTTTCATAATCATTGATAGAGTCATATCGATCAAAGACATCGACCATTGTGTTTCCAACTGCCAACGAGGATAGCAACTCTTGTTATATGAAACAATGAAACCTGTATGAAAAGGGCAATGCATCTATCGTAGTTGTTCATTGAATGATTACCGTATGCATCGTTGTTTTTCTCACTGCTCCATTCTCATGAAGCAAAGCTACTGGGACAGTAACCGGGTTACTTAACATTTTATCGATATTGATATCCTCTCGAAATTTAAAAAAGTACATTGTCCTACTAAGTATCAGTTCATCAAGGTGCATTGTCCTACTAAGTATCAGTTCATCAAGGTACATTGTCCTACTAAGTATCAGTTCATCAAGGTGCATTGTCCTACTGAGTATCAGTTCATCAAGGTGCATTGTCCTACTGAGTATCAGTTCATCAAGGTACATTGTCCTACTGAGTATCAGTTCATCAAGGTACATTGTCCTACTAAGTATCAGTTCATCAAGGTACATTGTCCTACTAAGTATCAGTTCATCAAGGTGCATTGTCCTACTGAGTATCAGTTCATCAAGGTGCATTGTCCTACTGAGTATCAGTTCATCAAGGTGCATTGTCCTACTGAGTATCAGTTCATCAAGGTACATTGTCCTACTGAGTATCAGTTCATCAAGGTACATTGTCCTACTGAGTATCAGTTCATCAAGGTACATTGTCCTACTAAGTATCAGTTCATCGAGTACATTGTCCTACTGAGTATCAGTTCATCAAGGTGCATTGTCCTACTGAGTATCAGTTCATCAAGGTACATTGTCCTACTAAGTATCAGTTCATCAAGTACATTGTCCTACTAAGTATCAGTTTATCAAGTACATTGTCCTACTAAGTATTAGTTCATAAAGGTACATTGTCCTACTAAGTATCAGTTCATCAAGGTACATTGTCCTACTAAGTATCAGTTCATCAAGTACATTGTCCTACTGAGTATCAGTTCATCAAGGTGCATTGTCCTACTGAGTATCAGTTCATCAAGGTACATTGTCCTACTAAGTATCAGTTCATCAAGGTACATTGTCCTACTAAGTATCAGTTCATCAAGGTACATTGTCCTACTGAGTATCAGTTCATCAAGGTGCATTGTCCTACTAAGTATCAGTTCATCAAGTACATTGTCCTACTAAGTATCAGTTTATCAAGTACATTGTCCTACTAAGTATTAGTTCATAAAGGTACATTGTCCTACTAAGTATCAGTTCATCAAGGTACATTGTCCTACTAAGTATCAGTTCATCAAGTACATTGCCCTACTAAGTATCAGTTCATCAAGGTACATTGTCCTACTAAGTATCAGTTCATCAAGGTACATTGTCCTACTAAGTATCAGTTCATCAAGGTACATTGTCCTACTAAGTATCAGTTCATCAAGTACATTGTCCTACTAAGTATCAGTTCATCAAGGTGCATTGTCCTACTGAGTATCAGTTCATCAAGGTGCATTGTCCTACTGAGTATCAGTTCATCAAGGTACATTGTCCTACTAAGTATCAGTTCATCAAGTACATTGTCCTACTGAGTATCAGTTCATCAAGGTACATTGTCCTACTAAGTATCAGTTCATCAAGTACATTGTCCTACTAAGTATCAGTTCATCAAGTACATTGTCCTACTAAGTATCAGTTCATCAAGGTACATTGTCCTACTAAGTATCAGTTCATCAAGGTGCATTGTCCTACTGAGTATCAGTTCATCAAGTACATTGTCCTACTAAGTATCAGTTCATCAAGTACATTGTCCTACTAAGTATCAGTTCATCAAGGTACATTGTCCTACTAAGTATCAGTTCATCAAGGTACATTGTCCTACTAAGTATCAGTTCATCAAGGTACATTGTCCTACTAAGTATCAGTTCATCAAGTACATTGTCCTACTAAGTATCAGTTCATCAAGTACATTGTCCTACTAAGTATCAGTTCATCAAGGTACATTGTCCTACTAAGTATCAGTTCATCAAGGTGCATTGTCCTACTGAGTATCAGTTCATCAAGTACATTGTCCTACTAAGTATCAGTTCATCAAGTACATTGTCCTACTAAGTATCAGTTCATCAAGTACATTGTCCTACTGAGTATCAGTTCATCAAGGTACATTGTCCTACTAAGTATCAGTTCATCAAGTACATTGTCCTACTAAGTATCAGTTCATCGAGTACATTGTCCTACTGAGTATCAGTTCATCAAGGTACATTGTCCTACTAAGTATCAGTTCATCAAGTACATTGTCCTACTAAGTATCAGTTCATCAAGGTACATTGTCCTACTAAGTATCAGTTAATCAAGTATATTGTCCTACTAAGTATCAGTTCATCAAGTACATTGTCCTACTAAGTATCAGTTCATCAAGGTACATTGTCCTACTAAGTATCAGTTCATCAAGTACATTGTCCTACTAAGTATCAGTTCATCAAGGTACATTGTCCTACTAAGTATCAGTTAATCAAGTATATTGTCCTACTAAGTATCAGTTCATCAAGTACATTGTCCTACTAAGTATCAGTTC
This sequence comes from Cyrtodaria siliqua, assembly GCA_037043455.1. Lineage (NCBI taxonomy): Eukaryota > Metazoa > Mollusca > Bivalvia > Adapedonta > Hiatellidae > Cyrtodaria > Cyrtodaria siliqua. The sequence continues at coordinate 287,275 of JAWPHD010000751.1, read as the reverse complement.
ATCAAGGTACATTGTCCTACTAAGTATCAGTTCATCAAGGTACATTGTCCTACTAAGTATCAGTTAATCAAGTATATTGTCCTACTAAGTATCAGTTCATCAAGGTACATTGTCCTACTAAGTATCAGTTCATCAAGTACATTGTCCTACTGAGTATCAGTTCATCAAGGTACATTGTCCTACTAAGTATCAGTTCATCAAGTACATTGTCCTACTAAGTATCAGTTCATCGAGTACATTGTCCTACTGAGTATCAGTTCATCAAGGTACATTGTCCTACTAAGTATCAGTTCATCAAGTACATTGTCCTACTAAGTATCAGTTCATCAAGGTACATTGTCCTACTAAGTATCAGTTAATCAAGTATATTGTCCTACTAAGTATCAGTTCATCAAGTACATTGTCCTACTAAGTATCAGTTCATCAAGGTACATTGTCCTACTAAGTATCAGTTCATCAAGTACATTGTCCTACTAAGTATCAGTTCATCAAGGTACATTGTCCTACTAAGTATCAGTTAATCAAGTATATTGTCCTACTAAGTATCAGTTCATCAAGTACATTGTCCTACTAAGTATCAGTTCATCAAGGTACATTGTCCTACTAAGTATCAGTTCATCAAGTACATTGTCCTACTAAGTATCAGTTCACCAAGTACATTGTCCTACTAAGTATCAGTTCACCAAGTACATTGTCCTACTAAGTATCAGTTCACCAAGTACATTGTCCTACTAAGTATCAGTTCATCAAGTACATTGTCCTACTAAGTATCAGTTCATCAAGGTACATTGTCCTACTAAGTATCAGTTCATCAAGTACATTGTCCTACTAAGTATCAGTTCATCAAGGTACATTGTCCTACTAAGTATCAGTTCATCAAGGTACATTGTCCTACTAAGTATCAGTTCATCAAGGTACATTGTCCTACTAAGTATCAGTTCATCAAGGTACATTGTCCTACTAAGTATCAGTTCATCAAGGTACATTGTCCTACTAAGTATCAGTTCATCAAGGTACATTGTCCTACTAAGTATCAGTTCACCAAGTACATTGTCCTACTAAGTATCAGTTCATCAAGGAATATTATTGCACTTTCTCTCTCATGTCACCTGAAGTATTTACAGATGTTAGCATTTTCTTAAATTTATCCTTGGAATTGGAGCAAAGAAGTAGCTTTCAGTGCCATTCTGCATCGTAGATTCAACAAATCTCTCCAATTTGTCTTTTTGGTTGGCACTGCAGACAAATATCATTGATTTTCCTGTTTGTTAGCATGTATTCCAGTTAATAATATTAACCAGTTATCATAACTGAAATCATATGGATTTGGCATATTCGAGGTTACATGTTTGATGAGAGTAAGGATATCAATGTCATCCTTTCTAATGGCATTATAGAAAACTGCATTAGACATTATGCTATTGTCATCACTGTCAATAGCATAATGTCAACAGTATTACATATCACTATGTCATACCACTTGTATGTGATGTGTTAGGTACCAGCGAAAAGTGTTGACTTTCGTAGTGTTATATCAATAATGCGAATAGCATCTTTAGGGTTACAAATAACAGTCTATGCCACTGACATGACGCTCAAGATACTGTTATGTACTTCATTTCTAAACTGGCGATAAGTACAGAATGTTGTTTAACAGCTCATTAACGCATTATATTACATATTTGTCTGTGATTTGTATAGGAAACGCATTATAATTTATTTAGAGTCGCCGCAGAGGAAGGAAAAGATGCATATGAATCCAAGAATCTGCCTTTCTCGTATTGTCGAATAGATTCCTATGGTTCTTTATCGTTCGCGGATGAGGCTTGAACCCGTTCCCTCGGTTTCAAATCCACCGCGCTATCCGCTGGACCACGCCAGCCCTACGTTTCGATAAGTAAACTAATGTTGCCCTTTAAAAATTTGTGTTTTATGGTGTATATATACGAGCATTTCCAAAAGGTATACAGGTAACCTTCTTGCGTTGCAAAGGTTAGTGCTGAAGAAATAAGGCAGTAGTCTTGCCTGCGTCGCAAGATGTATTTCCACTTACCCAATCTTTCCGCCCAAATACTGAGTAATATAAGCTGAACTGCTTTCAGAAACATAAACCAGAACTTGAATGTTGCAGACCTTGAGGACTCACGACACTATTATCTCCCTTGAGTACTCCTGCCCTACAGATGATGGAGGTAGTCTAAAAACATAGTTCCCTTTTTCTGCTTTTTACAGGACTTTACATTGCACACATGGATTTATCTTTACCAGATGCTTAATCTACAGCATTTTAGGAAGAGATCACAGAAAATTTCATGTTGATATCAGCTTTCTAGCTAATTCTGTCTCATTTTAGACATCATGGGTCGAATCACCACATGTTGTATTTTTGTCATATTATTACGCTGAATTTTGATAGGTGTCACACAAGCAAGAAATTAAAAAAAGTTCAATCTGGTAAATATTCGTTAAAAGTTAATAGCATGCAGATATTGGATCAAGGAAGAATTTAAGCCTAAAATTGTGCTTCAAAATCTTTTTTATCGCTATGCCATGAACACAAACCTTACAATGGGACCCTATGGAAAATTAATTGTGGTGTGAGACGTTAACAAAAACTGTGAATTTACCGGTGAGAATTGCAATGATGCTGATTTTTCCAAGAAAAGCAGGTACATGACTCTGATTGGAACTTTTCTTGAGCAAATATTAATAAATCAGTTATTTTAAACATTTCAGTATGGCTGATAACCCAGATTCTCTGTTTTTTGATAAATATTTGATGATATTGTACTCTAAAGTAGATCAGTCATCTGTAAACAACAATTTAGGATGTATGCTTTGGGATTCTGCTTATGGAAGCAAACAGAAGGATGCAGGAAGTCCCATGTATGGCAGGCAATGGATTACATATCCGGATGGTCATGTTGGATCTATTCATGCCCATAGACTCATGTATATTTGCACCACAAGGCAATATTTGCCTCGTATTCCTGGTGTTATAGATGTTTCACATTTGTGCCATAACTCACTATGCATTCGTTATTGCCATCTTTCTTTGGAACCACCAGCCATTAATTCTTGTCGAAAGAAATGTAAGAAAATTCAAACTTGCTCTGGGCATGCACATTACAGAGACTGTATATTTTGAGGTGATTTTTGATAATTATTTTTTACCCCACCCACTCATGTTAAAATGTAAAAAAATAATTGTCCCCAAAAATTAGATTACATGCTTAATAAGACAGGAAAGTATCATTTAATATTATATATGGTACTTATCGCATGCTTATTTATTTATTTGTCCTTGTTACGAATGTCTGATCTTACCCTTAGTGACGCGAACCTTACGTGTCTAGCATGCCTTTTTTGTAGGTATCGGCTTGATGGATTTCATCATATTTGTTGAAATTTGCCACCCTTCTCATGAATCTGTCGCGTTTAAATTTGGGAGTTGATTGACGCTCTTTATGGTAATCGTCTCTGTCTTGTATATTTTTCAGGACCTTGACTGTTTTCGTGTTGTTGGGAATTGGAACCCCTAACACTGTCATCTTCTCCAAGTTCGCATTTGCTCTACCCTCGTTTACACGAAGACCTGCACTAAACTTGCGTGCCTCAGCATTTCTTGGGTAAGTAGTGTCTTTAGGATTTGATACATTGCATGCTCTGTTTATGCTTTCAATTTTGTTGGTGCTGCTTTTGAAGCGAGTCTTGGATAAGCTGTCTGGTCCTAACCGTAGTCCCATTATTGCATTCTTGACTAGCAGGCGGTCATTATTGTTCATTGCAAAACATTTAGCATTGCCCGGAATGAAATCCATCTTCCAGTTAAAAGGCGGCTTTCCAGAGCATACAAATGATTGTCTTGAGCAGGTTGTTCCACAACAACCTGAGTAGCATTCTAAAATTGATTGCGTGATGCCAGGTGAGTATTTGTTCATTTTCTCTAAGTCTCCATCACATGCAGAATGCAGACTTGAAAATTCTAAATTAACTCGGTGGGACATATCACGCGCAAAGCGACTCTGTAGGTAAGTTCGGTGTTTCTTTGTAGTACCCATGAACATTTCTTCGCTAAAAGATGTGGATTTCAGTCGGTTGAGGAGCCTCTTGGACAGGTGAGTTATGTCGGCTAGTCGCTCTGTGGTTGCATTATTAGAGTATTCTAAACTTGCCGCCAACACTCCTTTGTGTGCCTGACTGTCACCATCTGTAGTCAATTTATCAACAAATATTGGCTGCTCACTTTGAAGGATATTGGACATGAGTCTGTGTGCTTCCCTGTTCTCATCACCTATAACAGCAGATTCATGTAAATTGTTCTTTTGTCCACATTTGAGTTTGTTTCCAAATGTCATGGCTATGATTTTCTGATGTTTTGTGCATTGTTCCACCATTGTACTTACTACCTGAGTGGCTGGCTGTTGTGGCGTTCTTTCTCCAGCCGAGCGCAGAGCATTGTTATACTGGCTGTCGATTGCAGCCGGAATTCCGTGCTGTGGTGAAAGACCACATGCTTTGTTAAGAGTACGTAGTTGTTGGCGCACACGGGCAAAACCAGCCTCCGCAACCTTTTCAACCGTGTCCGCTACAGTATTGCTGCGTCTCTGCATACCGCTTTCGGCTGGTGGTACTGTATGAAGGCTTGTCATCAGGAAACGCATTGATGAATTCCCAATAGGTGTATCCATACATGCTGCTGGGAGTGAAAAGTTGATGTTAGCAGCATTTGGTCCCCTTTTTGAGGTGTGAATTTCTTCATACAGGTGATAGCTTTTGCTTTTAAATCCACAGACAGCACACACTAAGCGTTCGCGCCAAGCGAAACCCCATTTGACTTCGTATGACAAGTCAAATTTCAGCTTCTCATTACAAGTCGGTCGATATGTGTGATGACTAATATACGACTCATAGAACATGTCCTCAGTCTTTCCAAAATGAAAAAGACGGTAAGTGTTCAACTCAGCAGATTTGGCAGATTCCTTATCTTCTATGGCGAACACGGCTTTCTCTATTAGAGATGGCTCGGACTGGTGCGGTCGCAGTATGGTAGAATTGGGCACCTGCGTGTGAATACTTCCAAATTTCTGCATACCGGTGGTGTCATCCACAGTGAAAGTACTGTCAAATAGACCTTGGTCTAATCTGATGTAACGTTGTTCTTTGTCAATATTTCTCCATCTTTCACTGTCTTTTTTTAGCCTTTTCTCACAAACACCACGTTGAAAGTAGCCAGAGTTGTTGTACTTCTTATTCTGATGTCTATTAGAACGTGCCATTCTTAATTCCTTTTTGAATTATGTTTTTCTTGTAGAAATGTTTTCTCAAGTATGGTAAACAAATAGTTTTCACCAAGTTTGCTCTGTTGTTGTGTTTATCTCCTAGGAAATTGCACAGGAAACACATGTGTGTACGATGTCATAATTACGCCAAACCTTTTATTGTCAATTTTAAGCATGTCATTATATTTGGCGTACTTTTTTTACAGAAGATCATACAGTCCTAACTTATTGTTATGCATACTTTTGTATATCATTTGTTAGCCTTGTTTTGTGTTTTCTTTGTAGAAACTGATGGGAGAACAGGATGGAAGATTAATTTTGCATAAAAAAAAAATATATATAAAAAAAAGGCTCTTTATATGTATTCACAGCTTTGGAAATTGAATTTTGATCGATAACCACCAATACTATCATTTCCCTGCAAATTTAATCATTTTTGTCAAAAATGAATATGCTTAGCATCTTATTTTCAGACAATGTTGCACTTGTTCTTGTATCTGTGAAAGTTTTAGACAAGTAAGGACAAAACTGACCAAGTTATTAAGAAATCCCTTCAGTGTATGTATAGGTATTTTAAGGTATCTTCATATTGCAGGAATAAACTGAATTTTACAGGATACCACGTTTCACTAAAAATTGAATATTTTCAGAACCAAAACAAGTATAAATATAATTTTAGCTTTATTTTACAGCTATTGGATTGTCATTCAATCACACGTATCAATGAAGAGAGACTTATTTGAAAAAATGCAAAAATTTAGGCGAAGGATCGATAATTTTGTCAGAAAATCAGATTTCGAGGGTGACCCTTATTTTGATTTAATCATTTTCAGCATTTTTCTCAATATTTTTTTTTTTTAACCCATTTTCATGCTATTTTCAGACAAAGAGAAACCTTTTCATGTATTTCTGAGAGTTTCAGACATATATGAGCACAAATAACCAAGAAAATGCAAAATCCCTACCATCACTGCAGATTTTCAGTTTTCAAAATATTAAAGGTACTCTGCCTAAATTTTGACCGTTACCCTGGGTCACTAAAATTTGAATAATTTTAGAACCATTGAAAATGGAATCAAACGTTTTGCATTGTTTAGCTTGAAATTGATTTCTATACAATTTGTATTATTATTGAAGTGCTGATTTGAAAAAAAAATCTCCTTAAGGACTCACGACACTATTATCTCCCTTGAGTACTCCTGCCCTACAGATGATGGAGGTAGTCTAAAAACATAGTTCCCTTTTTCTGCTTTTTACAGGACTTTACATTGCACACATGGATTTATCTTTACCAGATGCTTAATCTACAGCATTTTAGGAAGAGATCACAGAAAATTTCATGTTGATATCAGCTTTCTAGCTAATTCTGTCTCATTTTAGACATCATGGGTCGAATCACCACATGTTGTATTTTTGTCATATTATTACGCTGAATTTTGATAGGTGTCACACAAGCAAGAAATTAAAAAAAGTTCAATCTGGTAAATATTCGTTAAAAGTTAATAGCATGCAGATATTGGATCAAGGAAGAATTTAAGCCTAAAATTGTGCTTCAAAATCTTTTTTATCGCTATGCCATGAACACAAACCTTACAATGGGACCCTATGGAAAATTAATTGTGGTGTGAGACGTTAAATAGTCGTAATCAGAATCTTTAGAGAAATCCTGTGCAATATTGTCGGATACGGACATTTTAAGTGTTGCTTTTAAGTCATATGCTAAATTAATAAAACTTTTATCAAAACCATAGCAAAATGTTTCTAAATTCGGTGTCATATCACTATGAGAAAACAACGACACAAAAAACACCGTCATCATTACATGTCCCGCCTTACTTCCATTAAGCGATACGAAAGCTTATAATAGCAGGAGTTTATAACAGATATTTGGACAAAAAACACATTTAAAACATCGTTACTGAAACAATGCGATAGCATGTTTAAAATTACCTCTTTTAATTTTACAATATGCAAACATTTTAAGCCGAATTTAAGGTTTTATTTCATACCCCAGCCGTTTTCGCTTCTTTGCGAAGGGGTTGGATTGGGTATGAAAGTTAATAATCGGATCACATAATGATTAACGCTTCATATGATATAGTAAGCACAAGAACACATGTGATACTATTTTCTCAACTGTATAGGAAGTATATACGTTAGTATCCGTAAGCAAATACGTTAGCAACCCGTCACCCCATACCTACATATTGCATTTATGTAACATCATATGATATGAAAACCGCATATTTTTATCGTATTATGCTCCTGCACTGGGGACAATTTTTGTATCAATCAAGTACCAAAAGGTATATGACATCACAAACATAACGTGTTGACAATAGTGCTGCTGACTTGGAACGGTCAGTGGCCAAGAAGGCTGATGGGCGTTAAAACCAGGTGGTAATGTACACCAAACCTCACTCGTATGAAAGCCTAGAAAACCAAAAAGCAAGTACTCAATGACTTGACAGAAAATATAGATATAAAAATCGAACAGGAAAAGCAGCATTCTAGGACGATGGTCAACCACAAACACAATAGAGCTACTGCCTTGGAACGGTCAGTGGCAAAAAAGGCTGATGGGCGTTTCAACCAGGTGGAAAGGTACACCAAACCTCACTCGTATGAAAGCCTAGAAAACCAAAAAGCAAGTACTCAATGACTTGACAGAACATATAGATATGAAAATCGAACAGGAAAAGCATCATTCTAGGACGACTGTCAACCACAAACACACATAGAAACAAAGAGTACATTTAAAGATGAAGAAAATGCCAAATAAGACATCACACACACAAAAGGGTTAACAATAGGGCTACCGCCTCGGTACGGTCAGTGGCAAAAAAGCCGCTGGAGGGTTTAAACCAGGTTCTAGGGTGTACCAAATCTCCCACTTACCCTAATGTCATCCCATTTAAACGCGAGAGAGTAAATAAAGAAATCCCCGCCATGAACTATTCTCTAACCAACAAGGCAGCATTAATAGGTAATATAAGTAAAACACAAAGATGCTCGTTATATATAAATACAAAAAAACAATAGCCTAGAAAGTCACAAAGAAGGTACTCGATGACTTGGCAGAAGCCAGAGCAACAAGATAATAAACCATTGAGGCCACAACAAGATAATACCGCAGACAAACATCAAACGTAACCGTGCTTTTGGGTAGACGTCATCATAGGATCCACAGTCTGTCCTGTCATCGTGCAATTAAAGAGGAAAGCATATAGTGGCGAACTGAAAGCATATAGTGGTGGACATGTAGTACGTTGCAAAATGATATGTACATAAGCTCTTTTGATAAACCTTTAAACAAGCTTAACAAAGATAGTATGAAAGTGATCATGACAAAGAATCGTACGAAGTTTGTAAATCACATCACCATAGAAATCAGGTTGTGATTGTTCTTGTTGCAGAAGAGTTCTTAAATTACTTTTATATTTGGAAAGAAGATCAGGGTTACGGTAATAAAAAAAGTGCAAAGGCTTTACGAAGTTTATGGTAAAGGTAGCCCTGATGGAGTAGCTTTTTAGTGAAACAAAAAACACGAATATTAAAGTCCTCAACTCGAGTACAAGCTCTAGAAGAAAGAATAAGTTGAGACACATAGATCCCATACGAAGTTGCTCGGAAAACATCCCCATCTAAATGGGGATAATTAACAATATCAAAATTAAAGTCATCTCTCTTGTTATAGATTTTGCTAATTATTAAACCATTTTCAATAGTGAGAAAAGAAGCGTTAATATCAGAAATGTTAGCTTTGTTAAGTTGAAGTTCTTTAGGAAATATATCATTAATCATAGTAGAAAAGAAAGGGTTGTCAATGTTTAATATGGCATCCAGATACTGAGAGGTGTCATTAAAAGCCCCAATAACATCTTCCTGGGTATCTGATGAAAGACACTCAACATGAAATAAAAACAAATCGGCGACAAGGGGTGCATAGTTCGTACCCATAGGGATACAAACAATCTGTCTATAAACGGTCGTTCCGTACCTGACGAAAATATTATCTAATAGGAAGATGAGTGGTTCACAAACTTCTTGGCAAGTTCATATCATGTAATTGTCTAAACTGCCGTTAGTGAAAAGCGCTTTACTATTATTACAAGCCAAAAATGTAGTATTTTCTCTAGCGAATGTTTTTTGAATAAGAGCAATAAGCTTGGCTTTGAGAAGGTGATGTGGTAAGGTTGAATATAGTGTAGAGAATCAAAAGTGGTAATAGTGAAAACTTGACGTTTACTGCAAATGTCATCAAGAACGTCTCCTGATTTTTTAATAGACCAAAACAAATTAATCCGAGAGTTTTCATACGTTTTATCAGAGTATTGTTTAACGTGATCTTTAACGGCAGTAAGACGAGGAGTTAAAAGTTTGGAGATGTTTGTGGTGGTGCAGGCACTAGAATTCGAAATAAAGCGGGCCTTATACGGATTTGTATGTAATTTAGGAATCCAGTACATAGTTGGCAATTAGTTATGCTTTTCGTCTACCAGTGATATGTGTGAAAACAACATCCTCAGTAGATTGAACTGGAGTATAAAAATTAGTGCTACCGAGTTCCAGAGATAAAACATTGACGTAATGTAGGTGTCAAACAATAATTACATTATTAGCTGCTTTATCAGCAGGAACTAAGACAAATTTATTATGAAATTCTTGAACTCCCTTGTTTAAATAACGAAAGGAAAACCTAGGTCTCGGAGGATGTAAAGAGGGATTAGCATTATAAAAGTTGAAACGTGTATCTACAATTTTAAAAAATTGACTTTTTCAAGTAGAAAGAGTGTTTGGGTCCGCGTGTTCTCTACGACAACATTTTATACTAAAATCCTCAATGGATAGGGCGATCTGAGAGCGACAGGCCTTAAAATCGATAGTTGAAGGTAATCTATACTTCGGACCTTTCGAAAACAGATGCCGAATACGTTTATTAACAATATCAAAAGTACCAGTGATGACATGACCTGCTGGAGCATAGCAAAAGTTTGATGTATTACATTCACATTCCTTAGGAGTGTTATTTACTATATCAAGGTCAGAAACTATTTTGTTGTAGTTGAAAATAAGGTTGTTTATACTTGAAACAAATTACAGGACTTTCTGACTTTTTGAAATATTTAGGAATCGAATCAACTACATGATTATCTCGAAATTTACTAGGCATGTCAATGAAATCAAAACCTTTATTAAGATATAGTGTTTATAGAAAAAGTCTGACGTGATCAGACTCCTTGTCAATATGGAATCGGAGAACATCTGTGTAGTTTTAAATTATGGAAGCAGTGTTATACAAGGGATCTGTACGAATGAATATTTTGTCTGCTTTCTCGTCGATCAACTTTATGAAGAAATGGACAAAGAGGTAAGCCGTTAAAGCATAGAGTGCTTTCCAGACTGTTTGAAAATAGTACACTTCTCAAAACTGCTAACTACACCGCTCACGTTTTGGGTTATATATATCGATGGGTTGAATGTTTTTCAATAAAATAAAAAGGAAATACCAATTCAATCATTTTTACATCATTTCATTTTATTTTTTTCATGGGCAATGCTAGAACTAAACCACAATAAGCAATTACAAACGACCCATGTAAACACTAAAGTCACACTTTTATGAACAAGAAATGAAAAGTGTGACTTTAGTGTTTACATGGGTCGTTTGTAATTGCTTATTGTGGTTTAGTTCTAGCATTGCCCATGAAAAAAATAAAATGAAATGATGTAAAAATGATTGAATTGGTATTTCCTTTTTATTTTATTGAAAAACATTCAACCCATCGATATATATAACCCAAAACGTAGCGGTGTAGTTAGCAGTTTTGAGAAGTGTATGTAAATCAGCGACTGAAATAATTACACGCGATTTACATTTAGTGTTACCATGACGCCTACGACCATGAGACCTAGAGTGACGTTTTCGAATAGAAAATATAGAAAAAACAAGAGCTGTCGGAGAACAGCGCAGCTCGACTATTTGATTTTTCAGAGAATAATAAATTAAATAGCTACTATATACCATCAGAAAACAAGGCTAAAACAATGTGAGGTGGGGTTGGGGGCGCAACGTAGCTATGTGTAAGAATTGACCAAAACTACACAGAAATATTTAAAAAAATATATATAAAAAAAATCGAGTTTTGAGTGGGGTGGAGGTGGGGGTGGGGGAGAGGCGGGGGTGGGTGGTGGGGGAATGGGGTGGGCAACATGTATCATTAAGAAGCTATGTAAGAATTTACCAAAACAACACAGCAATATGGTAAAACAAAATAAATATATTTCGAGTGGGGTGGGAGTGGGGGTTGGGGTGGGGAGGGTGAAAAAAATATATCAACATATATCTGTAAGAAGCTATTTAAGAATTGACCAAAACAACACAGAAATATGGTAAAACAAAATAAATATGTTTCGAGTGGGGTGGGAGTGTGGGGTGGGTGGTGGGGGTGAAAGATAGCTATGCTGAATTGACAAAAACACAAAAACAACACAAAAGTATGTAAATAAAAATCGAGTTTCGAGTGTGGGGGCGGTTTGAGTGGGGGGAGAGGCAGGGAGTGCGGTGGAGGAGGCAACATATATGTGTTAGAAGCTATCTGTAAGAATTTACCAAAACAACACAGATATATGTAAAAAACAATAAACATTAAATAAAAATATTCCAGTTTCGAGCGTGGGGGTGGGGTGGGGGGTGGGGGTGACAACATAGCTATGTGTAAGAAATGACCGAAACAACACAGAAATATGTGAAAAAAAAGAAGAAAAAAGTTTCAAGTGTGTGTGTGTGTGGGGTGTGTGGGGGGAGGTGGGAGGGAGGGAGCAATATATATGTATGTGTAAGAAGCTATGTGTAAGAATTTACAAAAAAATACACAGAAATATGTAAAAAAAAAAGTTTCGAGTGTGGGTGTGGTTGGGGGGCGGGAGTAGAGGCAGGGGGTGGTGGGGGAGGGAGCAACATATATGTGTAAGAAGCTATGTGTAAGAATTGACCAAAACAACACAGAAATATGTAAAAAAATAAAATAAAAAATATTCTGGTTTAGAGCGGGGGCGGGGGGGGGGGGGAGGGGCAACATGTGTAATAATTGACAAAAGCAACACAGAAATATGTAAAAAAAAATACAAAAATACAAAAAAAATGAGTTTCAAGTGGGGGGATGGTGGGGGTGAGAGGTGGGTGTGGATGGGGGTGGGGGCAATATATATGTGTAAGAATTGACTAAAACAACACAGAAATATGCAAAAACAAAAGTGCGGGGTCGGGGGTGGGGGTGGGAGTGGGGGCGGGGAGGAGGGAGCCCATGAACCAATATTGATGAAGTATGAATAAGATGCATAATGCTATAAGAAATCCTAAACCAAAATTATAGATATATACATGCTAACATGCAAACCTAGATCTGCCTTTATTGCACATGTTATGGGCCATCATAATTTGGGTTCCATGGGAGCCCATGGGTTACAGGAACCAAAATTGCTTATGCAGCCCTTAATATAATGCTATAAGGAAGCCCATGGCCAAATTTGGTTGTGCTAGAATAAGAAATGTAAGAGATATAGACTCGTAAACACAGCTAACACGCAAACCTTGATGTGGGACGCCGACGCCGACGCCGACGCCGACGCCGGGGTGATTACATAAGCTATCTTATTCTTCGAATAGTCGAGCTAATGATAATATTAGGATCTTTTGAAATATGTCCTTGTTGATAAATATTGTCATTAAGGCCGAGTGGATATGGTGTCTGTAAGTTTTGTATCCACTTAAGTGCTATATGTCTAGCTTTTATTTTAAAGCTTTTAAGGTGTAAGGCGTACATATGGTTTAGTTTTAAGAAATAAAAAGTTATTTTGCAGAATTTGTATTGAAGACGCAGAGTGTAACCGAAGAGGTGAACGATTTATTTTAAGTGTTATGACTAAGAGACTCATATATGTAATTTAGAAAGTAATACTTTTCTGTGAAAAACGAAATGAGGGCCAATTAATAGTTATTAGAGATACGAAATAGAATCGTATCAACGATCCATAAGAAATAATATTTGTAAACTTACGGACCGTTAAAAGAGGTCCAAAACTCACAAACGTGTCTAATACTAGATCACGAGGAAAAACTAAGGAAAACCCTAATAAAATGGACCAAAATCTCGATGAGCACCAAGCCTTTAACACGGTATATGAAACACACGTGTTTAAGGAAAAACTGGATCAATGAAAGACATACAATCCCTGTGGGATGAAAACAAATAAAATATTGATTGGACGTACGGGGAGACGGCACAAACAACACTATTGTGAAAGTAAAGAAGCCAGAGCAACAAGAGAACAAACCGTTAAGGGTATGACAAGACTAGATTTAAGACAAACATCAAACGCTACCATCCTTTGATAATTTATGTAGACGTCATCGTAGGGATCACCATAATAATCCATCATAAACTGAACTGCTTTCAGAGACTTAAACCAGAACTTCAATGTTGCAGACTTTGAAAATGTATTCAACAAAATATAATTGCCTTTATTTAAATGATAATTTGATATTTTTAAGTATCATAGTTTTTCTCTTGATGTTTAATAACTACTTTGCATTTTAATATGAAATATCGCATAAAAAAGTATTTCATACACATAAGAAAACGTTCTGCAGTTTTTAATCAAATAATGAGCTATCATTAACCTTAAACTTCCAATTTAAATAAGTAGTTATTAGTATGCTGAAACGGGCTATTTCTGGGTTGTGGTATTGAGCCGCCATTTAAAACAAGAGTACCACTGTGAGCAAGTCATTTGGCACAGTCGTTAAGTACACATAATAACATCTTTGTATAAAGTTAGTTCAGTATTTAACTAGTCCCATCTAACTCCTTGACTAAGCGACATCTTGGCATATTGTCACTATAACATTAGATTGGTCCACTTTATTGCTCGAGTATAGTCTTAAATTGTACCTATGTATATATATGGTATGCTAAATCAAACCTCTTTGTCGCACGATTATATTTAAATGAAAAAAATGAACAACTGAAAAACAATAAAAATCTAAAATCTTGAGTGATCAGTAACAATAACATGTTTTCAATGCTCAACACATTATAAATTAACTGATTAACCAAAACAGGAAGTCAAATGATTTTAATTTAACGTTTGTTTTTCGATCAAATTTATTTCCATCATGTGTACATGGTCACAATCTGGCGTCCATATGTTGTCATCGTTAGGGATGCATGCATGCTTCACCTTTTGTAATACACTCTACAGACAACGTCAGGGATGCATGCTTGCTTCACCTTTTGTACAACACTCTTTCTGGATAACTACTGGCAAGCATTGGTGTTAGAAGGACTTGTATCCCTTATTCCTGTGACCAATAGCAATAACAAGTTTAAATGCACAATACAATTATAATTCAATTATTTAACAAACAACAGGAAGTCCATTGATTTTAATTTAATGTTCTTCTATATGATCGGTTTTATTTCCATCATCTGTACACTTTCACAATCTGACGTCGATGTTCCGTCATCAAAGCACCTACAGCCAACGTCAGGGATGCATGCTTCGCCCTTTGTACAACACTCTGTCTTTCCGGGCAAAAATTGGCACTCCTTGGTGTTGAATGGACATTTCTACCAAAACAAAATGGTACAATGTTTAGTTGTTTTAATTATTGGTGGATGATAAGATATCCGGTAACATTTATCCGATATAAGAAGGGTCAATATGCTAAATAAACAGACACTAAGGTTATATGATCGAACAAGAGGTCCTAGAGAACTTGCTGAGTGCTTACGTATATTTTATAACAATGCAGTGGAAATTGTGTATATGTTCCGTCAAATGTGAAGGAGTAACCAAGTATGATCAAGTAGCAAATTAAGAGAAAACTAGTTATTCTATTTCCTTAGTTCAACACGAATTTCCCTTTATCATAAAAAAACATTATATTCTACCCATCTTTGACAGCTTTAATGCACATGTCACGAGAACCATCATGTTACACATCTACAGAATCAATAATTGTAAAAGTGTCTACAAAACATTGTATATAAACGTCATATCTGAACAATGAATACATTAAATTGCAAACCGTAAACCTAAGCCTTATCTCTGTGTCGTGGTTTCATATGTCCCCAATAAAGGTTTTTAAAGTAAAACAAAGAAACAAATAAGAAAGACAGAAAGTGTAACATGAAGTGTAATGAACCCCAAGCAATATGCATTAAAATCTATATATAGTAACACACGCTCGACAAACAAACACAACATGTATTGAAACTTTTGTCATATTAACGCGACCTTTTGCTTTCCAAGTTCAATCGTCTCTGTATGTACTATGGCTCATTGAGAGCGTTGTTGCCGGTTCTGTATTCCATTTCTTTGTTACGTAGGTTTTAAGTATACTCCCGTCCACGTTTATAAAATGTTTTGAGTCGGTCTCATGAACTTGAACATTGTATTGTACAACTTTGACAAAACATCGTATGAAAACTCATCATTGAAAATAAATGATCGGTTTTATAATCGGATTATATTCGTTTCAAATATTTGCAAATAATTATGATAACGTTATGAGCGTTTAAATCAGGTTACTTATACCTGCCGTCTATACACAGTAGTTAATAAGAACACATATCTACAACAGCTGTAAGTTATGCATCTAGAATAGCTATAATGTTTACATCTAAAACAGGTATGATTTACAAGTCTACAAAAGCACGCGTACAATATGTATAACGTACACCTAAAACAGATATAATGTACACGCCTACACTAGCTATAATGTATACATGTTACACCAATTATAATGAACAACCCAAGTTGTAATGAACACATCTACGGCAGATATTATTATACAAGCCTACAACATCTATAATGTACACCCATAGAACAGTTATAATGCACACCCCTACAACAGCTAGACTGTACACACCTATAACAGAAATACTGTACATGCCTCCAACATCTTTACTGAGCACCCCTATACAGTTATACTGTATACGTCTAAAACAGCTATACTGTACACGCCTGCAACATATATAATGTACACGCCATCAACAGCTGTACTGTACACCCCTACAACAGATATAATGTACACTCTTACAACAGCCATACTGTATACGTCTACAACAGCTATACTGTATACGTCTACAACAGCTATACTATACACACCTACAACAGATATAATGTACTACCCTACAACAGATATAGTGTACTACCCTACAACAGCTATGCTGTATACGTCTACGACAGCTATACCTTATACGTCTACAGCAGCTACACTGTACACACCTGCAACAGATATAATGTACTACCCTACAACAGCTATGCTGTATACGTCTACAACAGCTATACTATATACGTCTACACCAGCTATACTGTACCCCCTACAACAGCTATACTGTACACACCTACAACAGCTATACTGTACACACCTACAACAGCTATACTGTACACCCCTACAACAGCTATACTGTACACACCTACAGCAGATATAATGTATACTCTTACAACAGCCATACTGTATATGTCTACAACAGCTATACTGTATACGTCTAGAACAGCTATACTGTATACGTCTACAACAACTATACTGTACACCCCTACAACAGCTATACTGTACACCTCTACAACAGCTATACTGTACACACCTACAGCAGATATACTGTACACTCTTACAACAGCTGTACTGTATACGTCTACAACAGCTATACTGTACAATCCTACAACAGCTATACTGTACACCCCTACAACAGCTATACTGTACACACCTACAGTAGATATAATGTACACTCTTGCGACAGCCATTCTGTATATATCTACAACAGATATAATGTACTACCCTACAACAGCTATAATGTACATCACTACAACAGCAATGCTGTATACGTCTACAACAGCCATACTGTACACGCCTACAACAGCTTTATTGTACACACCTACAACAGCCATACTGTACACGCCTACAACAGCTATATTGTACACACCTACAACAGCTATACTGTACAGGCCTACAACAGCTATAATGTACACCAATACAACAGCAATGCTGTATACGTCTACAACAGCTATACTTTACACGCCTACAACAGCTATAATGTACACCCCTACAACAGCTATACTGTACAAGCTTACATCAGCTATAATGTACACGCCAACAACAGCTATACTGTACAAGCTAACATCAGCTATAATGTACACTCCAACAACAGCTATACTGTACACTTCTACAACAGCTATAATATACACTCCTACAATAGTTATAAGCTATAATGTAAAAATATACAAGCAGTACCTTATTTGTCTCTGACAATGTATTACAACCGTTTTCAAAGCATCGGCAACCAACATCTGGGATACAGTTTTCCCCAGGTGTACAACATTCTACCTTCCCGGGCAAGTAATCACATTTCTTGGTATTGGATGAACATGTCTAAAAAACATTGCACATAAACATAACTGTTAATAACTGTTAAGAATAATGAATATTATCGCCAAAATCTTTTTATCATAATTCAAAAGACGCAAACTTAATTTTCTTGATGTTAACGTTTTTTATGGCTAGAAATAGAGTCTTCATTTAGTAAATAGTGTAGTTCTCAAAGACACCGACATATAAAAACAAGTATACATGACATAATTTATCAAACGAACAAGTGCATCGTAAAAGGTTTGGTGACATTTAAAAAGAAATAGTGGCTATAACAGAGTAACCATGTACACAAATAATTAGAACATCACATGATAAATCTTGGTGTAATAATTGGATAACAAACATCACTAATATGACAGGATAGTGTAACCCGGCTTCGGGAACTATTTTTAAAGAGACTTGGTAGGGGGTGGGGGAGATCTGAAAGGTGCCATTTCAAGTACGAATACAATCATCATAATATATATTTTTTTTCATATAAGGCAACTTTACAGACAAAAAGATCAAACAGAAACTAAACCACATGATAAGCATAATTTAATTATTAATACTAAAATACAATGGTCTGGAAAACTTGTTTGGGGCGTTTGTTTCAGCCAAAGATTTTTCTGCAGTAACTTGAGCAATTTAAATAATACGTACATCAGTTATCATTAGAAATGGTTGTTCAGTACGTGTCTGGATACATCCTGAGATGTTTATTATTTTGTATGTGTATCTTTAGTTAGTTTCTCTGGATGTGGACTTTATCTTTAGAGATTTCCTTTTGATGGGATGTAGTTTTGTTTACACTGTCTTGTCTATTTGGGCGTTGAGGACAGGATAATAGCGAGGATTGTGCGCATATAAAATCGATTCAAGCTAACCAGTAGGCCTTATTGCCTACTGACCGTTCCAAGTCGGTAACCCTGTCTTCACCACCCTTTCTGTTGTTTTTTGTCTCTTTCATTGTAGTTTCAAGTCCTTGTTTGCGGTACAGTGCGGACCTACGATGCCATTGCGTTCGGACGCTGTGGTTTCTATAGGACCCTATATATCATTTGGCAATTTTAGTGGTAAACAAAACTACTTTACTTTTGAAAATCGGTTGAGAAATAAATGTTTTACAGCCAAAATGATTCGTTGATGGGGCTTTTGTAAATTCCTTGTTGGTGGGACAGCAGAAAATTAAGAAATTTCAAATAACTTCAGTAACACTTCATATTTTGCTATAAAACTTTCAGGGTGTCTTAATTTTCTAATATCCAACAATTTAATACCATCTTTTGATTCAAATTCTAAAAAATATATATTTTTCAATTTGTTCTTGCTGCAGAATTTTGCATTGAAAACGAACCATCAAAAACAACTTTTGCACATGTTTTTTTTATTTCTCGACCGATTCTGAAAAGTAAAGTATTTTTATTTACCACTGGAAATGACTGTTTCGCTGATATACAACTTATTTAGGTACGATTTGTATTTTGTCTGAAAAGTCGAAAAACCCTTTGACTGAAACAAGCGTCCCAAACAATAGACGAGCTAGCTTGTGTTGTATAAATCGTTATTATTAATGCAAAGTACACTTTTTCAAATTATATGTACAACTGTTAGCAATATGAACCCCATTTAAATTAGAACTTATGATTTAGCAGTAAAACAATACAATTTATCTAAGTAAGACATAGAAGAATATATTAAATAAAAGTTAGATATAGTAGGCTAGATTTACCTTAAAATTAGATAAAGTAGGAGAGTTCCAACTCAAATTAAATATAGAAGGACAGTTTCAACCCAAATTAGATACAATAAGAGAGCTTCAACCCAAATTACAAAAAGTAGGAGAGCTTCAACCCTAATTAGGTGTAGTAGGTGAGCTTCAACCGAAATTACATAAGGTAGGAAAGCTTCAACCCAAACTAGATATAGTAGGAGAGCTTCAACCCTAATTAGATATAGCAAGAGAGCTTCAACCCAAACAAGGTATAGTAGGAGAGCTTCAACATAAATTAGATATAGTAGTAGAGCTTTAGCCCAAATTAGATAAAGTAAGAGAGCTTCAACCCAAATTAGATATAGTAGGAGAGCTTCAACTCAAATGATATACAGTAGGAGAGCTTCAACCCAAACTACATAAAGTAGGAGAGCTTCAACCCAAATTAGATATAGTAAGAGAGCCTTAACCCAAATATATATAGTAGGAGAGCTTCAACCCAAACTAGATACAGTAAGAGAGCTTCAACCCTAATTACATAACGTAGGAGAGCTTCAACCCTAATTAGGTATAGTAGGTGAGCTTCAACCAAAATTACATAAAATAGGAAAGCTTCAACCCAAACTAGATATAGTAGGAGAGCTTCAACCCAAATTAGATATAGCAAGAGAGCTTCAACCCAAACTAGGTATAGTAGGAGAGCTTCAACACAAATTAGATATAGTAGGAGAGCTTAAACCCAAAGTAGATAACGTAAGAGAGCTTCAACCCAAATGATATACAGTAGGAGAGCTTCAATCCAAACTACATAAAGTAGGAGAGCTGAAACCCAAATTGATATAGTAAGAGAGCTTTAACCCAAATTAGATATAGTAGGAGACCTTCAACCCACATTATATACAGTAGGAGAACTTTAACCAATTTACATAAGGTAGGAGAGCTTCAACCCTAATTAGATATAGTAGGAGAGCTTCAACCCAAATTCCATAAAGTAGGAGAGCTTTAACCCAAATTAGATAAAGTAAGAGAGCTTCAAACAAAATTAGATATAGTAGGAGAGTTTCAACCCAAATGATATACGGTAGGAGCGATTCAACCCAAACTACATAAAGTAGGAGAGCTTCAACCCAAATTAGATATAGTAAGAGAGTTTTAACCCAAATTAGATATAGTAGGAGAGCTTCAACACAAATGATATACAGTAGGAGAGCTTTAACCAAATTACATAAAGAAGGAGAGCTTCAACCCAAATTACATAAAGTAGGAGGTTTCAACATAATGAGATATAGTAGGAGAGCTCCAACCCAAATTACATAAAGTAGGAGAGCTTCAACCAAATGAGATATAGTATGAGAGCTTTAACCAAATTACATAAAGTAGGAGAGCTTCAACCTAGGTTGGATATAGTAGGAGAGCTTCAACCCAAATTACATAAAGTAGGAGAGCTTCAACCTTAAGTAAGTATAGTAGGAGAGCTTCAGCCCAAATGAGATAGTGTAGGAGAGCTTCAACCAAAGTTAGATATAGTAGGAGAGCATCAACCCAAATGAGATATATCTAACCTGTGTTGAAGCTCCTACTATATCTGGTTGAAGCTCTCCTACTATACCTAATTTGGGTTGAAGCTCTTCTACTATATCTAACTTGGGTATAGTAGGAGAGCTTCAACCAGATTAAATATAGTAAGACACATAGTCGGAGAGCTTCAACCCAGATTAAATATAGTAAGACACCTTCAACCCAAGTTAGATATAGTGGGACAGCTTCAACCCAGGTTAGATATAGTAGGAGATCTTCAACCCAGGTTAGATATAGTAGGAGATATTCAACCCAGGTTCGATATAGTAGGAGAGCTTTAACCCAGATTAAATACATTAAGACACCTTCAACCCAAGTTAGATTTAGTGGGAGAGCTTCAACCCGGGTTAGATATAGTAGGAGATCTTCAACCCAGGTTAGATATAGTAGGAGATATTCAACGCAATGAAATATAATAGAGGAGCTTCAGCCCAACTTAGATATAGTGGGAGAGCTTCAACCCAGGTTAGATATAGCAAGAGAGCTTCAACCCAAGTTAAATATAGTAAAAGAGCTTCAACTCAAATTATTTCTAGTAGGAGGTCTTCAGCCCAAATTAGATATAGTAGGAGAGCTTCAGCCCAAATTAGATCAAGTAGGATAGTTTCAGCCCTAATAACATAGTTTAGGATTAGGAGAGCTTCAACTCAAATAAGATAATGTAGGAGAGTTTCAACCCTAATAACATATATTGGGACTAGGGATTTTCAACCCAAATAAGATAAAGTAAGAGAGTTTCAACCATAATAAAATATATTGGGACAAGGGAGCTTCAAACTAAATTAGATAAATTATGAAAGTTTCAACCTTTATAACATATATTATGATTAGGAGGGTTTCAACCCAAATCAGATAAAGTAGGACAATTCCAACCCTAAAAAGATAAAGTAGGAAAGCATCAACCCAAATAAGATACTGAAGTAGAGTTTCAGCTCATAGAGATTATATCGAATAAATGCAATGAGTTTAAACAGTACCGACCACAAGACGATATGCGGATTGCTGGAAAACATTGATTAAAATCGTTCAAACACCACTAAAATCGTGTTTGAACAAAACGTTCATAAAGCTACCAAAAGAACAAGATAATATTGTTCTCAAAAACATTAAATTATATATAGAGAATTTTCACCTTGTTACTTGGACTCTCATTTTGCCTAGTGCGCTCTTTCAGAAGTGGATCGATGACCTGTTGCCAGTCAGCCAGTGTCCATGTGGGGTCGGCTTCCAATTTAACATCGTTCAGTAGAAATGTAGGTGTCCCGGATATTGCCCCTGATGACAAAGAGTAATATGTTTTGCGTTTCTAGTGACAAAGAAGAAAGTCTATGTATGTAAATGCAAAAGTCGACCAAGAATTGCATTATCCACAAAACACAGCGGTTCAAAACCATGCATTAAAATAACAATTACATATACATCTATATATTTTTATATAGTTAAAAGTTAAGTGTAAGACACCTGAATATTACATGGTTGACAAGTACTATAATTGGGGTGCTACATTGTAACGGTGTGTGGCAAAACGGTAGGCCATGCTTTAACCAGGGTTCTAGGGTGCACCACATCTTATTTTTACCATATTGAAAACCCAGTATACCGAGATAGTGTGTAAAAGCCATGCCCGTATTTATCCTTTCTAACAAGCTGGGCAGCTTTAATAGGCGGTAGTGTGCATGAGAATAAAATACAAGAGCATCAATAGCCACCAAGTAATTACTCCATAAATTGACAGAGCTAAATTAATAAACTTTTAAGGGACGACCAAACAATATTGAAGTAATTTAACCTTACCTTCAACGTTACTTACCTGTACTGGATTTACATTACGTGGTCCGTGTATTAATGTTCATAACCCAACCAACCCCTTTTCCAAGAAGCGAAAACAGGGTTGGCTGGGGTATGAAATAAAACCTTAATTTCGGCTTAAAAGGTTGGCAAATTGTTTAATCGGTGATTTTCAACAGGTTATCGCATTTCCTTTTATAAAAAGTGTTTTTAAACTTGTTTTATTGTCAAAATATTAGTCATAAAATCCTGCTAATATAACCTTTTCCATCACTTGCTGGAATTAAGGCGGGACATGTAATAAGGTAGAAATGTGCATACTGCGGCAACTTTGACGCAATACACAAACACATGAGCGTAAGGAAAATACTCGGTTTTATTGATACTGTTCTTGAGAGGTAATACACGATGCAACACCTCCCATGCACCCTCTCACCGGCTTTAAATAGCATTATACAACTTTAAAATCACAGCGATCGGGCTTGATGATCACAAAGGACCAGTAAGTAAGTAATAATGTAGTGGGCGACCTTTCACAGCCGCCACACATCACTAAACAAACGCTAGTGTGAATGTCAATAAATACTGAAACAAGGATCGATTGGAAGCAACAAACACAAACAAGATAGAAAGGTAGCGAACTCGGTTATATTGTGTCTGTTGATGAAAGGTAATTTTAGATGCAAAATCTCTCACGCACTCCAGCACCGGCTAAAGAAGTATTCTTTTTTAAAGCCAGAGATAGGGGTTGCTGATCACAAAGGTCCATAAGTTATAACACTGCTAATTTGCCAGAGATCTGGGTTGCTGATCACAAAGGTCCATAAGTTATAACACTGCTAATTTGCCAGAGATAGGGGTTGCTGATCACAAAGGACCATAAGTTATAACACTGCTAATTTATATTCGACTATATAGTTAGTTTTCAGGGTTAATAGTATTTCTTATATCGACATTAATGATAAAATGAAATCCAAATTGATTATGTAACCAATCGTCCTTCTGCATAGGTGACCCGGATAACAAATAATGACCTGACATAGCAAGTACCCATTTATAAATATAAGTGAACAGCAAGAAGCTCTAGACAACGTTATCGCCTTCATTATAAAAAGTGTCCTTTAAAACTCTGAAAATTAGCAAACTGTTTGAATGTATCGATTAGTCATTTGCATTACCCATGGACTGGCTAATTCAGTCGATAATAGGGTGCTTAAAGATAATACACTATTTTAATTATATTCATAGCATTATACGAATAACAAATACTTACTAGAACAGGAATATTTCCACGCCGCCCTTGTATTAGTCTCAAGAGCTCCAGATGCCATGCCGGCAAGGAAGATTTGTTCATCTACACCAGACGCTTGCGCATAACGCCCAAGCAATCTGTAACAAATGCATTATCAATGTCAAGTTGTGTTTTCCAAATAGTAGTTATATATACTGTTCGCTAGAGCTCGACTTGTGAGAAAGTGTTAATTATTACGGAAGGCGGGCGGTACACAGTAATAGTGCTACCCAGGAGTTAGTGAGTGGTCTACTTCTACCACTAAAACATCGACCAACATATATATTCTAAAACGTGCTACACATTTGCGCTGAATCCCAAACAAACGAAGATACAATTTGTACGCATGTTTAAGGTTATAAATAACGTAATGTGTTATATTCAATCAATAGTTAACAAACGGGGAAAGCAAACGATTTTGAATTTATATCCAACCTAGATTATAATAAAGATTGTTTGGAAGAAAGCAAGCATCAGCTGTTTATATCGTGTCATTTGTTTTCGCCTCTCTGCCCAATCGTCAGTCTGGAGTTTCCTGAGTTTTTATTCCATAAAAGGTGTTTTGGTAAATGTTTCGCTTACTCAGGCTAAACAATTACATTTATGTTATAAAGCTACTGTCCTTTTACTTGTTAAATACCAAGAGGATGAATTCATCTTTCGTTCCATTTATATCAAATTTGATTTGTAAAATGTTTAATTATAAAAATTTGAACCAACAGGTATTTTTCTAATTCAGAGCAAGATTAATGCATTGAGCTGTTAAAAATCACAAGTGTAAACTATAAACATATGCTTTGAAGCATGTAATATTTGTTTGTTTGAATAGTGTTTTATGTCATTTTAGCACATTTTAGGTCATATATGACAGACGATTTTTGTTGTGATAAAAGGCAGACCACCCTATTTTTCCTGGTTAGAACCAGTACAATATACCTCCCGCCATCTGTAAGAATCAGCACTTTCTCACTTACAAGTTTACTAACGCAACGTCGTTAACCCCTCGAACATGTAGGCTGAAAAGCAGGTATTTATACTAATTTCAAAATATTTACGTAAGTTATGGCAATTTCTCTTTTAACAATTCTTTCGATATTCTGCTCTAAATATTGTGCACACAAACAGCATATTGATCATTTAAACTGATTACTATACTGACCCTATAACTTCCTGAGTAGTCATGTTATATGTAGCAGCGTTGGACAAGCTGGCTAGATTTGCGTATATTGTATCAAACCATCGATAGGCACCAGTCGAAGATGCTGCTCCTCTGACGACTTGAGCCCCCTGCAAAATATAAATTGCATGACGCAGCCAAGATTGTAAACATACAAAATATAGCACTAATTCTTTCAACCCTAGTATAGAAGCACATACTGGCTTATATATCCATAACCTAGTTATTGATTGTATCTGATTTTGTTTGATTCTATGGTGTTTTACGTCATTTCAACACATGTAAGGTTATATATGACGGTCGATTATTTGTGCTGGAGGCAGCCCGTCCACAATTCCTAGGTAGAACCAGTACGCCATCCGTAAGAATCGACACTTCCTCACTTACAAGTCTAGCTTCTAGTGGGATTCGACCCGCAGCGGTGAGAGGCGAAGGTTTGCAACGTCGTTAACCCCTCGGCCACAGAGACGCCGATTGTTATTGGGTTACCACATGTAGCTAGTTTACAGACTTATATATTAGTATCATAAAGTAGTGGTTTATAGAAGCATAACGTTATTATTATTGGTACCATACAGTAGTAACAACGTTATTATTATTGGTACAATACAGTAGTAACAACGTTATTATTATTGGTACAATTCAGTAGTAACAACGTTATTATTATTGGTACCATACAGTAGTAACAACGGTATTATTATTGATACCATACAGTAGTAATAACATTATTATTATCGGTACCATAAATAAATAACTGATGGATGTATATACTGTGCAATATAAGTAAATTATGGACGTATATACTACGTAACATAAATACAGTATAGGCGCATATGCTATGTACCATACACTAGTATAATACAGAATCAGAATACTTAAAAGTGTTTTGCACTTGACTAGTTTTTCGGATAAGTGTTTAAACCGAGTTCAAAGCATACAATAAAATTACCATAATTTACCACGTCCGCATTTGCACATGCGGGATTAAAAATCATTATAAATACACACATTAATACTTGCAACGAACGACACATTGCCGTGCACCTTTAAATATAACTATAAAGGAACTTACGATGCCTGTGAGATAAGCCGGATGGTGGTAGGGCAGCGGAAACATGTGCAGCGTCAACTTCAGGGTAGTTGCTCCGTAATGCATTGCCACACTTTTTGCTACCGGAAACGCGTCGCGACTGTTTGGACACAGTGGACCCATATGAATATCGAGATGAATCGGAGCATCGTTGCTTCCTCCATTGAAGATATAGCCGAAAGGTCTCTTTGGAATAATATTCTGACTATAAGTACATGCCATAAACGATAACAGAATCGTTACTATAGTAAACAAACGACTCATTCTGTGTTATTTAGATTGATTTATAGTATATTTATGAGACGAACCTACACTAAGTCGACACCAGTAAAATTAAATCTCCTTATGTGAGGTTGATGATATGACATATATATATATTAAACAAGAGTACTAGTTATATCATTGACCTTGATCATATGATGATCCCGTGATTTGTTTTATATGGCTATCATTCACTGCACATTATATTCATATCAACGGGTTATTTATAGAAATACAGAACATGGGTCATATGAGAAGGTATACCCATTCAGTGTGACAACCTTTATGTAAGTATAGCACTCACACTAGATTACTCCTGATTAAGTCACGGGTGAAGTAGTTTCATTTCGACGTCGTGTAGATCACATTTCGCGTTTGAATATATTTCATAACAAAAGGTTTTATCAATAGAGGGTTTATGTGTGCGTGCGTACGTGCGTGCCTGCCCGCGCGTGTGTGTGTTTAATGTTCGTGTGTGTTGAATGTGCGTCATTAGGCATTTCTCTTGTATTTTCTATTGTTCAATGTGCTGAATTCATTCATGTCTTCCCATTAATACCTCCAAATGTTTAATAAAAGGTACACTATACATGCAATTGCATGCATCAACTAACCTTCACCACTGTTCCCCAATAAACATATTTAATAACCAAGCATGCAAATGGGTTGATGATTCGCTTTTTCCATGTAAAACAGTATCCACGACTTTTAAGGACTGCTTACATAGGTCCTGCTGCCTTGTCTAGCTTCAATGTTTGTGACCGTTGGCTTGAGAGTTATTGCTCCATATATTATAACCGAAACTCCAGTTGCTTTAATGTCGAATAGCGCTTAACGGTGATACGGGCGTAAGAGGGGTTGCACTTTTTATTACCTCTCATGAACACATTCAATAAAACAGAGTCGATTGCTTTTCTGTCTTGTTGCTTACAAGGGAACCACTTTCCAGTAGTAGAAACAAAAAAAAAGCCGAGTCGTCTAATTTTCCAGACATAACGTTTTCATAGAGCAATAAATACTGAATGTAAAATGCGGCTTATTTTAGTGCATATGTACATTTAAAAGCAACAGAAGCACTGGCCACTATATACTGCTCATAGAATCGTAATGCATAAGATAAAATTATGTATAAAAGGTCAGGGGGAAAAGCAGTAAATGTATCACAGAATACAGTCAACCAAACCAAACACGCATTAGTGCATGCCTTACTATAAATAGTAACATAATTTATAGGAAAAACTGTGTTTACCAACGACATCAAGCACCAACAATGTCATAGTTTAGAGCTATATAGAGCGTAGGAGCCGACGTTGAAATCTCGACTGCAATTTTCCAAGCCGCCCAGTAAATATTGTTTTCAAATAAAGGTTGAAACGTCGAAATAAATCATTCTAGTCACAGACGTGGTTTTTAAAAACAGACAAGGCAGAGAAACTGATTTCAAGTAATTTATTATTTAACATAATTTATTTAATTGCGAAAAATGTGTTGCATCTTTGACTACTTATGTTTAAATCATACCGTTTTATTCTCCATTCCATTCTCCATTTATAGTAAGGCATGTAATAACAAGAAAAGTATAACGCATGCGTTATATGGTAGACGATTTTTAATAATGGGTTAGTTTGTGGAGGCTTTGTTCACGTCACATACCTGTAGTTGTCGATATGGAGATGACAGGCAGGTAAACTGAAGAATTAAAAGATACTGTATGAATACAGATAAGTTTTTATTTGGTCTTAGGTATACATTATTATACATGTTCAAGGGAACATATTCAAGTATTTTCAATTAAACGATTTACACCTGAGCTACTACAAAGGGAATTTCATTGACCTTGCTACAATATAATATAAGTCATATTTACTTAAATTTACAAGTGATTATCATATGGACCCTATCTATGTTCATGTTTTAGTTGTATTCAGGCTCAAAACCGCTTCGGAGTTGCCATTAAGGCTATCAACGTTGCATTTTAAATGAATTGCAAGTGATCTTATAGACAATATTTAATTTCTTTATTTCTTTACTTCATTATAATACTCAAATATAAATGGGTGCCAAAACGTCTAGGGTAAAAATTAAAATAGATGCCGAAATGGCTTGATGCCAAAACGTCTAGGTGCCGATTCGTCTAGGTGTCGAAATGGTTTGGTGCCGAAACGTCCTGAATCGATCTTGAACACAGACGCAAAACTTGAGAATTATCTGCATTTATTTATAAGCATTTTTCATGTACTGATCATAAGGACCCTGCTTTAATTAGACGAATATACTATAAACACAATGTTCATCTAGAACATGCAAATATACGGCCGTGGTGTGCCTTTTGTCGATAATGGCACACCTAGTGCATGACTCTCGGACCATTAAGGCACTAGGTGTGCCATTATCAACAAAAGGCACACCGTATATTAACCTCTAATTAAAACAAACAGAAATAACAGTATATCTTTGTCATCATTGGGTTTACACCATGTTTGATGCAATGTCTGCTTTTAGTGTGTTCTTTATTTATTCATAAGTACATTTTATCGTAGTCATCTTTGAGTCCTCTATTTCCGTTTCATTAAAGGTAAAAGAGAGAAAACATCAAGTTTCTGATAAGATATATATATATATATATATATATATATATATATATAAGGGTGAGAAAATACATACATCTACAAAATAACTTTCATAAGGCACTGGATCACCGAGGGATACGAAAATGTTGGAATAAATTAATAGATGTGGAAAAAAACATTTATACAGTGCTACAGTTTATAAACACCCAAGCGCTTTCAGCTTACGCCTTCATCAGGGGTACACAAACACGAAAATAAACTAATACGAACAAAAAAACACTAAAATATCAATGATGGTTTGGTGCCGAAACATCCTGAATCGTCAGTAAAAAAACAATTTGAAATACTCTTTCTGGCTAATGTTATAGTTGATCTTTAGATATGTTTTTTTTATTAACTATGTATATATAAACTCTTAAATTCCCATTTCATATGAGATTCATGAAACTTGGTATCGTCCGGCATCATCATTATTATTCCTATAGCAGTATAATTAAGGTATTCGTTAAATTGATTAGGTGATACCTGTATAAGGGCCTGTGATAAATTGTGTACTTCGTATTCTATACACTATAATACAGTACAGACCTGGGGCGATTACTTGGAAAAATGTAATTATTATATTACAATAATTACTTTGCTCAAAAAGTGTAATCATTACATTACAATTACTTTATTTTTCAAATGTAATGATTACAATTCAATAACTTTGGTAACGTTATCAGATTACATTTTGATTACATGGTTAGTTTTCGGACCTAGTTGTTTCCATGTTCCCTTTACTTAGTTATAATGCATATGAAAGCTAATTTGGAGTCAGAGTAGAATGTTTGAGACTTCAAACTTAGAAATGATAAATTTTACACATTCACAAAGAAATCGTATAACAGTTCACCTGTTACCAAAATTAATTTCAGACTAAATTTCATACAGGTATTTTCACTGAAATATTTTGACAATAGTTTACCATAATATTGTAAAAAAATATTCAACAGCCATGTCCATAAAAATTGTACAATGGACAGACCCCTTCAATAATCAAATGCTAATGCACATTGGAGAGAGAACATAACAGAACAAAACAAAACAGAACAGAACTTTATTTCTCTCAGGCATAACAATAATGCAAACATGAAGAATCAAACAATATTCAATCAATATTATAAGTTGTGAGAATGGCCAACGTTAACGAATACATATATGTATATATATATACGAGATACAATTCAAAACAGATAACAGTTTGATAAAGGGCAGTGCTTGTTTAAAATGTGATTCACAGTCATAGATAGATAGATACTTCTATTACAGTTTTTCATCATAACAAATATATGATAATTATAATATACACACACGTGACAGATTTTAACATTGCAAATACAACAAAATAAGCATTACGTTTTTCTTTGTTTCATACATATTTAAACAAACAAAAACATACACATATTATGGTATGTCAATGATAAATGAGGATGTTCTGAAATAAGATATCTAGTGTTTTTTAGTCTGTTAAAATGGAAGTGCATCGGAAATGAATTTACTTATACTAAGAATAATCTTTTTGTTTAACGAATGCAACAATTCCACAAATTTAAACATGCTTGGTCTGGTTGTGTAATATTTTGGAATGTATTTGTTTCTAATGTTAGAGTAAGTAGTACAGATCAAAATAAAATGGTACTCGTCTTCAATATCGTTAGTGTTATATATAGCGTTAAAACTCTACTTCCTTATATATCAGATCTCCATTGTTGCATGCAATTATCTATTAATCTTTGTTTAAGCATTAAAGGAAATAGTTTAAAACTAACACTCCTGGGATTATCCCAGATATTATTAAAACCGTTACTGTTTAGGTTTAAACCTTATATTAGTTAGCCAATTCGTCGCCCTCATATAATAGCGTTGTGACCTACGCCTAACGACAACGTTAACAACAACCAAAAGCATTACAGTATTCTATATTTGATAGAGTTTACTCAGGTAGAGGGTGGGACGGGGGAGTCGTCTTATTGTTTTTTCTTTGCATTAATGAATCCCTTTAAACATACCAAAGTGTTCATCTTAAAAATAGTAGCGAAGCATCTGAGTATCTCAATGAGTTTGATGTCATTATGGGGAGTCAATCATTTAAAAATGTGACTCTTTGTTATACTATTATGAGTTTGTTTCTCTTCATCTAAATCAATAACGGGGTACTAAAGAAATATAAAAAGATCGGACAGGGAAAGTAGCATTCAAGGAGGACAGTCAACCACAAAACACAGAAACAGACACGCAAACAGACAAATTAGCAGGCAAAAGTAAAAAATAAATGCAAACGACATCACAAACACAAAAGGGTTGACAATAGGGCTACCGCCTTGGAACGGTCGGTGGCAAAGTAGGCCACTGGGGGTTTAAACCGGTTCTAGGGTGCACCAAACCTCACACTTACCCTACTGTCATCCCATTTAAACAGGACAGTGTAAATAAAGAAATCCCCGCCATGACCTAATCTCTAACCAACAAGGCAGCATCAATAGGTAATATAAGTAAAACACAAATATGCTCGTGTAAATATAATACAAACAAAACAATAGCCTAGACGCCACAATGAAGGTACTCAATGACTTGGCAGAAGCCAGAGCAACAAGATAATAAACCATTAATGGCACGACAAGAAAGATCATAGACAAACATCAAACGACACCGTCCCAATGGGCTTTATGTAGGCGTCATCATAAGGTCCACAGCCTGTCCGGTCATCGTACAATTAAAGAGGAAAGCATAGTGGCGAACTGTAAAAGGGTCCACCACCAAGCATGCAGTACGTTGCAAAATGATAGGGTCATAACCTCTTTTGATAAACTTTTTTAACAAGTTTAACAAAGATAGTATGAAAGTGATCATCACCAAGAATCTTACGAAGTTTATGAATCACATCAGTTATCATGACCAAATTCATTGACTGTGTCAAAACAGTACCAAGTAGCGCGTGATAGCCATTGAGAGAAACAGATGTTCGATAGTGAAAGGTACATAGAGAAAAATGTATGGGTATTTTCATATCACACCCTATATCGAGGGCCTGACATCATATACTTGAGCTTTGTCGACATTTCAACTTAAGCTCACTCACTACGCTGTTTTCCAGGGGGAAAAAAGAGTTTAGATCATGTTCATTCTCATGTGCTCATGTCTGTCGCGTAAGTGGTACACAACATTTATTTTTGTCCGAAATCTTATTGAAAATGAATTCCATTGAATTTGAAACTTTCTAGGTGAATTGTCATAAGTGGTTATTTTATCCATGTATAATGATGCTATAGCCAATAATCTGCCGCGAAAATAGGATGGAAGTAACTAATGAAACGCAGCCGACAAACAATACCCGTGACAAATCGTATACAATCGTAACTAATCGGTTATTTCCGTATCACTCTGGTAAAAGGATCGAGATGAACATTCGGTTATTTCCGTGATATGACATTTTTTCACGCTACAAGCTTTATTGCCCGGCTTTATTGCCCGGCAACGAAATCATGATGGGTGTATGTCGTATCGTATATTCAAAGACAACGACTTTATAGGGAAGTATGTGATAAATGGATTAATGCCCGGTTGCACGAGAACTTATAGATTAAAAGTAATGTTAGGGGGAAACTGTAAATGATAAGACAAATAGTAGTGTGTGCCTGGCATGTTGATGTGTGTGATTCTAGAGGATATATACTAATGTTCACTCGTAAGCACTATTAGAGACACGTTAGATTTGCATAGCTTTGTTTTTAGTGGATAGTTCAGGTATACTATATTTGCCAGCGGCTAGGTAGACAGAAGACATTAATATCATAGTTTGACACATACACTGTGTGATTAATGGACTGTTTTTAAAATAACAGATATACATTTGGTGAGATTCATGAGTGTGGACTCGGATGTTGATGCTAGTAATCGTTTAAAGGAGTTTACGTTTGGCGGGAAATATTGTTCATCGATGTGTGTCTTAAAATAACTGCATTCAAGTAAATAATGGTATTCGTCCCCTATTTCATTTTCGGCACACAGATTACAGGTTCGATCTGGATATTGGGTACCGTCCCATCTCCCTGTCTCTACGTGGAAGTGATGGTTGGTGGTTCTAAATTTAAAGAGGTTAATATAATGGGACGCTGGCAGAATCTTAAAATATTGCTCGAGTTGTGGAGATTGTTTGAATGTGTTATAAATTAATCCTTTATTTGAAAGTGTCAGTTGGTTATTCCAGTTTTGTCTGTCTATAACAATAAATAGGTGCAATACATTTTCACACAAGATCATCACCTACTGGCCCACTAAACTATAATTATACAAACAACACTTTTTGATATTATTGAAAATGCATGACTGGGATTGATTTTTGCTTTTTGATTAAAATCCAATAACTTATGCAGAGATATCTGTTGATTTCATTTCAATCTTAACAGTTTCATCTGATAAAACAGACCTACGGTGTTTATATTCATGGTTAAAACAAATTTTGGATACTTATTATGATTTTAACTGTTTTATTTACTATTGTATTGAATACAGTGTGATACAGTGACTAAAGTTATCAAGGTTAACCTTAGTGGTTATCTTGTGGTTGTATCCATGTTTTATCAAGGTTAACCTTAGTGGTTATCTTGTGATTTTATCCATGTTTTATCAAGGTTAACCTTAGTGGTTATCTTGTGGTTTTATCCATGTTTTATCAAGGTTAACCTTAGTGGTTATCTTGTGGTTTTATCCATGTTTTATCCATGTTTTATCCAATCCATGTTTTATCCATGTTTTATCCATGTTTTATCCATGTTTTATTTTATAAACCTTTAATATGATACATGTAATCATTTGTAATCAGGAAGTAATCATGATTACAGGCTAATTATCATGAATGTAATGATTACAGTACAGTAATTGTAATCAGATTTAGAAATGTAATCATTACATCTGATTACTTGAAAAATGTGTAATCATTACAGCTGATTACAATTACTTATTACGATTACCCCAGGTCTGATAAGTTACTTGTTTTTTTAATAATTGTTAATTATTAATTTTATTTATACTTTATAGTTTATGTTATTGATATATGAAAAAGGATTGCTGGTTGAATTTATATCGGGATAATCCACTGATATTCAATTAAGCATCTATTGTTATCTTACGATAATAATAAGAATAATATATATTATCAAAACATAATATAAAGACCATTTTACATTACGAGCGCTAAACGTATTAGCAGTTAATAGTGCCAATCATACAGACTACACATTAGCAGTATCGCAACATATACAATGTATATTGAAAGGGTGGATATCGGGAAATGCAAATGGATACCGGCGTTTAGGACCAAGGACAACTCTTACCCAGTTTGGTTTAACTCGTACTTGTACCTCGGGTAACTCGTAACCATCTACTTTTTTGTTAAAGAGTATTTTAGTTGCAACATTAAGTTTAAGTATTACAATGTATATATGGAAAATACAGATTCGTTGTAGGAAATCAAAATCAGTCCATCCACTCCCACTTCTTTTTCCGTCTATTAGTCACACATGTGTCTGTAAGTCACACAAGCCGTCCACACAAACGTCTGTTAAAATATAATTTTATTATATATTATAATTAGTATTATTATGTTACAACTTCAAGACGTATTATTGTTTATTTAAAGGAAGATACAGCAGTTCGATTAAAAACAAATAATATAACCATACCTTATTATGCAAAATTTTGGCACGTATACCTAGTTTATAACCACGTTTGGGTTAGTTTTACACGGCGAATTTTCGCGTTAAATTTGAAATGACTACGTAGCTCAGATAAATTACTACAACTTTTCAATAGTCCTACTTTGTCTTTAAGAAAATTAAAGGTAAATCGTCAGAATCTGTACGTTACAGGTATATTTACATTATTTTTTAATTAATGCTTCATTTCTTCATCTTCATCAGTTTGTGTGCCCAATATGACCTATTTATGTGTCGATGTGGCGTAAAACACCATTCATTCATTCTTTAGGTATTGTATCGTCAAGTACTAATGGATTATATGTAACAATACTACAAAATTGTTCAGGCCCAAAATATATATATGTGGTTCAGGTATGGCTGTTAAAAAAATATAGGGCAGGTAGGTAGGGATTGCAGAATTGCATTGCAGAAACGGGAGAACATAATACACATATTGGAACCTGGTTTAAACCCCCAGCGCCTTTTTCCACTGACCGTTCCAAGGCGGTAGCCCTCAATTCAAGGTTGTCGTTTTGCGTGTTTTGGGGTTTACTGTGTTCTGTGAAAGCTGCATTTTCTGTTCGACTTTTATATTTATTTTTAGACTGTTCTCATTGTACTGTTTTAGTGGGGAAGCTTTTGGAACAATCTTTGGCAGTATATAAACAGACTCTGGGAGCAACTCAGCAGTTCAGTTCAGTTCAGAAGATTGATATTCAGTAACAAGTTAGATTACAATTGGATGCCTTTAAAAATATAAAATAGATTTGTGACAGGATTTACTTATTATTGTGCTCATTCATAATATCAGTGAAATTGGATATTTGGACTAAACCGGAAATATTGGAAATTAATTTGGACTGAAAAGACAATTAACATTTGGATTAAAGTGACATTTACTGTTTTGGATTAAAGAGACGCTTGATAATGTGAATAAAAGGTATGTTGGATAACATTATTTGGACTTAATTAAAAAATTGGATATTAATGAAACACTGGATTTGTGTATATTCTGTAAGTGAATATTTTATGTAAATAAATTCGTTAATTATATTTTTGTGTTGTTGGTTTTGCGTCCTTTCTAGTTACATTTAAAATTTGTAACATAAATTGGGGGCTAGTTCGAGATAGAAACATTGTCGGCGCTTTAATCAGTTATACATTGCTTTTGGCAATAATAAACTCATAAATAAATAATAAAAGTGAAACCAGCTACAATCAAAATGGTTTTTGAACTTGAGAGGTTTGTTGCTACGTCTGCCCAGGAGGAGATTGATTCACTTAAAAAAGATGACTTGCTCTTGCTTTTAAAACATTATAAGTTATGGAAATGTACATCTTCTATGCGAAAATCTGAGATTAACAATATTTTGGTGCAATTTTTGTTTGATGAAGAAATTTTTGAGGGGAAGCATTAAATTTGTTGGTGGAAACAGAATATGATTTAAAATTAAAAGAAACTGAATTACAAAATATAAAAGAAATTGAATTGAGGAGACTATAAAAATAAGAAGAGAAAAAGAAATAGACTTGAAAAAAAAATAATTAGAAAACGAAATGAGAGAAAAAGAAATACAAATGAACGAAAAAGATATGAAATTACAGGACGAAAAAAAAGGAGAGAATTTGAATTAGAGCTGCACAAATTGAATTTGGCAATCAAGGCAATTCCAGCATTTTGATAACTGACGGCCGATGTAAGGAAAAGAATCGGCACCCATAAAATAATGTCCCTCCTCCCCCACCCCGCCCCCAACCACCCCCACCGTCATTTAACTATTTAGTAAAATGACCCCGTCTGTGAAATGTTGACTCCATCCGTAGAATTTTGACGCCTGAAAGGGGCAATCAAACGAACTAAGATAGTTGTATTCAAAATGTGAATAGAAAGGTATTGACTCATTATACCCGCCCGGGTCCTGATTCGATCCACTGTCATACTATAGATCTTATTGTTATTAGGAAGGCACCAACTTGACAAACACAAAATAAGATATTTTCATTTATTAAATTGCTTGATCATTTATTAAATTGTTATGGCTAATATTGGGCGCGGCTCCAAATAGCAGGCTGCTGGCACACATATATATATCATGGCAGCCCTTAACATGTTTCACAAAAGAGGGCATGGCCAATAAGCCTGATACCCTTAAAGAAGCCCCAATAGGCTTAAACAAAAGATGAAGCCCCAATAGGCTAAAACAAAAGAGGGCCTGGCCCAACAGCCTTATACCCTTAGTGAAGCCCCACAAGGCTTAAATAAAATGTTTATTCCAAACTCTTATTCTAAAGTAAAATGTTTCTTCATTTAATCATTTTTTCTAAAGTTTACAATAATGTGCACGACCGAACTAGGCATGATGCACCAACAATAAGCCCCAAAAGGCTTAATATTTCTTGCTGTAATCCCGACCCTGGTGAACATTGGTCAGTATTACATTGAAATTTACTCATAAAATTGTTAGCTGTCATTAAATTAGATTTTTCTGAATTGAAGGATTCGCTGTCGGCCATATGGCCGCGATCAAAATGAAATTGAGATAATGCCACAGAGCAGCAATCAAAATGACTTTTTTTTTCCAAAGAGAATCCCTCACAGCCAAAGAAAATTGGATATATCATTGTTAGATTATGCAATGCGCATAGAGGACAGTATTTATCATAAAGTGAGCCGCGCCCTACCACAATTCAAAAATAATGTGCTTTATATATCTTGCAAAGGAACATTTCTTGGATTGATGCCGTTTGTTCAGGAGAAGGGAGACGTTGGTTTCCCAACCTGGACGTGTAAACACCTAAACATACAGAAAGTATATCATAGAATGTCGTGAGACCTGCGTGCGTTGTTCAATACCACAACGTCTAATGTGGTATAGCGACACTTGAACCTAAACAAAATGCCTAACAAGATACGTTAACAACTGATAGCTCGCTGGTAAAAAGTTCAACAACTTTGCAACCGCTTGTCTACTGTGCACAAAAAACTGAGTTATAGCCCCCACATGGACAAGTAAATGGAGTGGGTTGGACTGACATCAGTCATCCCCCAACTTTGCTTGCAAATCACCCAAGCACATATCACCAAAGCTGTGTCAGTATAATTGTACACCCAATGCGTCGGACCCTAGGTTCTTTCCCCTGGGTTGCTGGTAACCTCTACTCGATGACGAAGGGGGACCTTTCACCTCGCCACACGATGACCTAGGTCAACTTCGCTGCCGGTAACAACCTGCTGAGAAGCCTGCGAATAACTTAACTGAGCTACATATATATTATACAGTTGTATAACGTGTTATAAGTTACGCACGTGTTATAAGATTTAAAGTTGCGCATTCATTATATAATAAGGTAAAATTCCAGGTGTCTCCGTAATGATATATAAGAAAGACTATTGTACACCAGTTGTGTGAGTGATAGTAGACTTGAAACGAGAGACAGGACTGAATAGCGAAGAGCAGGAACGCATCGAGGCCGATTCGAAGTAATGACAGTGGAGGTACTACGGCACCACCCCACTAAAGACCAATGCTAAAAGGGGTGTATGCCATGTAACCATTGTAATCAAGATTTAGCAGAGACAAGACTCTTCAGTACGGATGAAACTATGTCGGTGTTTAAAATGACAAGGTGAAAATAAAATTTCTGCCACACTGATCAGTCTTACGAACCTAAGGCTGTGGGCTTGTCTAACCAGATCAATAAGACGGCAATACGTGGGTGCCTTATTATTCATAACTTTGACCAATGCTTCAGTAACAATTCTGAATATCATTGCTATGTGGCTAGGCTAAGGAATTCTTACTGAAACTGCTAACACTACCGGAACCGTCTTCAAAATTGTGATATCAAACCTAATAGGAGTGCCTTTCCGACTAAAAGGTCAAGGAGGGAATATGACAAAGTGTTGCAACAGTAACAGCCACATCCCACGACTATCATTAAATGATCCGTGAACACTTCGTGACGATAGCGCGAGAACAATCTAAACTCAATAGTGGAGCCAACAGACATTCCATCCGCAGAAGGAACCCGTAGATGACCAAATATAGTAAAACATGCCACAAGTCCTGACGGTTATCGTTTATCCCTCAAGATAAATGGCACGTTAAAGAACCATAGGAATCTATTCGATAATAAGAGTAGGGCAGGATCCCGGATTCCTATTTATCCTCCCCCTCTCTCTGGGGCGGCTCTAAATAACATATACTGTGTTGATGAGCCGTTAAACAACATTCATTTCAATTCAAAATAAATGAATGCGTCCAGAAATTAATCAAGTGCTGCTAAGAGGGGTTATCAAACTCAAATCACAATCAGATTAAGGCAACTGACGAAATAGGAAATGCGCCTTAATGCGCCGACAATTCTAAGTTGACATATGTGGTGGTTGATCATTATGAATAACAGCTGATTGAATATTGTGTTTGAGAGAACCAAATCTTGAACCAGAGTGCTCGATACAAATTAAAATATCTTACTATAATAAAAGTATTACTGGGAGTGGTGCCGACTGGCCAGACATGAGAACCCTGTTTACAAAGCGGGCCGACCAGGCGTGAATAAAGTTGGAAACATTCATGCGGGGCCGGTGAAACCCATGCTCGCACTTGCCTTCCACGCCATTACGTGAGCTGTTTTACTGAGGGATGTTGTGGCACCGCCACTAACCAGTATAAAAGGTAGTGACTTGCTTCGCCCTGACCATTCAAGCTTGTCCACCACAGCCGGGACAATTAAAGGAGCAGCGCACAACATCGTCATTACAGCAGGCCCGGTCTCTGACACTGGCTGGTCACTTCCCTGCCCGGAAAGCACAACACGTCTTGACAGACTCGATTCATGAAACAGAATAAACCTTAAATGAATAACTAATTTCTAACCATATCTAATTTTATTAATTAATTTACTTTACATTTCCCTTCGAAGTATGTTATTTTATTATTATTATTATTATTAAAGCTATTGATAATTTAGCATTGTCAAACGGCTGAGATTTTAAGCTATTTACACTAGGTGATAACATTTGTGTTTCTCGTGTTTAATCCTTAGGTTCTATAGTAAATTGAACTATTTGGCTGAGTAAACAGATGATAATCTTAAAGATTCGACTTTGAAATATACATATATGGAATCATTTGCATACTACTAATGCCATTTAATAATCTGCCTTTCATAAAACAATAGCGCCTGTACCTTTATAACTCAAGCCATTATCAGGAAATAAGTGTTACATCTAAGCGGAAATCTGGCCAGTATCCAATAACGCCCACCGGGCCATACTAGTGCACTGATAGAATGCGTCGAATTCGGTCAACAATGCAGGCCATCTAAATGAGAGCATGACACATGCAGGGGCCCGCTGTATTTAACACGCTTACTTGCAAGGAAAGAGCAAGGATTATCCAAATTAATTACAAAGTGAAAATATGCATTACAAAACTTTACACGCCAGTATAAATTCAGAAATGATCATAATTAATGGCAATATAAAGCTGCATATGCTTACGTTACGAGACAAAGCATCCAGACAAAACACAACCCTCAAAAATCTGATTAATTTGAAACCATCGTGAATAGAAATTATGGCCGAATACTTGCTAACATCGGATCATTAAACTATTGCAAACTAATAAAGAAAATGAATTCAAGGGAAGGAAAAATTAAGTATTTTACTGAACATGAACAATAACATACCGCTCTTTATAATTTCTTGGCCGGAAGAGAATGTCTAGGCTTGCGCATGCGCAATTAAAAGAACATTACAATAGCAGATCTAGATTACAAAATAGTGGGGTCCCTCCAAACAACTCTGGCTAATAACGAGTAATAGCCAGTATTATTAAAGAACGATACACTTTTAAAACTATTATACATTTCATATCTACAATTATTCCCAGGTTCTACGTCTTGCCATTTTGGCGCCTAGAACTAAACTGAATATACCTGCTAGGCAGACAGTGTTTCAGCCTCGTTCTGATGTTAACCTTATGATCCGCAATAAACACAAGAGTTATGAATAGCAGATATTGCAGCTGACGTCATGCATATGTGTCATGTGTATCACGTGATAAACACAAATGTAAATGTATGACAAACATGATGGCAGCTTAAGTGAAAATATATTCCACAAAACTAAACGAAAATTACAAAACGGTGCGAAGTTTCCCTGTTCTGATATTGCAGAACACTCAGTTTGTGAACTCAAACGATGGCTTGAAACAATCTCTACCCAGAGTTGTCGTTCCTTGCATACACAACGTCTCATCAAATACCAAGAATCTTGGCAAACGATGAAAAACGATGAAAATGAAAAATATATTGATTGCACTAAAATGTTTCTGAATTAACTTTATATGAAATGCTTAAATTACAAAAGAAAACAATTTGTTCTGCTTGAATGCTTTAAATATACAGTAAATTATGCTCAGAACTATATTGCGGTTTGTACTTTGGCATATCACTCCGCCGTCAAAACATTCACAATGGGACAATACACACCAACAAATCGTACCCAAAGGGTTACACTACAGAATTTTGCTTACCAGCACTTTCCAGTATCACAGAGCTCTTAACAACATACCTTAAAATAAATTACTAACCTAAAATATATATCAAAATGTAGAAAATAAGTCGTGTTTCTGTCGACTGTTTACGTGTCAATTATCAGCCGATAGTTGGTGGTGTCACGGTGTTGAATTTTGATATTTTAGCGGTGGTCATGTGACAAACTATCATGTAATTGCAGGCTACTTTCTTAGACGTTGTCAGAGGTCAATGACGGCCTCTGGGAGAGATTGGGCTTGAATGCCGAGGATTGTCAGTTTCCGGGAAAAAGCCAGAATTAGTGAAAAAGTACTTTGCAGTTTCTTTTTTTACTTTCTACGATGCTGCAATCAGTCTTTACATGTAGTGTCAGCATTCTGATAAAAACACTTTACGTTTATGTAATATATGTTTAGCCTTACAAATGAATGAAAGGATCAAAGTTGTAACAATAGCAGAACCAAAATAAATAAACCGTTCATTATTCTAGCATTCCCCACCCACCAATATCAAATGCATATATTATATCAACCGGGGATTTCGCCATTTTCGACGGGCTTACCCGGGGAAATTAGACAAATTTCCAATTGTTGGTTAATGTTTC
This sequence comes from Cyrtodaria siliqua, assembly GCA_037043455.1. NCBI lineage: Eukaryota > Metazoa > Mollusca > Bivalvia > Adapedonta > Hiatellidae > Cyrtodaria > Cyrtodaria siliqua. The sequence goes on along the minus strand of JAWPHD010000751.1, from coordinate 245,224 downwards.
TGTTTTTATTCCCTACCCCAGTGTCATCATTGATGTCTTAATGTCCAGAGTATGACTGAACCCCCACCACACCTCACCTCCAAAAATAAAATTTTAAAAAAAGTTATGCATAATAATGTAATAAATGTAAATGCACATATTAATGTTTTCCTCGATTCACCATGGGTGCGGGTTGGGGCAAGCATGCCCTGGAGATACCATCGGTGGGGTGTGCGGGGTTGGAAACATCGATAGGTGCACACGAGTGTTGAACCGCATCTAGTGTTACATTATTGGACTGTTTGGATATATAAAGCCTGACGGTACATTTCTCAACGAGAAAAACAACACATAGGTTGCTTGGGGCTTCATCTTTTGTTACTTTATTTCTTTAGGGTGTTTAGAGAGCATCGAGTCAGGCAACACAGACATAGTTATTTGGCGGGAAGTGGTATGAACATAAGGTGCATGAGGTTTTATCTTCAGCTAGAAGTAGCACAGAAACAGAGAGTGTCCCTGTTCTTCCCGCCAGTGGATGGGAAACGACTTACAAATGTTAAGGGTTTGATGGACAGTAAACAATGGTTAATATTTTGTGAAGTATACTATAATGGCTTCCTACATACTGCAACCGGCATACCATGTGTCACTTACCTTTGAAGCACTCTCTGGGAAAGTGTGAATGTAAAGCTTCTGCCATGGGAAGATGCAATCATGTTGCAGCATTACTGTTCGCATTAAAGACTACCCACTTCAGTTTGGTTGTGAACCCATTGCATCAACTAGCAAACTGTCTGCATGGAATGTTGGAAAGAAATCTAAGCGACAGTCCCAACCATGTAATTCGACTTCATACAGCAAAAAAACTTAAGGCTGACAGATTTCAGAAATATGATCCATGTGATTTGCAGGTCGAGGAGTCCAGTTTTGTTAATAACTTCATGGCATTATTACCATCAAGCCCTAAGTAGGTACATGCATGTTCAGTCAAGTTCTGGAGATTGATTATCCATATTATGATATGGAATTGGAGCTACTAAAAGAAAGAACAAGTATTTCCATTGATTTATTGCGTCTTGGTGGATACTGTGGCCCTTTGAGGTACCTAATACGCGAGACCAGGTAAATTCAGAAATGTGGTATAGCTCTAGGAGCTGTCGATTGGCTGCTTCCGTAGCAAAAGATGTCATTCAAACACATTCTCAGCGGGGAAAATACAACCTTCTAAATCGGATATTGTGGAAAAATTGGCAAACATGAAAAGTCTGAAATATGGAAGGGATAATGAGGAAGAAGAATATCAACACTATTGCTTTCATGCTGACGCGGATTATACAATTTCAAAAAGTGGGTTTTGGATTAATCCTGAATATCCGGAATTTGGATGTAGCCCTGATGGACTCACATATGACAAATACAATAAACTATGTGGAGTTGTGGAAATCAAATGTCCATATGTACTAGAGGAGCGGATTCAGCAAATATTTCTTGTTAAAAACATTGAAAGAAGAACCAGCTTTGTTATAATCTGGTGAATGGTTTGCCATGTTTAAAGCAGTCACACACGTATTATTATCAGTTACAGATGCAGATGGCTTTGTGTAAGGTAGATTTTTGTAACTTTCTTATATGGTCACCTAAGGGAATGAACACAGAACGAATTGGGTTCAATGCCGAGTTTTTGCAGGAGTTATGTGCCAAATTGATCAAGTTTTGTCATAATTCATTAATGAAAGAGAAAATAGAGATGAGAATATCAAGAAGACTTGTGCCGGTGGATATGTCACTGTAATTACAAGAAACTAAACTGCATACCAGGCTTAGTTTATATAGTTTCATGTAGTTAACTGTATACACGCCAGTGAGCTGCCATAATAGTCGTGTTATTTCCAATGGTTTAAAGGGACACATGGCAATCTCTTGAGTTTTTTCATAGAAAATCTATTTCACTGCCATACAAGTATGCATTTTGTTTTCATGGTATTAAACATTGTACGTTTTAAGAAGAATGAAGCTTAAAGGGACACACGGCAATCTTGAAATATATCACGCATTAAAATTAGCACTTCGATTTATTATCTAAGTAAGGTTTTCACTTTAAACCTGCTTGCATATATCTAAATAATAGATAATAAATTTTGGGAGTTTTCAATTTCGCTTCATAATACATTAATCTACATTGGGTTATATCTATTATTCGTTCATAACTATCAAGAAATAGTAATATGTTAACACATTTAAACAATTTGCTTTGAACTATTCAAATAATGCTTAATAATGATTTGCAAATATGCAGGTTCTGAAAAAAATAGTTGGAGTGCGAAAGTTTTCACAGCCGTAGGTCCCTTTAATGAATAATTACTGAAGAATTACTTCAACAAACTATGATTATGTCACAGGTCTTGGTCAATTGCTATAGGATTTAAAATGAATGATGGAAAACAGTGTTGTTTTATATTCTTATAATTATTTATTTAAAATAAAGCTGAACTGAATAACAGTACTCTTCATATTGGTTGCAGGGGTCAAATGAACTTAGCCATTGATCAATTGAACTTAGCAATTGAAACTTAGCAATTGACTCAGTTTTTCTAAAACAGATCGATTTACCTAACAAGGGTTCTTGATAATTGACTAAAAACCCAATGATTTGAACAATTTGTCCGGCAACTGCCTTTACGCTTAATAGAAGAGTTGAGTCAATAATCTTAAGCTTTTTCATTCGCTCAATGGTTTTTAACGTGTAAACGAACTCGTGCAATTAGCTTAGTCAAAATGTCTTCTTGAGTGGTAACCCGATCCCTCCAGAAAGGATGGTGGTATGTTGAGATCAACTATTCGTGGCATTGACATCTTTGATATAAAAAAAAGCTACGGTCTGCAATTACCAAATCTACTGGCTCGCAAACACTATTTAAATACTGTGGATAAGCATTTAAAAAAAGAACACGTTTTATGTAACTGTTCATCAATAAAGGCCTTACCGGTCACAACATAATATCGCCATTATATAATCGAACTCTACTCGCATGGATAAAATTTCGAAAATACTTTTCCCCGTTCAATATTCAATAGGTGCGCAATATCAGTTTGTTCGGGAATCATCAAATAATTAATTTTAGACATGGAGGTCATCTTGAGTGACAGCTTGGCCATACAACATAAATCTGTCTATCCATCAGCAATTTCATAAAATAATATTCTGGTCTAGATTTGAAACAGTTTATTGACAATTTATCACAATATTATTAATTTGGAATGGATCGACCCTCTAAGATTTTTGTAGGTCGCCCAAGATCGCCAATTTGGCTAAAGCTATGTCAAATTTATGGAAATTTTAAATGTCCAGCAATCGTGCAAATATTCATACAGTCTTTAATTTCCCTATCAAACCTTACATTCTCAATACTTTCAGTACTTTGATTTTATGAAGAGTACATGTTATCCTGTTCAGCGAAGTCTCGTGATGACTGAATACATATTGCAAAGCAGTCAATGATCACCCTGACATTTTTAAAAGATTTAAAACATGCTGGCAAATGTTCTTTTATCAATGTTCTAGATGGGAACATTCTTTTGCGTATTCTCGCTGTCATTTTAAACAAATACTGAATCCAAGTATTTATAGTTGACGCAGTTGTACTTTGACCTACTTGAAATCAATATGCTAAGTTTTTATAGGGAAACCGATGTCTAAGCTTCGTTAAAGTTACCAACATCTTTTTTTTGGGTGAATTTCTTTTTAAGACGTGAACTGGCGGTTTGCTTTCCGACTTGTTTGATTTCCTTTTGAGTACCGTGAGTTGTTGACAGAATCTCCGAGACAACTGAAAAGGTGGTTAAATTGCTCAACTGTAATGCCCGTATAGAACTGGAAGAGTTTCTCTTTTTTTGAAAGATTATCAAAATGAAATATGTTATTGAATGTTTTCTCTGTCCTAGATCGTTGGGATCTATTATGTCTGAGCCTTCTTTCTACATTATTTGCCAACACATCATTGCAGGAGTATGTGGTCTGTGTCCCAGTATTACAAATAGGTATTGCGGTTAGCATTTCAACCTCTTCTTGGACATGCACCTGCATAAGAAAATAACAGGGATTCATTATAGAAACCTACATTTTCATGTATTTTATCACAATACATAAAAATACAGTACTGTGGCAATAAGATGTGAATAGCCCGGTGGACTTGAAACCGAAAAACCCGGGTTCAAGCCTCACCACTGCCTCCGAGTTTATTTATAGTGTTCTTGGTCAAGACGCTTTTCGAATGGTGACATAAACCAGTTCTTTCGATGTGTCGGAACCCATTAAAGAATCATAGACATCTATTTCTTAGTAAGAGTAGGGCACGTTCCCGGATACTTGTTTCCGTCCACTCTCTCTGGGGCGGCTCTAAATTAAAAAAAAATGATAAGCCGTTAAACAATTCTACATTGAACATTAAGCTGCTTAACTAAACTACATCGAAATTAGCAAACAAAAAGTGGTTTCAATGGTGTTTGCTTGATGATTATTAGGAATCTTTTTATTTGAAGTTATGAAAATAATTGTAAAAAATGTTTACCAAAGGGTCTGGTGTTTTGTCTGGCTGAATATCAGGTGGCAAAACTGAACTTGGGCCTTGTGATTCATTCTGTAATGACAGCATTGCTTCAGACACTTCCAACAGTAGTTTTTTGTCACCGGTTTCCCTCTCGGTATAGGTGCCTTCCGCTTTCTTGAAAAACGCTCAACCTGTAAGATTTACATTTAATTATTAATAAAGTTTCACCACCTAACAACGAACAATGCGGGTATCTTTTTATCTTTCTTTTTTTTATAATGTCTGCGGTTCAAGTGCCAGTGCACTTTTAATATAAAATTGTTGTCAAAGGACTAATTGTATTAAGTAATTCAGTACATATTTAAACAAAGGACAATAAAGAGTGCACATTTAAACAAAGGAAACAAGAAAAAGAAAAAATTAGCGCCGAGATCTTTAATCGACGCCTAGACTTAGAAAATAAAAAATACCCCACCCACTCATATTATTTTTCTCGCTCCGTCTCTCTCGCTCTCTTTCTCAGGTACGAACCTGAATAGGAGTGTGAGTTGATGGTATCGGATCAGGATGATCTGTTGTTGGTCCATTTCCACCCCAAAAATGCTTACTACATATACATGTAGGTCCATCTCGTTATCCGCTCGATCGTAAAATTTTCTCTACCACAAGCACACACACAACGTTGGGATTTTTTAAGATTTTTTTCGGTTTAATAAAAGGAATCCAATTGACACCTGCCATATATTCACGATCTGAATATCTACTGTCACTGTTCCATAGTCCATAGCAGCAATGATTATTAGCACGTCGACCTGTTGGTATTTTTGGTGCCGAAACTGTCTCCGATTCTCTAACAGCCATATTGTTTTGTAGTACAACTGCAGTGGTTGTTTGTCCAACAATTCTGACCTTGTCTGAGAGCTAAAAATAGCGATTTTCAGTTCCAGCAATATCTGCTATACATCTGTATCACGGTGGCCTTGCATGCTGTATATATCCATACTGTTATACCACGATCGGGGAACAACATCCGTGGTGAACACGGTTAGGATAACTAACCGCCATATATAACTGAACAATTGATGAAAATTGATGTTAAACCAAATGAAAATAATAACATTGACGCACCATGAATTGTCATTTATTCAACATGAACATTAAATGAACACGTTTTCCCCTTTTAAAAGAACAGTCCGTAAATGTTACGCAAAACAGTCTTAGATTCTTGTTGCATAGATGAATCAAAATACATTGGAAGCAACTATTTCGACGGGGAGCATGTCCACGACTCCCCTAGAAACATATTTGCCTCATGTCAAGTGTATTCGCAAGGAAAAACATGGCAATTGATAAGCAGATGAGGGTTCGCTTGCAGTAGTCATGGACAAATTTTAAATGAATGTTGTTGATAAAAAGTACATGTATTGCAACAGAGAAAAAAAAACAAATAAAAAATAAAAATAATTATATTCAAAATACATGTTGGGAGCTACTTGAATTGAGCTACTTGTGAAACATAGAAACAATTGCGTGAATACCTCTAAATTGCACATCAGAGCACACACAAATAGAAGAAACGTTTTCCAGCGGGAGGCATTCCCCCAACCCCTATAGTTTACTAGCAACTGTAGTTCTCGCTGCACCAATCTCAGAACTTTAACAACACCGCGCTACATTCCAAAGATGAGTCTTATAAACGATAACGACACACACTATGAACCTAAAAACTATTTCGACGAAAAACCGGACATTTTTGTTTTCTGTGATGCGATATGGTGGAATTTGAAGTATATCTAAGGGACTTTTTGAAATAAAATTTATGATTTTATATGTATACAATAATTTAACAAAAATGGCTCAAATCTACTCCACCTTTAAATTTAGCCTGTGTACGCTCCTGGCGGCATCATCAAACACTCTTCAAACAGCCAGCTGGATAAGTGACGCCTAACAATATGTGTATATGTAGTGCCTGTATGTGTACATATACATAAGGTTATCAACGGAAGCACGAAGGGCATGTGTGAACACATATTTCATGCACTCCAGGTAATATTAATTAGTGCGGACGAGATAATGTGCAACCTGTGCTCCTCATTGAGAATCGATACGCCCTCCACATTTAGAACCAATAAAACCTCCCAACTGAGTATTGATACCCCTCGATAGAGTATTGAATTGATAACCCACCCCATTGAGTGCTGATACCCCTCCAAATTTAATATTGATACCAACTTCCACATTGAGTATCTATAATACCTCTACATTGAGTATTGATACAAGTACCCCTCCACTTTGAGTATCGAAGGGTATCAATAATCGATGGAGACATTTTATAGGTACTCACTGTGCACTGCGTGGAGTGGGTATCAATACTAAATGTGGTGGGGTATCAATACTCAATGGGGAGGGTAATCAAAACTCAATAGCGTGGAGTATCAGTACTCATTAGGGACGGGTATCAATACTCAATGGGGAGGGGTTATCAAAACCCAATGGGGAGGGAGGATCGATACACATCGATACTTAATGTGGAATTAGTATCAGTACTCAAAAGCGAGGGCGTATCAATACTCAATGCGGAGGGTGTATCAATAATTTTTCGAGAGGGTTTATCCATAATTAGTGTAGAGGGTTTATTAATACTCAATCCGGATGGTTATCACTACTCAATGGGGATGGGTATCAATAACCAATCGTGAGGGAGCATCAAAACTCAATCGGGAGGGATATCAAAACTTATTCGGGAGGGGTATCCATACTCATTTATAAGGCTGTATTAATACTCTAACGGGAGGGGATATCAATACTCAATGTGAAGAGAGTACCAATACTCAATAACGGAGGGTACTAGTATCAATACTCATTTGGGAGGAGGCATCAATACTCAATAGGGAGAGGGTATCATTACCACAGATGGCGTTCAGGTCACCAATTGGCTAATTACCTCGTGACCACGATTCGCTATTTCGTGCGAACGATTTATTTGTTCGTGTGTATGAATTATTTCGTGCACACGAATTATTATCCCGTACATACGAATTCTTATTACGTTCTCAAAATAAATAATTGAAAGGAAAATCGGGAAAATCGTTTTACCAGTTACATTGTTTCAAATCTCGGTCATTTATTATTACAAATAAGTATAAAGTCAAACAGAAAATGCAGCTTTCATAGAACAGTCATATGACAAACACAAAAGGGTTGATAATAAGGCTACCGCCTTGGAACTGTCAGTGGCATAAGAGGCCGCTCGGGGTTCAAACCAGGTTCTAGGGTGCACCAAACCTCACATTTACCCTACTGTCATCCCAATAAAACGGGACAGTGTAAATAAAGAAATCCCCGTCATGAACTATTCTCTAACCAACAAGGCAACATTAATAGGCAATATAAGTAAAAATCAAAGATGCTCGTGTATATATAAATACAAAAGACAATAGCATAGAAAGACACAAAGAAGGTACTCAATGACTTGGCAGAAGCCAGAGCAACAAGAGAATAAACCATTGAAGGCACGACAAGACACGATGGCAGACAAACATCAAACGTCACCGTCCTTTTGGGCTTTAGGTAGACGTTATCATAGGGTCCACAACCTGCCCAGCCATCTCACAATTAAAGAGGAAATCATGGTGGCGAACTGTAAATGGGTCCATCACCAAGCATGCAGTGCGTTGCAAAATAATATGGTCATAACCTCTTTTTATAAACCTTTTAACATGTTTAACAAAGATAGTATGAAAGTGATCATGACCAAGAATCTTACGAAGTTTGTAAATCAAGTCACCATAGAAATCAAGTTGTGATAGTCCTTATCGCAGAAGAGTTCTTAAATTATATTTGGAAAGAAATTCAGATTTATGATAATAAAATGTTGCAAAGGTTTGACGAAGTTTATGGTAACGGTAGCCCTGATGGAATAGCTTTTTAGTTTTACAAAGATTTCGAATATTAAAGTCCTCAACTCGAGTACAAGCTTTAGAAAAACGAATAAGTTTAAACACATAGCCCACATAAGAAGTTGTTCGGAGAACATCCCCATATAAATGGGGATAATTAACAGTATCAAAATTAAAATCATCTCTATTGTTCTAGATTTTGCTAATTATTTCACCATTTTCAATTGACATATGTAAATCGAGAAAAGTAGCGTTAGTATCAAAAATAGCTTTGTTAAGAAATATAAAAAGATCGGACAGGGAAAGTAGCATTCAAGGAGGACAGTAAACCTACAAAACACAGAAAAAAACACGCAAACAGACAAACAAGAAGGCAAAAGCAATAATAAATGCAAACGACATCACAAACACAAAAAGGGTTGACAATAGGCTACCGCCTTGGAACGGTCAGTGGCAAAGTAGGCCACTGGGGGTTTAAACCGGTTCTAGGGTGCACCAAACCTCACACTTACCCTACTTTCATCCCATTAAAACAGGACAGTGTAAATAAAGAAATCCCCGCCATGATCTAATCTCTAACCAACAAGGCAGCATCAATAGGCAATATAAGTAAAACACAAATATGCTCGTGTAAATATAATACAAAAAAACAATAGCCTAGAAAGCCACAATGAAGGTACTCAATGACTTTGCAGAAGCCAGAGCAGTAAGAGAATAAACCATTAAGGGCACGACAAGAAAGATCATGGACAAAAATCAAACGCCACCATCCCACTGAGCTTCAGGTAGGCGTCATCACAGGGTCCACAGCCTGTCCAGTCATAGTACAATTAAAGAGGAAAGCATAGTGGCGAACTGTAAAAGGGTCCACCACCAAGCATGCAGTACGTTGCAAAATGATAGGGTCATAACCTCTTTTGATAAACTTTTTAACAAGTTTAACAAAGATAGTATGAAAGTGATCATGACCTAGAATCTTACGAAGTTTATAAATCACTTCACCATAGAAGTCAGGTTGTGATAGTCCTTGTCGCAGAAGAGTCCTTAAATTACTTTTATATTTGGAAAGAAGATCAGGGTTACGATAATAAGATTTTGCAAAGGTTTTACGAAGTTTATGGTAACGGTAACCCTGATTGAGTAACTTTTTAGTTATACAAAGATTACGAATATTAAAGTCCTCAACTCGAGTAGAAGCTCTAGAAAAACGATATACCCCATAAGAAGTTAAGTTGAAGTTCTTTCGGATATATATTATTAACCATAGTAGAAAAGAATGGGTTGTTAATATGTCATCCAGATACCGAGAGGTATCATTAAAAGCTTCAATAACATCTGTCTGGGTATCTGGTCAAAGACTCAACATGAAATCTCTTTCATAGCAATATATAAAACAAATATGTGACAAGGGGTGCACAGTTCGTACCTATAGTGATACCAACAATTTGTCTATCAACGGTAGTTCCATACCTGACGAAAATATTATCTAACAGAAAAATAAGTGATTCACAAACTTCATGGCATGTCCACATAGTGTAATTATCCAAACTGTTGTTAGTAAAAAACGCTTTAATATGGTTACAGGCCAAAAATGTTGTATTTTCCCTTGCAATGTTTTTTTAATGAGAGTAATAAATTATATGACCGTATAACATTGACTTTGAAGATACAGATCCGGGTGTTGGATTATGCATGTCGTCGCGATGAGATGGGTATTTGTGCCAATTTATTGCATGTGAGAGTTATACAGCGGACACGAAAATTGTAAGGGACGAAAGGACGGACGCTAAAACTATATCCCTTCGACTTAGTCGGGGGATAAAAAACAAAAGTAAAACTTTTGTATATCTAGCTGGGTGTAACGAAACCTCAGGTTTAGACATGTCGGCACCGGATTCATTTATTTGTCATATGTTCAATACAAATTCTCGGTTTAGCGTGAATGGTCAAGATAATGCAAAACGAATGACTCTCGTATCGACATGTCTAACCCTCGGATATAGCGAACCGCGAAAAGTTCCTTCCTTGAACCATTCATATATAAACTGTATGATACCTAAAGGTTGGTGGGTTTTGTTTTAAGTAAAGCATATACAATTTGCTAGGAGTCAATGTTTTACAGGGGTCATATTTTTACGTATGAGGAGGTTGTAATATTACTGGCTTTTTCGAAAGAGTCATTCCACAACAGAACAAATTATGACCAGTCATACATAGCAAAATGACCGGGGTCGATTGTTTTCTTTACACCGGATACAAAACTCTGCACACGTAATCAGAATAAAAACGATGTTCAGTCACTTCAAATTGAACTCAACAACATAAAGTTGGTGTGTGCTTATCTTAGTTAAGTTTGACTGCACTATGAATGGAATAAATATAGGTTGCAGAAAAGGTCGAACTTAAAATGGCATGCGTTATCTAGAGTCATGTTAGAGATATTAAATTATAAACATGGCTGTATCTGGAATACGTACTGGTCTGTGTTTGGTTATAGTATCCATTGTTTTAGGTAAGCTACTCGTGTGCATTTTACAACAATATTACTTACGCAGATGAAAGTAAAGTAACAATGTAATATACACATATAATTTATTTGGTTTAGACCTTTAAACATAGTTGTTTGAAGTATTCTAATAGAGCAAACTAAGGTTGCAATTGACAAACTATATTGAAAAACAACAACGTCTGTTACAGGTTGCAAATTCCTTCCTTCTGCCATTTGAATGAAATGTTGTGACGTTCAGAACTTTTAGTTATCTGTCTATACAACGCCACCCACATTCCGAGAGTTGTAAAAATAATATTTCTATACACACATGTGTGTGTATTTATTACGGTTAACAGTAATCATAATGTTATGTTTATTCCGTTCACAGTAAATAGCTACTGTCCAAACAGATGGATCAGGTTCGACAATTCGTGTTACCTGTTTGAAAATCAGCAACTATTACCCTGGCATCAGGCCTTAGTAAGATAAGTTTTATTTTTCCAAAAGCATTTAGTGTTTATTATTAGAGGTTGTCGAGACCAATCTACCGGACGAAATAATGTGTTATAATTTAATTGTTCACGGATGTACATGCAAAGTGCCCGCGGCGTCGTCTCGAACTCGAACTCAAAATATAGTGGGTACATAAGGCAAACCTAATTATATTTTGGTTGCAAGTCGTAGGGTACGACGATAGGGTATAAGTGATGCTTAGAGCACCATAGAACTAAACTTAGAAAGATTATCGGTCGTGATAAATTTCATGAGTTATTTATTAAAATTATTAGAATATTTGTAAACGGAGGTCACGACCAAAGTATTCTGCGGCGCACTACATGCTTAGTTGTAGACCCTTCTACAGTTTGCAATTATGCTTTCTTCTTTGATTGTGCAACGACCGGAAGGGCGGTGGACTCTATGACAACGTGTTCCTAAATCCTTTAAGGCGGGAACCGTTTGATGTATGTTCTTCACTCCGTTTTGTCGTGATTATTAGATTAGCTTCTTAGGTTTAACTTATTTTTTGATATATTATATACATGAACAGTTCTGTGTTTTTTCTTATTACACCTATCTACGCTTTCTCAAATGTAAGGGGTTAACTCGGCGGGATGTTTAGGGATGATGACAGATGACAGTGTAAGAGTGAGGCTTGGTGCACCTTTAAGCCGGTTTGCACTGTACGGTGGTCCCTTTTGCCACTGACGGTCCCAAGGCGGTACCTCTGTTTTCAACCCTATCACAATATTGGTTTAGCACTAATCAACTCTCTTTCAAATATATGTACTATCTCGACTAATATTCTCCTATGTGGTTACCCCAATCTAAGTTACGAAACAAATGTAGTGATCTTCGAAAATGTGTAGAACTTTATATTAAAAAGTAAACGATTTTAAACTGACACAACTTATCAACATCAGTAAATGAACAAGTTAGATGCGACCAGATTTCCCTTACATGTTTTTTATATATATATAGTATTAGTATTATTCTGTATATAAATTATATTATTTTTTCTTAGCTCTCAAGCGTACTTTTACTTCTAAATCTTGATAACATTTTCCATTGTATAGGAAATATTTTGGGTTCTAATAATGTATAATATGTCTGCCATTCCAGTGTTACATATAATACATATGGTAAGGAAAGGAACTTAATAAGCATTACGCTTCCGTTCCAATCCTTTATTCCTGTTATTGTATATATGCTTAACTTGTAAATACAATGAATGCAATATGTTTAAACTAATATAAAAAGATCGGACAGGGAAAGTAGAATTCAAGGAGGACAGTAACCCATATATGTTTGTGATGTGCTTTTTTACTAAATGTGTTTTGGGTGTATTATTTGAATCACCTGTGCATTGTAATACATGTTGAAGTGATTGAATTTTGTGAATACTACTCTTCCCGTAGGACTTATAACCTTTTTTTGCTTTTAAAACTTTTAGCTTCATTTTTGCCACTGATCGTTCCAATGCGATACCCCTATAGTCAACCATTTTATGTTTGTGGTGTCGCAGACTTTCTTCTATCTTTCTTTTTAATTGTTGTTTGTTGTGTATGCGTGTTTTTGGTTGACTGTGTTCTGGGAATGCTATTTTTATACCGTCTTTTGTTGGAATGTTTCGACTGATTGTTGTATTTTTATCACATAACAGATGCAATATGTTTACACAATAATAGACATATTGTGATTACAGAATGTGTGTGTTGGTCTGAATGCAAACCTAGTCAAGATAGAGAACAAATTGGAGCACAACTTTATCAAAGCCGAAATAGCCAAACTTCAACCACGTAAGAATGATTAGACACTCCCGTTTATAGACAAATTGTTGGTATCCCTATGGGTAAGAACTATGTACCTCTTGTCGCAGATTAGTTCTTGTATTGCTATGAAAGATATTTCACGTTGTGTCTTTCATCCGATTCTCAGGCAAATGTAATTGAAGCCTTTAATGAACCTCTCTGTATTTGGATAACATATTAAACATTGACAATCCTTTCTTTTCTACTATGGTTAATAATATCTATCCTAAGGAACCTCAACTCAACAAAGATAACATTACTGTTACTGCTGCTTCTTTTCTTGATTTACATATCTCTAGCGAAATAATCAGTAAAACCTATGACAAGAGAGATGATTTTAATTTTGATATTGTTAATTATCCCCATTTAGATGGGGATGTTCCCGACTAACCTCTTATGGGGTCTATGTTTCTCAACTTATTCGTTTCTCTAGAGCTTGCAGTCGTGTTGAGGATTTTAATATTCATAATATTTGTATAACTTAAAAGCTACTCCAGCAGGCCTACCCTTACAATAAATTTCGAAGAACCTTTTCAAAATGAAATTATCGTAACCCTGATCAACTTTTAAAATATAAAAGTAATTTAAGAACTCTTCTACGACAAGGACTATCACAACATTTCTATGGTGATGTGATTTACAAACTTCGTAAGATCCTTTCATACAATCTTTATTAAACTGGTTAAAAAGATAATCTAAAGAGGTTAAGACCCTATCATTTCGCAACGCACGGCATGTTTAGTGGTTGACCCATTTACAGTTCGCCACTATGCTTTCCGCTTTGATTGTGCGATGACCGGACAGATTGTGGACCCTATGATGACGTCTACCTAAATCATTATAGGACAATAGCGTTTAATGTTTGCCTTTAATCTTGTCTTGTCGTACCCTTAACGATTGGTTCTCTTATTGCTCTGGCTTCTGCGAAGTCATTGAGTACTTGCTTTTTGTCTTTCTAGGCTTTTGTTTTTATATTATGTATACATGTTCATTGATGTGTTTTATTTATAGCACGTATTGCCTATTAATGCTGTTTTATTTGTTTGCGACTAAACCTGGCTGAGATATCTTTATTTACACTGTCCCGTTTATTGGGATGACAATAGGGTAAGAGTGAGGTTTGGTGCACCCGGGAACTTGGTTTTAACCCCCAGCGGCTTTTTTGTCACTGACCGTTCCAAGGCGGTAGCCCTATTGTCAAACCTTTTGTGCTTGTGATGTCTTATCTGGCCTTTTATTCATCTTTAAAGTATTTCTTTGTTTCTGTGTTTGTTTGTGATTGACTGTCGTCCTTGAATGCTACTTTTCCTGTTTGATTGTTATATCTACTTTTATTGTTAGAGATTTCCTTTTGATGTGATATACTTTTATTTACACTGTCTTGTAAATATGCTCGATTAAGACATTATAATAGGAGGTTGTGTACACATAACATCTATGCAAGCTAGCCAGTGGACCATATTGCCTACTGACAGTTTCTTCTTCACCACTCGTTGTGCGTTGTGTATTGTCCTTTTCATTGTATATTTAAGTTGCTTTTTGTGGTGCAGGGCGGACCTACGGTACAATTACGTTAGGGTTTTGTGATTTCTATAGGACCATTTTTCTCGTTTTGGTATTATACGCTCAAACTCAAACGATATTCCACAAATATTACTATTTAATATCAATACCGTAATTTCCCAAAAACATGATCTCATTAACTATTCATATACCCCGCACGAGTGTTGTAGATATGTACCTGCTATTTCTCTATTTCGCCTTTTTAAAATAGGCCACCTATTCCCAGAGGTGAACAAATGAATATTCTATCGTAATTTATGCCTCGGTAGCCTATTTCCATATTGACCATGTAATCAATGTGAGAAAGGTGGTGTTTCTCTGTTGCCTGTAATCGAATCTAGAGCCGACCCTCTTTTTCGCTTCAGTTCCAGTTATGTAAATATAGATATAAAAATAGAACAGGAAAAACAGCATTCAAGGACGACAGTCAACCACAAACACACACAGAAACAAAGAACAAATTAAGGATGAATAAAAGGCCAAATAAGACATCACAAACACAAAAGGGTTGACAATAAGGCTACCGCCTTGGAACGGTCAGTGGCAAAAAAGGCCGCTGAGGTGTAAACCAGGTTCTAGGGTGCATCAAACCCCACACTTACCCTACCATCAACCCAATAAAACGGGACAGTGTCAATAAAGAAATCCCCGCCATGAACTATTCTCTAACCAACAAGGCAGCATTAATAGGCAATAGAAGTAAAATAAGCTTTATACATGCCAGCATCTGTAAAAGCAAGTAAATTACACACAAAAGAACATGTACATTCACATGCATAGTTTATTTATAAAAAGTATTTTAGAGGCGTATAATATGTAACAGGCCACCTGTTTGGGCACAGGTAAATTTCTACGCCATTCACCTCAAAACTTTGTCATCATCCGTCATCTTAAAATTGTCTACCATGTGACTGAAAAAGGCTACACCATCTCATCACGTAACCGAGAGCGAGTATTGTATTAAGTCACACAATTTTAGACAAGCAGAAGTTATAGCGGTTTTTTTACAGTATACGTTCCGATCATTTATATTAGATAACTATTGTAAAGAAACTATTCATTTTATGATTTTATATATACTGATGCTTACAAATAGTTATTCCACATCACCCTCTCCCCACCTTCCAGGTTCATTCCACAGTGAAATGCCTCCTCCCCAACACACACACACACACATATCACCCCAATCCCCCACCCCCTCTCTACAATTGCCAGTTGGACAGCCGATTACGTCAAGTATCTCAGTATCAGGTCAGAGGTATAAATGTTACCTTTGACAAACATAATTGTAAATACACGACATGGTGGACAAGTCAGTAAGACAAATTTATCATTATATATTTATTTTATCTTTTGTTCTTATTTTGGTTTCAAAGTGGTCAAATTAACTTGCTGACACCAAACATGCCAACATATTCAGAAAATGATTAAAGCATTAACGAATGGACCAGGATAAAAAATGAGCCGAAATCAGCGTCGGAATGAAACAGGGAATGAAAATAAGTCTTTACTTCACTGCAAGTGATTGTTTTGTAATCGTTAATATTGATGGATATTGCACAAACATGCTGGTGAAACCGATGTTTGCCATCACTTTGCTTGCAATAACCGATATACTTTTGAAAACATGTAATTATTATATATTGTGTTCACTAGAAACGAAAGACGAGTTTTGGACGGCCGGTAACGACATACAGATAGAAAACCACTGGGTATGGGCGAAGAGCAATAACATTGATGAAAGGTACCTGATATATATTAATTAATAAGTTGTGTTGATGCAAATTCGTACGAGATATTATTGGCATAAATTCAGTAACTGTACAATAGTCGAAAATGGCTACTGGACAATGATCCAATAAGTAGATAATGGATGCAGAAGAATACAAATAATTGAGTAACAGATTAAATTGATGCGAAATTCAGTAACTGTGCATGGGACGCACATGGATATAAAATCAGTTACTGGACAATGGACGAAAATGGATATAAATAAATACTGAAAAGAGAAAAAGCAACAAACACAAACACGAGATTAAAGTAGCAGACTCGGTTTTATTGAGTCTGTTCATGAGAGGTTATACCTCTCACGCCTCCTAGCACCGGCATAAGCGATATTCTGTCTAAAACCACAAAGATCGGGCATGATGATCCCAAAGGACCAGTCATTAATAACACAACTGATATTTAGTCGTAATTCAGCGCCAGGGTAACCAGATGCTTGATATAGATTCACTCTAATGAGAGGTAACAGCCATAAATTCAGTGACTGGATATGGGCGCACAGTAATGAAAGGTAACGGACATATATTTAGCAGGGTATGGGTGGGACCTTTGTGAAAAAAATATCTTCAGCGAGGTAGCGGGGCATATGTTTTATGATTAGGTATCGCCGCAAAATAATGATCGGTAAGACAAAATATAACTACACGTATTGGTATAGATAATAGAGGAACAAAAACTTTGACAAAAAGTTGGCAATGGCCAATGGATCAAAAGACGATGGACTACTGTTTGCGTTATGTATGGTCAAAGTTGTCAAAAGGAAGGTAAATGCTTAAATTTGAATTTTCAATAATCTAAAAATACTAACAGAAACGACTGACTTTATGATTTTATTGAATATTTAAGTTTACCATATCCTTAATTTCTATCGTTAGACAAATGTAGTTCATGCAAATGATACACGTATTGACTTGTACACATATAGACTTTCTTGCCTTTTATTAATCTTTGTAATTATTATGTCTATCTGTGCGTGGTTTTGGTCGACTTGAATGTTACATTTCCTGCCCGACATTTATATAGTCTTTTTTTGATTGATCATTTTGTCGAACATCTGTATGTCAACGTTTGGAAACGGTTCGCCATTCGGCCAGCAACTTCAGGCCCGAAGCCGACCAGAAATCCAATTTGGTCACATTCCGCAACCATTTTTATAGCCATTATCCGTTTAAATGCCATAAAGAAAGCAGGGCATTATGTAAAGTTGTGTGATATGGCAATTGCAGTTATTTTCCAATGAACGATTATTATGATAATAAATTAGATGTTTTTTGCTATTTTTGTTAATGTTGTTTTGCAAGAATGACGGTGGATACACAAAACTTTCATTCATAAAAGGGTAAAATTCCAGACAATAGTTCTTCGTATAGAACATTCAAGAATGAACGTCACTAAAATTGATCATGTCGCACCAAATATGCCGTTACTTTAATTTTACGCATTATTTCCAATGTTGGTCCTACGTTTGACTATTTCTATGAATGCATTACTCTTTAAACTAACGTCTGTGCTGAAAGTATCCAAACATTCACCAAGACTAGTTTACATATTACAGAATGAGAGCCACATTTTGGCCTCCAGATGAACCCAACCAGGACGGTGACGAGGATTGTCTCTCCTACTACTACTTTGAATGGAATGACGAAAGCTGTGGCAATCTGTGCTACTTCATTTGTGAACTAGAGTAAGTAGTCTGTATAATTCCTATACATATACTGAATAATTGATAATAATTACTAAATAACAGAAAAAGAATTTATTACATTTCTGTCGGTGAAAGTTGGGGATTTCTCAGTGAAAGAATATTCATATTTGCTAAATATTAATAACTAACTCCGGACACAAAAAAAAACTAACTGTGATGTTCAGTCATGACGTCAATACTTTAGTGTTGCTGACTTCGACATCATCCGCCTATATAAATTAATATTTTAAGATATTCGTAAGCAGTCTTTACTATAATGAAAATGTTTCTTTTTTTTTTTCATTTTATTTATCTCCAAGAAATGTATGAATCTTATAAACTCCATAAATAATGTCCGTGTATCTCAGTTTCAATTCAATGTAATCATCGTGCCCTTACGATGTATTCTCTTGTTGCTTTGGCTTCTGCAAATACATGTAGCCCTTGCTTTGTGGCCTGCTCCCAACAAAATTCCATTTAGTTTATTTCGATCATTGTTTTCTCGTTTAGAGCAAAGAGTTTTGTTAGAAACAGGGATCATATGGCGCTGGCCATGGAATGGTGTGAAAATATGTCATTGAAGATTCCATGTTCACCGTCATAGGAATACCATCTTCGGGATGGCTCAAATTGTTGTGCTATGTATAGCACTACGGCGTCGTATGCTATGCTTGGTACATTTAATAACAAGGTCCGGACTTCGCGTTGTTATTTCCATATTTTATTGGTACATATAAAACAGTCCGAATAATTACACATTCACAATACGCTATGAACATCCTGTTATATATATATATACGCATATCCGTTGAGTATAGTGGTTTTCTAGTAAGTCCATTTTTTAGTTTCTTAAATAGTCCCTATTATTAAATGTCTTAGGTTCACATAGTATAATAGTATTTAGAAACTTTCAAATGTCCAAATCTTCCAAATAGTATGTAACGATGACTGCACTACTATACTGGCTTACATATTATAGTTTAACTTATTCCACACCCTGTCTTAGACTGCTGGGATCCATCTTACAAGATCGCCTGACTCTTCACTACTCAACCACCGAGTTCAGACTCTCTACTCGACTTTCCGTGCGCTCAGTATTATACTTGAAGATTTTCGGCAGTTAGTCATGCCTCACATATGGACATCGACCTGTGTAGCTACAGGTTAACGCCACGGTGATTACCTCAGTGCATGCATAAATTCCCACAAGACCTTTCGGCGAATGGTCTCCCCTAATATGGCAATACCTCTTAACTCCCAGACTTCCAGAGAAACAATGTTTAGAACAGGTAAACAATAACAGGTGTTCAGATGATTAACAAACAACTACCTGCCAGTACTAGGCAACTCCCATTGCATGATTAGTTATAAGAGGGAGTAACAGGGGTGTACTTGAATTACAATTGTGTTACATGAGTAACTGTTAGGTTAAATACAGTGGCAAGGCTGTAGTGTTACATATTGACATTTTAAATATTGAGTTCTGCTCAACCCGATAAAGGGCTTGACCGGTAGCAAGCACTTTTCATTACCGTTTATGAACAGCCTCAGTCAAACCACGACTGCAATATTTTTTGTACTTATCGTGTTCGACGAGTTCCAAATTTCTCCGTTTATACTTCTTTTGTTATGCTTTTTTATATTCATATGCACATGTAGCTTAGTTTTAGTTTGCTAGAGGATATAACCTTATTTACTCTTCACGGTTTTACTCGTGATGACAAAAGGGTAAGATAAAGGTTTTGTACACCCTGGAATTAGTTTAAAACCATAGCGGCCGTTTTGCTACTGACCGTTTCAATGCGGTACCCATGGTGGCAAGAAATATAAAAAGATCGGACAGGGTAAGTAGCATTCAAGGAGAACAGTCAACCACAAAACACAGAAACAAACATGCAAACAGACAAACAAGACGGCAAAAGTAATAATAAAAGTAAACGACATCACAAACACAAAAGGGTTGACAATAGGGCTACCGCCTTGGAACGATCAGTGGCAAAGTAGGCCACTGGGGGTTTAAACCGGTTCTAGGGTGCACCAAACCTCACACTTAACCTACTGTCATCCCATTAAAACAGGACATTGTAAATAAAGAAATCCCCGCCATGATCTAATCTCTAACCAACAAGGCAGCATCAATAGGCAATATAAGTAAAACACCAATATGCTCGTGTAAATATAATACAAAAAAAACAATAGTCTAGACAGCCACAATGAAGGTACTCAATGACTTGGCAGAAGCCAGAGCAATAATAGAATAAACCATTAAGGGCACGACAAGAAAGATCATAGACAAACATCAAACGCCACCGGCCCAATGGGCTTTAGGTAGGCGTCATCATAGGATCCACAGCCTGTCCGGTCATCGTACAATTAAAGAGGAAAGCATAGTGTCGAACTGTAAAAGGGTCCACCACTAAGCATGCAGTGCGTTGCAAAATGACCTTATTTACACTGCACCGTTTTACTTGTGATGACAAAAGGATAAGGGAAAGGTTTTGTACACCCTGGAATTAGTTTAAAAGCACAGCGACCGTTTTGCTACTGACCGTTCCAATGCGGTACCCATGGTGGCAACCCTTTTATGTGTGTGTTGTCGCATACTTTGTTTATATTTACCCTTGTACTTTTTATTTGTTTTGAATGCGTGCGTTTGGTTGACTGTGTTCTGTGAATGCTAGTTTTCCTGTTTTTACTTTTATACCTATTTTATAGTACCTTACATGGTTATTTGATAATTTCAGTGACACTGACACAACCCATCAAGGTCAGATAATTGGATGAAGTGAAAAGAGGCATATATCTGTAAAGCTCAACATTGCTATTATTGTTGGGTTAAAATGATATTGATTTGTTAAGCGTTGAATAAAGCATTGACCGTGCTACGAATCTGGTACGAGTGTTTAATTTTGTACGACAAATTTTGACTTGGAAGTCGATTTATTTATAACATACCCTTGAAATACATTTGCCCAAGGAAATTGAGATTATTATTTTTTTGTCAAAGGATGAGGCCCGTCCCATAAAGAATGTAAATAATGTAGTAAAAATTATAACCGTTTTGAATTTTATGTGCATTTGTATATATGTTAAAACAACTATGTATAGATGGATTTTCTTAAAAGACCCGTGTTAACAATTAATAGGTTTTTGTATTTTTAGCACAATATACTCTATTGTCAGTTACTTCTCTGCCATGTTTTAGTAAATCTCAAATGCAAGAAATTCATCAGGACTTCAAAATTAAAAAATCATTGTCATCTGTCAGTGTTTTTGATCACCTGAGCCGAAGGTGTTGTTGTTGCCAAAGTGTGTTGTTCAACAACGTAGACATTGGTTACCAAATCCGTATGGACAACCTCATATGGGCCATAGGTGGAACTAATATTAATATATGGTGCAGTAAAATTATCACTTCTATTTCGTGTGTTGTTGTTTGTTTTCTGATATTAATAATAACAACAAGAGAATCGGTAGAACCGATGAATGCATCCCGATATTTGCACAGAAAAAAATATTTTTTAGTGTGAGTGCTTCCTTATTCAAACTGAATCGGTACGGAACTCTATTATGCTCCAAATAAGATTTTTCAAAAAAAGGAGATAATTAAAAAAGTAGTGAAGCTAGAGTTATGGTTCCTATGAACTGCACTCCGTCTCATTGTCATATTCATTCACACGAACTTCAATCAAACATACTTTTTGAGTTATGCTCCGGACAAAAAGTGTGACGCACGGACGCACGGACGGTCTCTGTGGTAATCAGTCAGCGAGAAGTAAGCAGTTAAAAAGCATGCTATCCATGATTTTTCAACGACTACATTCAGTTGGGAAATGTGTCTTTAAACTCAATTTACAGTTTCATACGAGCAGATATTGCGTGATCTCAACTTGCTGGAATGTAACACTGTCTCCGCGTCATGCACTGATGTTATTACGAACTTTGACACAATTGTAATGTTGACCTTATAATTGCATATTTAACCAATGCAATCATCGGCAGTCATTTAATTCATATAAATTGTTGACTGTGTCCCTATCAGCTATGATATCTTCATTCTGTGAGGATATGGTTAGTAAACTAGACTACTCCCGCGCTCATTTAATTTCAATCAACCAATCAAGTTTTTTTATTGCATGCGTGTGACTGCTTTTCTACGAAATTAATCTCGCTCTTGTCTGTTAAAGATGGACGTCTTCAAGAAATGGAAAATGATGAGGTCTCAACATCAATCGTGAATTGTGAACACAAAAAGATCCTCGAATGTAAGTTTATAGACGCAATAACCTGTCTCTTGTATTACTGTTAATTGTTTTGTGTGTCGTTTCCTCCTAAATCACTGAATTTCGTTGTTGTTACTCAAACATCAAATTTTTAAAAATAGGTCAAATACGGCTTTGAAAAAGTGTAGTTTCATATGACATTAAAACGGTCTAGGTAGATTTTCCTCCGCGAAACGTTTCAGTTTATGTTATACCAATGTGAATATCTACCATTTGAAAAACATTTTTAAAAAAAAAATTGAAAGATGCATATAATCCCGTTACTCAAATTCGGACAGGACCAACATTTTTACGACAAAAGGTGCATAGTTTGTACCAATAGGGATACCAACAATTTGTCTATAAACGGTAGTTCCATACCTGACGAAAAGATTATCTAACAGGAAAATAAGTGCTTCATAAACTACTTGGCAAGTCCACATAGCGTAAATTGTCCAAATGTTCGTTAGTAAAAAAAAGAAGAGTTCTTTAGGATGTGAACGACTTCGCTGTATTTAATACGCACAAAGCCATCCTGGTATACAGGGCATATTTCGTAACGGTTTTAGACGGGTATTAGTAGGCTGATTGCTTATAATCATATGTTTTATAATAATGTTTCCAACCTTTATTATGACAGTATTTTATATATATCTTAGCTAATTGATGAATGTTTTCATCAAATATATTTATTTTAGATATGTTGTATGATATCAAAATTTCGTTTAAACATTGAATGGCAAAATCAATTTCTTATCAGAACGTCTGTTTATTTTCCGTCGCCCGTCTGTTAACTTTTTACTGCTTACGCTCTAGCGCTTTCATTTTGTATTTGAGGTCAGGGTCTTAAAATCGATGAAAGCTGAACAAGTTTGAAACCCAACTATATATAATAATTACCACAGGAGTTATGACCCTGTTTTACTTAATAATGCCATGTTCTACCTTGTTAACACTCTAGCACCTTCATTTAATATTTGATCGTTACCAAACTTTGTCAGTGCTTGATATCGGACACGTTTGTAAACCTGCTAGATCGAATTCGTAACACCAGAGTAATGGCCTTTGATTGAGTACAAATGCCGTATATTATTATTTTAAATTTAATATTTACCGATCGTTGGCAAAGTAATGTCATTTAAAGCTCAGGCGAGATAAAAAAATCTACACAACAGCAGATTTATGGCCATTGAACTATTGCATTATTTTTTCCTTCGTTAACACTCTAGCACCTTCATTTACGGTAAGATCTTGACCAGACTCAACTATATTTTGACATTATTTAAAGCTCGGACAAGCATGCAAACTACTCCGATCTCAAAAGTAACACTAGCGTTTGATTTATTGAAAAAATAAATAGTTTTTCTCTAAATTCTAGCTGCCATCTAATCTTTACAAAACTAGGTCGGAGTGTTTATATCAAAGAAAGCTTGTTCAAGTTAATACCCAATCAAATTGAGCAGAAATAACAGAGTTGTGGCCCTTGATTAAATGAAGAGTGTTACTTTTTGCTTTGTTATCGCTGTACGTTTTTAATTTTTTATCCGATCTATACGAAACTTATTTAGAATGTTAACATCAATAAACTGTTCGAAGAGTTTGAGAACCAGCCATATCTGACTCCCCCACGCCTAACCTCCCCTCCTCGTCTCACGCCACCCTCGACACACACCACCCTTCGCCGCTCCTTACTCATATCCCTCAATTTCAATCAGTTATCTTGGTCATAAAAGCAACTGAGGACAAATAAAAGAAATGGCTATGTCGAAAGAGAAGCGGTAGAATGATGGCCTTTTAATTAGTTAAAAATGCGCGAATTTGCTTTGCTAACACTCTAGCTCCTCATTTTTAATCTGTTTTTACCAAACTTCGCCATACTGTTTATATCAATAACAGTTTGAACACGTTAAATAATAGGAACATTATGGCCTTTAATTGAATGAAACTAGCTGTGTTTTGCATTATTAACACCCTGGGTCCTTCATTTTCCATCATTACTAGACTTGTTCAGAATTTCTATTTCCATAAACGCTCGGAAAAGTTCGAAAACCAGTCATATATAAACAAATACTGAAAAAAATATTCCTTGGAAGCAGCAAACACAAACAAGAGAGAAAAGTAGCAGACTCCGTTTTATTGAGTCTGTTCGTGAGTGGTAATATAAGTTGCAACACCTCTCAAGCTTCTTAGCACCGGCTTAAGCGATATTCTACTTTAAAACCACAACGACTGGGCTTGATGATCACAAAGTACCAGTAAGTTATAGCATGACTGATTTGTAGTTGGGGCGACATTTTACAGCTGCCATTAAAAAAACGCTAGTGTGAATGTCAATATACCACTTCCCTCCTTCACCCCCGTATCCCCCTATAATAAAATCAATGTTCGCCATTAAAGCGCTGACATGCACTCTTGGTCTTCTTTTTGTGTGAGTTTTGAGGCCTGACAATTGGTTACATGACCGCTCTGTTAACTTCCTCATTTAATGGGCAAAACAATGCAATGAGCAACGTGCCTCGCATGACGTTTAGTAATCCTAGGCAATATTAATTTCAATTATCATGAATTACATGCATACACTTTCATAATGGTACATTGTAAAGAAAAAACTTGTCGTTGTCCTAAATGTAAAGCATTGAACGCACTACTAACACATCGCTCTAACAACATGTAACATGCAAATGTTATGTCGCATAATTTTACTTACCATGATATTTAAGAGGATATCTCGGTCACATGATAATACCTTACATTGGATAGCTCGGTCGCATGCTTATACTTTACACTTGGTATCTCGGACGCACACTTATACTTTACATTGCATACCTCGGTCGCATATTTGTACTTAACATTGGATATCTCGGTTGCATTCTTATATCTTACATTGGAAATCTCGTTTGCACACTTATACCTTACATTGCATACCTCGGTCGCATAATTATACTTTACATTGGATGTCTCGGTTGCATACTTATACTTTACATTGGATATCTCTTCGCATACTTATACTTTACATTGGATATCTCTGTCGGATACTTATACTTTGCAATTGATATCTCGGTCGCATACTTATGTTTTGCAATTGATACTTATCCTTTACAATTGATATCTCGTTCGCATGCTTGTATTTGACAATTAATGTCTCGGTCGGGTACTTATACTTTACAATTGATATCTCGGTCGCATTCTTATACTTTACAATTGATATATCGGTTGCATACTTATACTTTACAATTGATATCTCGGTCAGATACTTATACTTTACAATTGATATCTCAGTCGCATACTTATACTTTACATTGGATATTTCGGTCGAATGCTTATCCTTCACAATTGATATCTCGGTCGCATACTTATACTTTACAATTTATATCTCGGCTGCATTCTTATACTTTACATTGGATATCTCGGTCGCATGCTTATACTGTATAATTGATATCTCGGTCGCATACTTATATTTTACATTGATTATCTCGGTCGCATACTTATACTTTTCATTGGATATCTCGGTCGCATACTTATACTTTGCAATTGATATCTCGGTCGTATACTTATATTTTGCAATTGATATCTCGGTCGCATACTTATCCTTTACAACTGATATCTCATTTGCATGCTTATACTTTACAATTGATATCTCGGTCACATATTTACACTTTACATTGGATATCTCGGTCGCATACTGATACTTTGCAATTGATATCTCGGTCGTATACTTATATTTTGCAATTGATATATACCGACACCCAGCCATGAATTGACGTTTATGCTATGTTACCTACTGAGATTTGTTTAAGCTTTACTATCGAGAGCTATGGTCGTGGAAGAAAAACAATACCAGTCCGAAACCAATTATAGTATGTGAATTATTAGGTGTAGAAATCACAATAATGATCTTAAATAACAATCTTAACGTTATATAACTTACATTAAGACAAAGCTATAACGCATTTCTGTCGAACATAGTATATCATCAAATGATCGCTACAATCCTTACAATCCTTATATTTAATAATCACTAAAAATATTAAAAATTTACATAGCAAATATTGGAATTTAGGTATGTTTGTCTTAAATTATATTTGTCATTAGTTAAACATTTGGTTAGTGGTAAGTATTCTATTATATATTAAAATTAATGAGAATGATGAAAAACAGCTCTTGCTTATGTCTATAGTGTTTAGCTAAGACGAAATGCAAACCCATTGGTATCCTGACTTCCCAATAAACGCAGTTCCCCTTTAACAGTTTGTATGCCGTATTTACCATTATAAGGTCAATATACCTCTGCTGGCAAGTACAAGATAAGTCACTGATGTTTATTAGACCCTCCTATCTTGATAACGCTTGATGTTAAGTCCAATTACCGATAGATGAATTATACCGTATCTTCTTTATAAACAAAATACATCGGTTACAAGTCCACGCACTACATTTTATCTATGGATTATAGTTAACTCCAACTATGTACACGTTCACGTGTATTGTTCCATACGGTTCTAACGTCACCGTATCAACATCAATTGATGATGCCACCAGTTCAATTCCTGAACTTCCACGACGCGTCTGTCGCTTCTTCTCTCAGTTCCTGTCGATGCAGGAGAATACTTTCTCTCCTAAGGTCAAATCTAGACATCTCAAACTTAGTTGAACACCGACTGTCTTATATATCGCATGAGCAAATACCGAATCCTATATATGCCGATACCTCGTCAGCAATCATAAAACATATTCTGCGTTTAATAACATCAACTTACGTTAACGTTATGTACACATAAACAGTATGACATGTATCATACTTCCCATCATTATGAAAACAGTTCCTTAACGCAACCAATTCAAATGCATGGTTCCCCTTTAATATCTCACTATTGAACATATTTGTTTCTAACAGGCGTAATATTTAACACCCTCAAACCGGTAAGCTCTACCTGTACACCTGTATGTATCTTACTATTAATATTCAATGCCTATTGACTTATCAATTTGACATTACGTCTTGACTGATGCCGCATAATTATTATCATATCATCTACAAACCAATTTTGTGTTGTTTTGTTTTCCGTAAAATATATTATTCTTTAAAGATCATCATTTTGGCAAACTATTCTTTTCGGACATTACTTTAAGTCCTACGTTCACCATTTCCCCCATAATAATGTTATCCTATTTGCTACACCCTTCTCCAGTGTGTAACTGGCAGTAAATTATGAATTGCACCAATGTATCCAGTTAAATGCCAGTCATGTAGAGCTTATATCTGATTTCTATTGCTAATAATGTGTCATACAAAACTTGTATAATCCCATTGAAACTATGTTGTTCAAACATTGTTCAACATAAAAAGTCTCACCGTGCCTCGAATCAGTAGTGTTATTTTTTTCTGGTCCTTTGGGACCAACGAGCCCAATATAGGTGGCTTTGAAGTAGAATACCGCTTAAGCCGGTGCTAGGGGGTGTGAGAAGTGTTGCTTCTTTCATTACTTCTCATGAAAAGACTCAATAAAACAGATAACGTAACCACCGAGATTAATTTAAGACTGCAGTTCTCCTTTAAATGCAGTTTATATACTCACTCGTATATTAATTGTAGAAATGAATTTTAAATACCCAATTTAAAATAAATTTAAGTTTTCTAAACACTATTCATCCATATTGAATTGTTTCGGAACAGACCTCAGTTTGAAATAATTATTTGCTTATTTAATAAAATTGTTCTCATATTTGATATTAAATTCTCAACAAGGCAGCTTATGCATTTTTCTTGCTAATTTGGTACTTACAAAAATAATTTTGGTATTGTTCTCACCTTGGATATATAAATCCGCATTTTCCAATTTCACTATTTCTGTTTTCCACAGCCGCCTTAAATATGAATTGTCAATAAATGTCCATGAAGTCGTCGAGCTCCTAACAATGTAAATGGATCCTGAGTCACGGCAAGCAAATCAAGTTCTGTGACACTATGTCACCAGGGCATTAATAAAGAACAAGTCCGTGCTCCTACTACACACTTTAATAACCTTTAAATCTACCCCCATTTTATTGTCTGATCGTATAGTGGTATAGAGGTATATTAATTCTAACAGACTCAACTGTCCAACTAATCTCTACATTCTACAGATTCTAACCCAATCTCTAACAATCTCCCAGAGTCTTACATATTCTGCTCTCGCTAGTAAACATCAGAGTATATACCTGAACCCACGTGCAATCATCTTATTTGATTTCTACACATTTATTCAGTTGGTCGTAATAAAGTATCCCCGCCTACGATACCTCAGTAAGATCACAGTGTAGAAACGAACTGTATCACCTCCCGGATGTTGCGATGTGATTTTTAAATGGCGAGCTAGAACAAGTAAACATCCGTAATGAAAAGGTAAATTTTAAACAGTTTTTATCGATAAACAGTAATCAAATGATAATTGATAGCTAGCAGAGACATTCATTGTTTCATACCTCTAGACTATATCATGTGACAGGATAACATTTTAGTAAAACAGCATTATAATCACTTACAACTTCGGGAATTGACACGGCCTCGTGCAGAAGAACTAGGCTATTCTCGAAAGAAATCTATTATTTAGAATTATTCATACACGGGATTTGTGCTTCAGGGTATAAATCATGCATACGCTATACACAGCATTGCCTATGTTTTGTCCTTTTCTCAGACATAAAGCAAAACTTCGTTCATGTGTATTGTTCATACTGTATGACTTCTTGCCAGATGTTAATAATCATTTGTATGACTTCTTGCGATGGTAATGTATGCCTTCTTGCGATTTAATATAATTGATTTCTGGTGTTAATTTGGTTAAAATGTAATGTTCAGATATACTATAATACTTAAAAGTAGACATTCGTCTCTTAAAGACGATTTCTGTAGTTTCCATTGCGTGTCTTTTGGTTAAAAACGTTTTTTTGGAAATTCACATTTTTTTTGGTATAAAATTTTAAAGGATAGACTGAACCATATGATTGGAATATTGAAAACAAATAACAGGAGGTTTTAGTTATTTTGTTGGGGTTGAAACACCCTTTCTTTGGTGATTTCGACATTTTTGCCATCTTGTCATCAAAAGCCGTGTTTTCATTCCTTGAAGATGAATTGTGATCTCTTTTTTATTTTTAAAAACCTTTAGCAATGCAATATTTCCTAGTTTTTATTCCATGACTTGGTTTCTTAGATCGAAGTCTTACGAAAATAAATCAGATATTTCAATGATAGGACACAAACTATAGAAATATTCTTTAACCGGGTGTAAGTCAATACAATTAATGCAGTATTTTCCGAATTCCTGAATGGCTGACTCATCTGCGATGATGTTCTAAAAATATCACCGATTGCTGTGTTGACTATACATGTAGTTACTTATACACAACGTGCTGTTAGTTTGTACATCAGAATTTCATTTGAACTTTTTCAATTAGTGCCTCGGTTATTATTATAAAGCCCGTATTCAGGCTTCGAAATTTACTTATTATACTCCCCAACCCCTCGAACAACAGAGTTGTAAGTGGGGTATACTGGAATCGACTTGTCCGTCTGTCTGTTTGTCCTTGACACATTCTTGTTCGCGCTATTTATGGCTGGAATTCAATGAAACTTCATGGGAAGCTTCACTACCAAGAGGAGATGCGTATATTATCAGCATGTTCCGGCTCGATGATTTTTCACAGAGTTATGGCCCTTAAATTTGGTTTTCTTATATATAGTATACTATGGAACAGTTATTGTCCGGGCTATTTCTCAGCAACCACTGGATGGAATTCAATGAAACATCATGGGAAGCTTCACTACCAAAAGGAGCTGCGCATGTTGTCAGCATGTTTCCGTTCGATGTTTTTCACAGAGTTATGGCCCTTTGATTTGGCTATATATTATACTATAACACGATTTGTATTCCTTCGGCACAATTTTGAAATCTTTCGAGTATGATACTATTTGTTTTGTATTTAAATCATATTTTGAAATTTTAACTTTTACATTGCAGTCCTCGTGGTTTTCTGTACAATGGTTAATAGATTCACTAAAGTCTTTCGTCGAATGGTCGCAGTAAATTCATCTATATTCTTCCATTTTACCCGAAAAAGACGAAAACATTGACTAAATAAGTCATACACTTTTCTCAAAATCACAATAAAAAATTCGCAATAAGTCATACATATTGAATATCGGTAATCGCAATTGGCATACACAATCAATGCAATAAGTCATACAGTCATTACACAAGACATCCCTCAGATTTTGGAACCGTCACACGGTAAAATAACAATATGAAAGCATTTCATACATCCGAAGTTTACCTCAATATGCTAGCTAACACGTTCTATATTATCAATGGTCTTAAACTTGCGTACGCTTGATGAAAATGGCTTTACACATGTCGGGGTGCCGATTTCATCAGAAAAGTCGGACGATGTTCAGTGATTTAACGTCACATGTGCCGATTTGACATTAATAAGCAGATGAGAACGTTAACGAAATCCATTAGGATAATAGCTAAAACAATTTTACTTACTGTCTTCAAGATATAATCCAAGTAACAAATACTTTTTTAACCACGTGTATTCGCTTTACTGAGCTCGCCATTGAAATCACATCGCAACATCCGGGAGGTGATACAGTTCGTTTCTACACTGTGAAGATAATATTATATCTGCTATTTGAGAAGATCATTCCAAATTGTAGAATAATGGTCATTTACTATTAACTGCGAGATACTTCTACCACTTGTTATTAAACTATTATTATACTTATTAAAGGGTCTGGTAGTGTTACATTTTGCCTCGTTAAGACGATAGGGCCTTCACTTTTCATTCGATCTTTACCAAACTTTACCAGATTGTTAATATCAATAAAAGCTCAGACAAGTTTGTAAACCAGCCAAATCCGACCATAAACAGCGGAGTTATTGCCCTTTATTTGCTAAAATGCTATATTTTGACTCGTTAAGACGACAGGGCCTTCATTTTTCATACCGGATGTATTGCCCTTGATTTAGTTAAAAAATAATTCTGTATTTTGCCACATTAAGACGAAAGGGCCTTCATTTGGCCGAATTTGAAACTTTGCAGGGATGATGAGTACCAAGCCTAGTTGTACATATCGTATTGGACTAGTTCTCCTGAACTCCTCGCCGTATTTCAACGAAACTTTGAAAGGATGATAAGCACCAGGCCTAGTTGTGCATATCATCGTCGCGTTCAAGTTTACATATTTTTGGCGGAGTTATGGCCTTTAAAGTTTTTAGATACACACACGTTTTCCGGGCTAAATCTCCTGAGCCCCTGGCTGGATTTCAACAAAACTTGACAAGGATGATCAGTATCAAGCCTATATCTGCATATCATCGCCATATTCCGGTTGAATGATGTTTGGCAAAGTTATGGCCCTTTAAATGTTTTAATACACAAACTTTGTCCAGATTAGTCTCTTCTGAACTCCTTGCAGGATGTCAACGAATCTTTCCGGCGATTATCAGTACGAAGCCTAAATGCATCTGTCATTGTCGTGTTCTGGTTGAATGACTTTCTGCCATTTTAACTTTGTCCCAACTAATTCTGCTGATCCCCTGGCCGAATTTCAGCGAATCTTGGCAGGGATGATCAGTACTAAGCCTAGTTGCGCATTTCATTGCCGTGTTCCAGCTGATTGCATTTTGGTAGAGTTATGACCACTTAAAGGTTTTAATACACTAACTTTGTACAGACTAGTTCTCCTGAATCTCTGGCCGGATTTCAATGAAACTTGGCGGGGATAATCAGTACCAAGCATAGTTGCATATGTCGTCGTCTGATTATAGCCATTAACAACAGGCTCAGTATGGTATGTAAATCTGCATTGATACACCATACTGGTTATGTTGTCATATAACAATTAACAATGTGTATGTACTTATGCAGTGATACATCATGATACTAGGTATGTTGTCATATAACAATTAACGACAGCATATGGTATATACTTATGCAGTGATACATCATGATACTAAGTATGTTGTCATATAACAATTAACAACAGAATACGGTACGTATGTACTTATTCAGTGATACACCATGATACTAAGTATGTTGTTATATAGCAATTACAACATACTGAATATAGTATATATATCTGCATGGTTAAACTGTACTGGGTCGTTTGTTATGAAGCTGGTACAACATATTATGGTATATATGTCTGCACTGTTAAACTGTACTGAGTCGTTTGTTGTGAAGGTAGTATAACATATTATGGTATATATGTCTGCAGTGATACATCATAATGGTTATGTTGTTATATAGGGACTAACAACATACTGAGTATACATGTATATGTCTGCAGTCTTACAGCATTCTGATTATTGTGTTATATAGTGCTTAACGACATACTGAATATGGTATAGATGTCTGCATGGTTAAACTGTACTGAGTCGTTTGTTATGAAGCAAGTACAACTGGGGTGGGGGTGGGTGAGGGTTGGGGTGGGGGGGGCTGTTATACAGCGATTAACAACATACTGAATATGGTAGTATAGATGTCTGCAGTGGTGTACCATACTGGGAGGGCTGTTATACACCGATTAACAACATACTGAATATGGTAGTATAGATGTCTGCAGTGGTGTACCATACTGGGAGGGCTGTTATACAGCGATTAACAACATACTGAATATGGTAGTATAGATGTCTGCAGTGGTGTACCATACTGGGAGGGCTGTTATACAACGATTAACAACAGAGTATAACATATGTGTATGCATACAGTAGATAAACTATACATGTTATGTTGTTATATAGCATAGCCAGTAACAACATATGATTGTGAGTATGGTATATATGTCTACAGTGATACCCCATCCTGGGTATGTTGCTTTATAGCTAATAACAACATTCTGTTTATGATGTATGTGTCTGCAGTGTTAAACCATATTGAGTATTTTGTTATAAAGTGACTAAATTAATAACGTCCTGAATATGGTACATACATATGCATGGGTACGCTGTTATATATCGAGTACGACATACTGAGTATGGTATATACGTATACAGTGATACACCATACTGGGTGTGTTGCTATATAGCGAGTAACAACAGACCGAGTATGGTTTATATAGGCGGGGACCCAAGCTTGAAAGAAACGAAAGCGTTTACCCGCAAAAATATACTCCTGATTTTTTAAATATTAATAGATTGGGGTCTTGTACATATGAAACCACTGTATGGACTACTTGCATTTCGTAACAGCATCGCGATTTCTACGGTAACCCATTCGTACCAAGCCGATATATGAAAATCGCTGAACAAACAGTCAAAGGAAAATAAAGAAATTTGCACACGTCCTTTTCGGCAAATACAGTTCCAGTATTTGAAACCTATATGTGTATATGAAATATCAAACTACAGAATCAAGACCTGATTATGTTACACTTTAATAATTTTAACAAGAGTTATAGACCTTTTATGAATTTTGTTTTGTCTTTTGCCAGCGATAATGCGAATTTCTTGTGTTCACAATAACTGCAGTAAACGGTTTCCGATGTTAGGCCTTATACCTGCAAGGCCTTTGACATGTTCAATACTGAGTAAAACTGACACTTGCTTTAAATAGTTATTACCCTTGGTCATTGAAAGAATAGGCACATTTTAGCTTGAGTACACACATTACTTTAGTAAACGGATTCCGATCTTCACATTATTTAGTGTGAGACTTTATATGAATATGAACTTTAACAAGATGACATTGAGCAGAATTGACACCTGCCTTACTGAGTTATTGCCCTTGATTATTGCAAAAATGCAAATTTCAGCTTTCGTACGCAATACATTAAATTGGTTTCGATTTTCACACAGTTTGGCGTGTAACTTTATATCAAACGGATTTCAGACAGGTTAGACGAGTATCAAGTTATTGCTCTAAATTGTCGAAAAATTCGATCGTCTGATTGTTTCATACTTTCCTTTGAAATATCATCAATTACTGTGTAATATTCTAATTGAACAAAGAGGATATCGTCCTCTGACTATGGAGTGTGATTGTTTTCACGATGATTGTAATAAATAGCATTTGATTTTCCATGCTTTTGGGGCTATATTATTAAGGTCTCGGTTTTGTTTGACAATGAGAACAATTGAGGAGTGGTTTACAAAGTGATCGTCCTTGATGTTTGCAAATATTTAAATTTCAGACTGAGTACACAGCAACTTCAGTAAACGAGTTCTGATTCTCACTAATATTTAGTTGAAGGGTTTTGAACAATTACACCATGTGGACTTGTCACGTAGTTGTTTTCGAAGCATTTATAATCATATAAGATAATATTTGTTACACATATTGAACTAGTTAAGTATGACACTACTGTTTATAGACAAATTGTTGGAATCCCACATGAGAACGAAATGTGCAACTCTTGTTGCAGATTTGTTTTTGTTTTGTGATGTTAGAGGTTTCATTTTTAGTCTTTTACCAGATACGCTTAGGCAGATGTAATCGAAGCCTTTTATTATACCTCTTTGTATATGGATGATATATTTGACAATTACAACCCTTTCTTTTGTTTACTACATATACTTTCTTTCCAAAGAACTTCACCTCAAAAAAGCTAATATTTCTCATAGTTGCTATATCTTCTTTACTAGATTTACATCTCGCGATTGAAACTGAGAAATAATAAGCAAACTCTATGACAAGAGAGATCATTTCAATTTTGACACTGTTAAGGGCACGACTAGACAATATTAAAGACAACCATCGAACGTTACCGTCCTTTCAGGATTTAGGTAGACGTCATCATAGGTCCACAATCGTTCCGGCGATCGCACAATCAAGTGGAAAGCAAAGCGGTGAACTGTAAATGGGTCAACCACTAAACATGCAGTGCGTTGCAAAATAATAAGGTGACAACCTCCTTTGATAAGCCTTTAAACAGTGATCATTACCCAATCTTTACCAGGATCAACATGTGACTCTGTCAACGTCTTAGAAAATAGTCTGCGATTACGTCATAATTTGTCACATGACCATAGCTAAAGTATCAACATGGTTATCAGAAATCATCTCCGCGACCTGACACCACTAATGCCATGGGTAGGTGCTGAGTGGTAAACAATCGAACGGAACTCCGCTTACTTTGGACATTTTTGATGAATTTAGGTTAGTATTTTAATTTTAGGTAGGCTGTTTAGAGCTATGAAGCTATACTGCAACCCTATGGAAAACGCAATGGTAGAGTCCATTTTGATTGTTTTAATGGCGGAGTGATATGCCAAAGAATACATTTTATTCTACCTCAGTATAATGCTGAGCAAACATTAGTGCAGTAAACGTTACGCAAACCTTTTCAAATATAAGGTTATTGCTCTTATTCAATATTTATGTTAGTGAATAAACACTAATCTTTTTCAAGAAAGTAATAACGACTAAAATATATTAATCCAAGAGTTAGCATAAGCTTTAGCACAATATTGTGTTACATGATCTACAGCGGCAGTAAGACAGGACGTTATACCTTTGGAGATGTTTGTAGTGGTGCAGATGTTATACGCCGTTTGCGAATAACCGGCCAATTACGAATTCCGAAACGGAGGGGCCATTTACGAATATGCTTATTTATTGTATTTTCCAAATAAAAACACATACAATTGTTTTCCTAATTTTAGTACAAACATGTTTTGTTTTGTAAATAAAAAGCTTCTGGAATAAACAGAGTATGTTAGAAATCACAATCGTGATGTTCGCATTTCTGTACTGTAGGATCTGAAACGTCCATGTAGAACGATCTTTTTAAACGTATTTAATAGTGTTCAGGCCGTTGCACTCTTTCCTTCATTATTAATTCAATAATAAGATGCATAGAATGGTATTACCAGAAACTGTAAATAACCTTAGGTTAGGGTACTTGGAGAAATGGAGCATCAACGGTACAACAACAACAAGGGACATGCGCAGTGAAGGAGTCTTCGCAAAATGGCGTTTTGAGTAGAGTTTAGCAGTAGCAAATCATCATAGGACGACCAATGGCAGGAAGATGAACAAATGTCAAGTGAATATGTGTGGTACAACGACTTGTTTTATGTTGATTTATATGTTTAGAATACTTCCAGGTTATGAAGGTGTGATGAAATTATGCAGTTGGCTTGGCCGAGTTGGTGGGTGGGGCACTTGTAGTACTGTAAATATCTTATAAATTTACTTTTTTTATCATCTGATGCTCAATATTGTTGCATATCATGCTCGCCAAAAAAGAAAAATAACTTAATATTGTCTTTTATCACACTGTCACTATATTTGTATCATGCTATCGTTCGGAAAGTTTGGTACTGGATTGTTTATTCATCCTTGCCATTTACCAGTACTGAAGTCTGTTCTGACTATACACTGATCGTGGCATCAGATTGAAATTTGTCTCTGAATTTTTATTTATTCAGCAGAATCCCTGCCAGTAAGTGAAACGTCTCAAAGATATCCGAGATAATCCCCCAAATAGGACTGCTAATTTGGGTGCTTTTTTTACATACAGATTTTTATAGATGCACCCTAAACGACGTATATAAAAATAAAAAAGTGTCTCGCCATTCGTAGACGTGCATTCTCGCGGGTAAGCATGAGATCTAATTGCAATCTCATGTTTTTGGTGCTAATTAAGGTCAGGATTTTTAGTTATTTCATGATTCTTTCAGGTGATGAAATAATTTCAAAATATTTTATACTGGTTTAAAAAAATAAAAATAAAAATTGCTTTACCGCCCGCTCCAAATTCAAAAAAGATGGCGAATATAGGCGGTTGCCGGCTATTAGAAACAACCCTGCTAGTAGTGCTTTATAATCTGATCTATCGAGGACACACAAATTAGTTGACAAGCAATCTTTACCCGGTTACAGTACACACTGGCTCCGGGATTTTTTAAACCCTCTTCTGAGGACTGGAACGGGTATAAAATGTGTGGCTGTATTCATATAACCCTAAACTCAATTACTGCCGGACATGCACCTATGCACAAAATTGATTTAATTTAAAATGTGCAACCTTTTAATGTCGCGCAACAAAGTGAAGTGGGCATTTAAAAATCAAAAGTTGTGATGCTTGGATTTCCACTTACAAGTCAACTTTTTAAACTTGTTTTATAGTAGTATTCTTGATAATGTGCACAGTCTTTACTTTATTCAGGACATTATTATCATACCAGGGTTTGATATTAACAGTTGTCCCCTTGTCCTGTGCCATGTATATTCTACTGGGGACAAGTTAATTGTCCCAGGTGACCTGTCCTACAGACAACTAAATTTTATAACAAGAAATGAATTTTACATCTTTAAAATTTGTGACTGAAAAAATGTCAAAACATTGGTGAGCACATTGTTTATGATAAATAAAAACCATCTTGTTTTCATTGGTGGAATGCAAATGAGGGAATGTAATGTCACTTTCATGATTGATCTTGTTTTTTGTATCACTTTTACATGAAGTGCAGGGACAAGTAAATTTGACTGAGGACAAGTAAATTGTGTCTATGGACAAGTTCCTGAAAAAAGTTAATATCAAACCCTGCATATACAGTCCAAGTTCATTGTTAATTCATTGAAAATGACGTAAAACACCATACAAAGAAAAAACATTGTTAATTCAATGACTAGAAACATAATTAAATTATCAGAAATGATAAAACACATATCAGGGATCAAATTTAATGGCAGAATTTGCTCATTAACACATAAACTGAAACAGTTGACGAAGCACTCGGAAGTGTTACAACTTAGAGAATTACGCTAACAAAATAACTGAATAAAATTAATCTGTACACACTATGCCAAATAAATGTAAATAATATAAATATTTGTGTACTAATTACACTGTATCCCCTACACACTGCGCCGACGCTAAGCACGACACAGAAAGTGTGCAGACACATTTATAGCACAGGTAATGTTTATGTAAACAAGAGTTACAAAGTCACCATGCCTTTTTAACAAAGCGTACATTTCTATTCAGTTGTTTCTATTATGGCTGGGTATATCAGGGGATGTAAGGCCTAAAAAAAGATATGTGTGTTTCTGGTTTCACCCTGTCAAAAGGTTAGGGTAGGTAGGTAGGAAAAAGTTTTTTTTTAGATATTTTTTTATATATATATATTGTTCGCATGTATTATGCCATTTTTATACTAAGGCAACTCCTTGATAACCTTTGCAAACAGTTTGGATCCAGATTAGATGCTTAACAACTCTGGCTTATAAAATTATCATTTGAACAAAAATATGTGTTGCTTGATTGTAATTATTTTTTTTTTTAATTTTTAATTTTTTTTTTTTATTTTTTTTATATTTGTTTTCCATCTCGCTAAAAATAATTAGGGTCGGCGGTAAAAAGGAGGGGCGGTCGGGAAACCGGAAACACACATATTTTTTTTTTAGGCCTAATACAAATTTGACGGTAAGATTAGACACAAAGTCTCTATCATCTCCGTTAAGGTTAGCAATAAGCATATATTCTGGCTTACATTTTTAGCCACTTGCTATAAAAAAGCAAGTGCCAAGTTTTTCTACTTGCTATTTTAATTAATATAATTTGAAACTTTGATTCATTTTAGAAGGATTGCTAGACATGTAAATAATGACAATTTCACATTCAGCTAGATGCAGTAATTTAATAATGTATACTTATACTTACTTATATCCACCTATTTAACTATGTTAGATAAATATGTTCTGTGAATAAATGTAGACTGAGACCTAGTAGTTTTTGTCTCGCCTTTTCGAAGAAAAAAAGAGACATAGGTGTTGCTTTTCCGGCGGCGGCGTCAACATTCAAATTTTGCGTTAAGGTCATTTTCTCACAAACTGTATGCACTAGACCTTTCAAACTTTGCTTATAGTTGTATCATGGGTGGTACATCGCAACGTGATGAAGCAAATGTGGAAGTGACCTTGACCCTCCAAGCAAAGTGCAGATAACTTACTAATTTTTAGGTTCAACTTTTGCGTTTAGGTCACTTTTTCACAAACTTTATGCACTAGACCTTTCAAACTTTGCTAATAATTGTATCTTAGGTGGTACATGGCAACGTGACAAAGCATATGTGGAAGTGACCTGGACCCTCCAAGCAAAGGGCAGATAACTTAATAATTTTTAGGTTAAAATTTTGCGTTTAGGTCACTTTTTCACAAACATTATGCACTAGACCTTTAAAACTATGCTTATAGTTGTATCTTGAGTGGTACATCGCATGGTAATACTGCCGAATCTGTCATTTATTGCACGGCTGAAATATACTGGCATTTATAGCACGGTTTAGGCTCAGACCTTCAGGTTTATGAAAATTATATCATATACTTACACAATGACATGAAGTCGCTTTTTTATTGATCTGATATTACATTAGGCCCTATTGTTGATGTGCATGACTTTTATCTGACCCCACGTGTAATATCAGATTTTCCAGGACTCGTATAAAACGTGGATATGCAAGAATAAGCATATAATTACGGTATTTTTGTCCCAATTTTTACTTCCTTTTTTGTTTATAAATATTTGCTAGTAGTTAATGATATAAAAAATGACATGATCTACAATTGTTTCAAAATTAAAATAACCTGTAGAGGCCACTTAAAACGGTATATGAGACAATGGTGGGTTCGTGCAAGCACTTGAACACTTTACTGCTACTTCACAAACAGGAAAATGAGAAAAAGAAAACTGAACCTGAAACTGAAACTGAAACTGTTGCAAAATCAAAATTACCCAACCATAGTTACCATAATGCATTTAAATAAGTTACAGCCACTTCAAAACAATAGGAATTAGTGAGACACGAAAAACTTAACATCCACTTAACATCTACTTCACAAACAATTACAATAAAGCGACTTTTATTTATTCTCTTTAGTGCCTCTTTACAGAGATAACATGTCCCAACTAGCAACTCTTTGTGTGTGATACAATGATTATAAATTGTTTAAGGGTTGACTTTGTATTTGCATTTAGCATGCATCTGTGTAGAAAAGTAAGTGCACTTTTTGTCTCGCCTTTTCGAAGAAAAAAGAGAAATAGGTGTTGCTTTTCCGGCGGCGGCGGCATCAACATTCAAGTTTTGCGTTTAGGTCATTTTCCCACAAACTGTATGCACTAGACCTTTCAAACTTTGCTTATAGTTGCATCATGGGTGGTATACATCGCAAGGTTACAAAGCAAATGTGGAAGTGACCTTGACTCTCCAAGCAAAGGGCAGATAACTTATTAATTTTTAGGTTCAACTTTTCGTTTAGGTCACTTTTTCACAAACTGTATACACTAGACCTTTAAAACTTTGCTTATAGTTGTATCTTGAGTGGTACATCGCGACGTGACAAGCAAATGTGGAAGTGACCTTGACCCTCCAAGCAAGGGCAGATAACCTTATAATTTTTACCTTCAACTTTGGCATTTAGGTCACTTTTTCACAAACTGTATGCACTAAGAACTTTCAAACTTTGCTTATAGTTGTGTCTTGAGTGGTACATTGCAACGTGACAAAGCATATGTGGATGTGACCTTCACCATCCAAGCAAAGGGCAGATAATTTTAATTGTTACATTTACATCACTTTCTCATGAACTAGAATTATGCACTAGATGTTTTAAACCTAATTTATAGCTTAATCTTTGGAAGAAAACATATTCTATTTTGACATAGTTGTGTTTTTGGTAGTGCATCTTTTTTTGGATGCCTGGATTTCATCTATGACCTTGACCTACTTTTTGGAGCTGATGATTTTTAGCTCTACTGGCCAAAGGCCTTCATTTTTCATCCGATCTTTACCAGACTTTACCAGATTGTTAATATCAATGAAAGCTCGCACAAGTTCGAAGACCAGCCAGATCTAATTTTAATTTTAATATTATTTTTTTTTTAATTCTATTAATTTGTTTATTTCTTTTTTTTTTAATATATATTTTTATTTTTAATTTTCTTATTTCATTTTTTTTTTTTTTTTTTTTATTAACCCCATGTTAGCAGGAAGCATTGCTGTGCCTATTGCATTTTTTTCTGGTTCGTTGATTTTTGCTGGTGTTACGGCCCCATGACTTTTTTTTTTATTTCTTGTCGGGGTTACTCCTCCTAACCGCGTTGTTGGATTTCGTCGAAACTTGGCAGGAAGCATCGGTAAGATGTCTAATTGTGCATATCGCCCAGTTTGCTGATTTATGACGGAGTTATGGCACTTTGACATTTTTACTTTAAATTTCTTGTCGGCGCTACTCCTTCTAAACGGCTTGTTGGATTTCTA
The DNA here is from genome assembly GCA_037043455.1 of Cyrtodaria siliqua. Taxonomy (NCBI): domain Eukaryota; kingdom Metazoa; phylum Mollusca; class Bivalvia; order Adapedonta; family Hiatellidae; genus Cyrtodaria; species Cyrtodaria siliqua. The sequence continues at coordinate 203,455 of JAWPHD010000751.1, read as the reverse complement.
CAAAATTTGGCAAGAAGCCTCAGTATGATGTCTAGTTGTGCAAAGCATGGTATATCAATGCAATTTTGGACAAGTGGTCGATTTTTAGATAAGCTGAGGTCAAGGCGCTTGGCCAATTTTTACCAAACTTCACATGGCTTATTAGAATTGTTAAAATTAGGTCATCGCAAATTCCAAGACGGCCACCATTACCATATATGGTCGAAACCTAAGCATTTGATCTTTACCAGACTTTGTCAGTGTTTCTTATATCAATGTTTTTAACACAACAGAGGCCACATTTCTTGAACAATTTTAACCAAACTTGCACAGATTGTATATGACAATGAGATTTCGAAGAAGTTTGATACTGGGCGAGTACTCCGGTGATTGATATAGGGCCATCTTGGCCCTCTTATTTGAATTATTCCACCTTGGAAAAAGGTTTAACCCGAAACTTAACCTTGCCTTTTACAACTGATTGTGGCTAATAATTATCACAGTTCCAGGTTTACAACAATGAAAGCGGTGCTCTTGTTAATGAAAGAGTTTTAACAAATGATATAAAATTAACCCATGAGGGTTTGCATTCAGAAATAACATGCTATTGAGTTTTAATTTCAAACCAAATGCATGAAGTGTATACGTGTGTTTTTACAAAAATACTATAAACAACTAATACAAATCAGTTTGGCTTGAAGTAACTGCTTTTTTAACTGATATTTTCAGTATACCACTGCGGGCAGTTTGCTTATACAGTGTGTTGCAGTGTTGGTGCCCAGACTCTGGCATCAACATCTTTTCCAGCCTTCGATGAAATGGCAGTGGTATACATATGGATTTTTGAGATGACATGTAAGTCGATACTCATATAACTAGAAATTATTCTAAACCAAAACCTATTTTGATTACAGATCACACATACTTCATGTTCAAAATCCCTAGAATATTCGGTGGATCCTATTTTTAACACTTTGTCCACCCTTCCTTTCACCAGTCCCTCTGTCTCTCTTTTATTGCCCAGAGCATAATTTGGAACTACTAATGGGACTGGAATGAAACTTCACGCAATAATAGAGGGCAATGAGTGGGAAGTGTAAGAACCATAACTCTTCATTCAAATTAGAGTTATTGCCCATTATAATTTTATACTTATAATTTTTGTCTGGAGCTGTCGAATGTGTGCATTATGAGCATGATGAAGTTCGCAACATCACAAGTAGATGAATTTCAATGAATGAAGGCATTGAAACGTTGATATTTAGAAGTGTTCTTAATTGAGTCGTATGGTTAAAAGTTTGCCATGTAACAATTCTGGTCTGCATGGAGAGAAAACAAATGTTGCTGTCTAAACATTATATAATTATTTATTGAATATCAAACTGTATATTAATATTAAGTAAACAAAAGAAATATATATATATGGCTGGGAGTTGTGGCATGCTCCTGTAATCCAGTTACTTGGAAGCCGGATGCTGAGGGTGGGGGTCTTACTGTCAGAGTGACTATGTCTATCGGACATCCGCACTAAGCCTGGCATCAGTATGGGCTGCCCGGGGGAGCCCAGGCATGTCCAGTATATAAGGAGGAAGTATCGGTTTGCGTTTTGAGACGGTTCATGACTAGGCACCTGATAGTAGCCAGTCCAGTAAAACTGGACTCGATCCTTTTTTAAATCTTTTATATATATAAGTGTTTTTTTTTCTATTTGCAGATTCATGTTCTCAAGGTCTTCGTGGAAAAAAATATTCCAAGCCCGGTAGGACTGTCCTAACAACTTTCAGTGCTGTTACCTGAGGTTAGTATATGTATAAATTCTCAGTCTTCTTATTTTTTTATTAAATTTTCACTAAAGCTGCTATGATATGGTTGTCATTTTATGACCCAGCCTTATTTATAGACAAACAATTTGCAAGTTATGAGATTGTGTTAAACTAACTATTGTTTTCAAGTAATTGCTTTCTAAGTACTTTTTATGCACCATTTAAACAAGTTAGAGGAGATGACACTCATAGGCTTGTCAATCCCATATGTATTTACATATGTACATACATCCCGGTTTTGTGTTTGAGCCATAACTCAACGAATGAATGGATAATAAAGATATTGGACAGAAAAAGGATTAAAAAGCAACATTCTTGTATTAAGTCACTGCTAATTGAGAAATGGGTTGCCAGTGTCAGGATAAAATTGTTTGGTGTAAATGCATTGCTGCCTGTGTTCTATTAGATCAATTTTGGTTTAATCTACCACAATAGACTATGTTTTTTATCAAAGTCTCTTCTGATAAAATGGTGTATTTGGCAATGATAAACGACTCTAGTAAAATAGTTTGACAAACCAGTATAATAGAATAGTCACTGACATGTATAAACCAGTCTAGTAGAACAGTCACTGACATGGATGAACCAGTCCAGTAGACATGGATGAACCAGCACAGTAGAATAATTTAACAGACATGGATGAACCAGTCCTGTAGAATAGTCACTGACATGGATGAACCAGTCCTGTAGAATATTCACTAACATGGATGAAACAGTCCTGTAGAATAAATTAACTGACATGGATGAACCAGTCCTGTAGAATAAATTAACTGACATAGATGAACCAGCACAGTAGAATAATTTAACTGACATGGATGAACCAGTCCTGTAGAATAGTCACTGACATGGATGAATCAGTCCTGCAGAATAGTCACTGACATGGATGAACCAGTCCTGTAGAATAGTCACTGACATGTATGAACCAGTCTAGTAGAATAATGATACTGGCATGGATGAACCAGTCCAGTAGAATAAATTAACTGACATGGATGAACCAGTCCAGTAGAATAAATTAACTGACATGGATGAACCAGTCCTGTAGAATAGTGACATGGATGAACCAGTCCTGTAGAATAGTCACTGACATGGATGAACCAGTCCTGTAGAATAGTCACTGGCATGGATGAACCAGTCCTGTAGAATAGTCACTGACATGGATGAACCAGTCTAGTAGAATAATGATACTGACATGTATGAACCAGCCCAGTAGAATAAATTAACTGACATGGATGAACCAGCCCAGTAGAATAAATTAACTGACATGGATGAACCAGCCCAGTAGAATAATTTAACTGACATGGATGAACCAGTCCATTAGAATAGTCACTGACATGGATGAACCAGTCCTGTAGAACAGTCACTGACATGTATAAACCGGTCTAGTAGAATAATGATACTGACATGGATGAACCAGCCCAGTAGAACAAATTAACTGACATGGATGAACCAGCCCAGTAGAATAAATTAACTGACATGGATGAACCAGCCCAGTAGAATAAATTAACTGACATGGATGAACCAGTCCAGTAGAATAGTCACCATTATGTATAAACCAGTCTAGTAAAATAATGTTACTGAAATGGATGAACCAGTCCAGTAGAATAGTCACTGAGCTGTTAGAACCAGTCTTGTTAAATAGTGTAGCTGTCGTGGATGAACCAATCTATAATTATAGTGTAAGTGTCATGGATGAACCAATCTAGAATAATGTAAAAAGGCCCCTAACCATTTTTTATAGCAATTCTTATAGTAGATGTAATTCTAATTTCTTCTTATTTGCAGCTGGCAGTAGAGATGGCTATGATACAGCAAGGCATATCTCGGGTACAAGCGGAATTCACCATGTTGATGAAACTCTAAATCTAAATGCCAACCGGACTTAAATGTTTAGTGCAGTCATTTTCAGACAGTACCGAAATACCACTGCCAGGTAGCACACCTGGAACATCATCATATATATACTGTTTAATTGACAATATAATCACAGGCTTATAGCACAACAATAATAATAGTTCTAGTTTTATATTGTGTATGAACAAAAACAAATTGCTGATTTTGGTCTTAAGTCATAGTTACTTATTTGTTTAATATGAAGACAAGCAAAGTTTTACGCAAGCGTAAAATAGCTGCCGAGATGAAATAGCATATATCTGGGTAGGGACTGGAAACGAAGTTTAACATAATACATATAAGTCACGGGTGTTAAAACAATATTGAAAAAATAATGTTGACCTAAACGCGCCACGACCTTTTTTTTCTTACCAGACACATTCTTCTCGAGTTTTACCATCAGTTTTTCCTACCAAACATTTTGAATCAATGTGGGCGACCTCGCTTCTCACTGTTCAAATACCTTGATTTGCCTTACGTACTGATTACAATTCAACTTTGGAGCACGACGGGCTAGAAGTACAAATCAGCACAAAAATACAGGTGTTCACATGTAAGGGATGCGTGTGCGTTAGCATGTGCATTACAACAGACGTCTCACTGCTACCATGTGTAATTATAAGATTGCGTTATCAAAGTGGAAATCTCAAAGAAACTGTTCATTGCTACCTTACCACTACATGTGCAATTATGAAAACCTTATAGGCAGCGGTATTTACGAGAATATCGCATTATAAATGTGTATTATTCCATTAAAATACAGATTTGCACATATTCCATTCCAATACTTGCGTTTCATTCAGTTTCATTACGCTTCGTAAAAATCCCGGACGTGAAGATCCCGGAAATATTGCCGCATTCGACACTTTAGAAGACTGCTCTGCGAAAACGTCATTTGAGGCAATAAAACGGCAAGCTTTGAACATTGAAAATATGTGTTTATACCATTCAAGTCTTTTTGACGGGTTCCCTAGGAATTGAAGTTGTAATGCATGCTTATTGTCGGCTACATGATTCACAGTCTGTTAACCATAGACATATTCTAAAGCCATATAAGAGTCAGCTGCCTTCGGCAGTGGAATAATGTTTCTAAAATAATTTGGGCAGAGGCAGAACAACACAGCTTTTCTTTTCTGCAAATGTATAGTATTTGTCTTTCTTTGTAAATTCAAGTTCAGAGGAATGACATTTTTGAAGCTATTGACTTTATTGTAATTGTAGTTGAAGTTGAATTATATTAATTCATACTGTTTCAGGTTATGACTTGATAAATGTTATGCCATCAGTATGTTCCTGGGATGGTAAATCATTTGAGAACAACAATCGACACTTTTTTCAATTAATTTACATAAAAATGTTTTAACAGAGTAAAAATATAATTGAATTATTTTTATAAAAACAAACATAAAAAGGCAATTCTATGGGCCTTGGTTTATAAAAAAAATCCTGCACATTGGAAAGGTAATTTTACAAACTCTACAAGCAAAATTTCAAAAGTTATAATGCCGATATTTGAATTGTTTGTATCATGCTTACTATCATCAAAGAAGTATTTGAGTGAGACTTTTGTAACCATTAGTATTAGTATTTAGGACACATTCAAGTCCTTTTTGTTTGCAGTAGCATCAGAATGTACATATGTTGGGGTTTCAAGGTCAACTGAATATTTTCTATTTTTGATAAACTTTTTTCATATAATTTGTTTTACTTGCCATACTTACTTTTAAAATCTTAATTTTTTAAAACTTATAGTATCATTATTTTTTCATAACTTCCATATTGAAAATCAATGTTAATATTTATTTAAAAAACTCGAAGCAAATCGAGTTTGCATGTATCTAATTGCTATACTCCCGTAGGGACGTATTATGTTGTGACATTGACCGTTTGTCGGTCTGTTCGTTCGTCTGAATGTTTGTTAATTTTTTGCTGACAGCTGATTGTGAAGGTCTACAACAATGAAACACATCTTCAGCATGATCAAAAAAAACAACACATTTTATAAAGGACCATAACTCTCTGAATTATACTGTTTGAATTATTTCCCTTGAAAAAAAAAAGTGATTGTAATTGTGGCTAATAACTTTCAAAGCATTAGATCTGCTTGTTACTTATATTGCACTTATAATTTATTTAATTTTTACAGATGATTCCACTGTTTTTAATTTATTTATTACCTATTGCAGAAAAACAAATATAAAAGAAAAACTCAAAATTGTATTTAAAGGGACACCAGGCAATCTTGATTTTTTTAAAAAACTAGTGGCGTTCCAATATTACATTTAAACCTATAGAAGAATAAGAAGAGAAAGTAGAAAATTTCAAAATAAAACAAGGTGCTAATGCTAATAAATGTTCAAGATTGGCAATTGTCCCTCTTTAATAAACAATAACGGCTACTTTTCTATGTCAATTGCTATTTTATGACTGTAAAATTTCCGGATGGACACTTTGGGGGCCAGACATACTCTGTCTTCACTCCCCTCTCTATTGCCTATAATTTATGTATTACATCATGTACATGTAACATTAATTTTATCTCAACCAACCTCATAAAAAGCAAATACACAAAATTGTTTTGAAGTATCTGTTTTATATTTATGTATATTCAATAGATTTTAATTATATGTTCAATAGATGATATCTTCTTATATATATATATGTGTGTTATGATGTAGAGATACAGTTCATCAAGTGTGTTGCAGCTACCTTTAATAAGGAGTGAATATATTTGCTTGATTTCTGTGTTTCTCGTCATAGCTAGGCGCCCTGCCGTAGTTCGTCCGAAGTTTGTCTGTCCTTGGTAGTTCACAAATATTTCTCCATATATATATATATACAGGTATTAATTTTTACTAGCTCATTTAACTTGTATCTTGCTTCAACTCTGTGCACAGCAGTAGTTATCAAGTTGAGATAGACATCTGTAATATCATATCCATATTGCAATGCAAATTACAATTTTATAGATAAAATAAATAACCCTGTCAATTTATATTGTCTTGTTTGTTAATCCCCAGCAGTTAATGTCTTGGAAAGTTCTTCAAAGGCTAGGCACACATGATTGCATTATGTGTTGCAGTATTTGAATGTTAAATAAATCTTTATTTTGTTTAAATTACGGCATCCCTTTAGTTTTTCAACTTGACTTGTATATTTGCAAATCATTATTAATATTTCAATAGTTCAAAGCAAATTGTTTCGGCATTTTAATAGATGTTTATCATATTGAACCAATAATATATTTAAACCTATGGCAAAATAACAAAGAAAAACTTTAAAAATCCCAAGTGTTTTTACCCAGATTTAGATATATGCAAGCATGTTTAAACTCAAAATAATACTGGATTACTAAACTGAGGTGCGGTATTAATTCTTAATAAAAACTTCAAAATTTGTCCTCTGTCACTTTGAATGTGGTAATTATAGATACAAAAACATACCCCAGCAATGTTTGTGGTCATTCTGTTTTTGAGCAAAAGTATACGTTAGTTTTGATAAACCCAGTTATCTAGAACTTAAATGGTAAAAAAAACAGGATAAGCGAGCAATTTACCTATGTTTATGGCCATAATTATGTTTTCGAGCAAAAATGTAGGTTAGTTTCGATAAACCGAGCGAAAGCATAGGTTAGTTTAGCTAGTTATCAAACGTAAAAGTGGGAAACTAGGATAATCAATTGAATTGAATGTTGTTTAACGCTCATCAACACAGTATAGGTTATTTAGAGCCACACCAGAGAGAGGGGAAGGATACATAGGAATCCGGGAACCTGCTCTACTCTTATTATCGAATAGATTCCTATGGTTCTTTAACGTGCTCGGAGAATAGACCGATACACGGGACTGCCCGATTTATGTCCACCGACGGATCTCAGTGGCACCATGGAGGATTGAACCCGGGGCCTCCGGTTACAAATCCGCCGCGCTACCGACTGCGCCACTCCAGCCCTCTAGGATAATCATTCAATTAACCTATGTTTTAATACCCGTCTGTAGAATTTCTAATGTCCGATTTAGAATTTCAAAGATTTCTGTGGAAATATATCGAAAATCGCATAAAATGTTGGGAAAACAAGTCCGAATTTGGAAATACACATATTTTGTCGGAATATCTGTAGGACTTCGCAATATTTGGACATTACAATAATTTTCGACAAATGAGAACTTAGTCGAATTTTGATTCGGAAAGTGCTTCCATGTGACTTAGTCATTTTTTGATTCTGAAAAGAACATGAATAACTTTCAATTATTTAGCATTGGTAATTTTTTAGCACAAAACATTTGCAGTGACATCAATGTATTTTGTAATGTGTATACGAGTACACCAATATGGATTTTAACATTTTATTTAATGTGAAATTGACTCGGATTCGTGACAGGTAATGTTAACTTAGAAATGTTATGCAATGTTTGCTCTACTCTAACAAAATAGATTTTATTTCATCGAGAAGTGAGAAAACTATCTATTTTCACGAATGCGAATCTACGACTCATTTTTTTAGTTAAGTTATTTCCAGTCCAATGATATAACTTTTATAGCAACTTGTAGTTTTGAAAAAAATGACCACCTGACATTTTTCATTAAATTACAACAATTCTGAAATACTTGACCAGTTTTAAAATCTATAGCTCATTTTCTTAGTTAGACTAGGTACAGTCAGATGATATATATTAAACAGTTATTTTCTAAACAAATAAAAAAAAATTGTTTTTGATCATGATTGATAAAAAAAGGAGGAGTACTGGCAGTGAAAAAATACAACTGTATTTCACACGTATGAAATATCGCTTTTATTTCATCTCTAAAATCCACTATTTCACTGTTAAGCATAAAATAAATAGTTTTACATAACTTGTAGCACATTTTAGGCCATATATGATGGTCGTTTTTTTTGTGGTAGTTGGATATTTTCTTTTTAATACATAGAAATTCTACACTGTAACGGGGTTTTTAATACTATAATGTACTATAATATAAAAACCCTGACTTACAATGCTGTATGCAAATAAGCACTACAATTGTTTTTAATTAGTTCATGTCTGTCTAAAAAATTGTATATATTGTAAGTACTTATTTGCAGTAAGCATTTAAAAAATCTTACTCCCAGATATAGTACAAAATTATATTCATGATACATTTTTAGTTTAAACATTTATTTTACATGGATTGTAACGGAAGCTCTGTGAACTAATTTGGCGTGAGCGGTAGCTAGCATATTACACTACCACTCATGAACAGTCTCAATCAAACCGAGACTGCAATAATTCGTATGTGTCGTGCTCGGCCGTTTCCAAAGGTCCATTATCATACTCTTCCTGGGTAGAACCAGTACTAAGCAAATGCAGTTAAAGTGTCTTGCTCAGAGAAACAGCGCATATGACGCAATGCCTGGGATCGAACCCATGACTTCTCGATCATGGGTCCAACTACTATACCATTAGACCACAGCGCTCCACTTTTACACTTTTAACCCATTGATCATGAATACTTGATATTAGCTAATTAATACAGACATCCAACACTCATACTAATGAATTTAAGATATCCATAAGCTTATATCTTATTCTGAACACATCTGATGATTGTAAATTAATTAAGACTTTATAGGCTGGCTCTGGTACAGTTAGTCATGTGACTTTCATTAGCCAATGAAACTACTTTCATTAGCCAATGAAACTGGTGCTTCTATATTCAAACACAAACGCAGTGTGTTTATACAAAAATATCTGTCGTATTTATTTGAAACAATAATAAATGATTATGAAATAAATTGTTTTATAAGTGACTTGGGAGTGATACATTAACTTATAAAACAAGGATATACATGTACATTATTCATAGAGGATACCATTAAAGTAAGTATTATTATACCCCCGCGTCGAAGCGGGGGCTATATAGGAATGACTTTGTCGCGTTTTATTATTTAACAGATAATAGTGACATGGTTGCATATTTGCTTCTAATTTTTGGTATGATGTTAAAATACGTTATGAAACCCACATAAGGTTACATTCAACTAATTATACAGGCTTCATAAGGTTACACTCCACTAATTTTTACACAATATTTCACAATGTTTTTAATTATTTGTCCTGTTATATAACAGATAGTGGTTGCATATGTTCTTTTTCATCTTTTATGAGGTGAAAATATGTAAAAATAACCTCATAAAGTTATGCACTACTAATTTTAAGACCTCATAAGGTTGAACTCCACTAATTTACGTTGTGTCACGTCTCATCCCGTTGCATTATTTAACAAATAGTGGTTGCATGGTTGCATATTTGCTTTTCCTTTTTGGTATTTTGTGAAAATACATTATGAGAACCACATAAGGTTACATTCCACTAATTATACAGATTTCATAAGGTTACACTCGACTTATTTTTACATATGATTCCACTGTTTTTAATTATATCTCCTGTTATTTAACAGATGAATGGTTTCATATTTTCTTTTTCTTTTTTTATGATTTGAAATACATAATGAAATCTTCATAAAGTCACACACTATTAATTTTAAGACTTCATAAGGTTACACTCCACTAATTTATGTCGCGTAGTGTCACCTTTTATTATTTAACAGATAATAGTTAAATGGTTGTTTTCATTTTTGTTAAGATGTGAAAATACATTTTGAAAACCACATAAGGTGACATTCCACTAATTACAAGACTTCATATGGTTACACTCCACTATTTTTTACATAAGATTCCACTTAGTTTTTAATTATTTGTCCTGTTATTTAACAGATAATGGTTGCATATGTTCTTTTTCTTTTTTTATGATGTAAAAATACGTAATAATAACCTGATAAAGTTATACACTACTAATTTTAAGACCTCATAAGAATTTACGTTGTGTCGCATTGCTTCGCTTCACGTTGCATTATTTAATAAAATAATGGTTGCATGGTTGCATATTTGCTTTTCCTTTTTGGTATTTTGTGAAAATACATTATGAAAGCCACATAAGGTTACATTCCACTAATTATACGGACTTCATACGGTTACAGTCTCCACTAATTTTTACACACGATTGCACTAAGTTTTTTTAATTATTTATTCATATTTTTTATGATTTGAACATACATAATGAACACTTCATAAAGTCACACACTATGAATTTTAATACCTTATACGGTTACACTCCACTAATTACGTTGCGTCCCGTCCTTTCGCATCCCGTTGTATTATTTAGCAGATAAAGTTTGCATGCTTGCATGTTTGCTTTTCTATTTTGGTATGATGTGAACATACTTAATGAAAACCGTACATGGTTACACTCTACAAATTACACAATTATAAGACCATAAGCTTACATTCCACTAACTTTTACTTCAGACTCCCATATTTTAATTATTCATTGCATATGATCAGATAATTGTTGCATATTTTCTATTCCTTTTTCTTATTTAATATGTGAGAGTCCAAATATGGTAAACAGTTTACTTGTAATTGAGTCTCTGCTCAGAACAACCTTCAGAGTATTCCCATGCATCCATATCAAGGAAATTATACCTATTCTGACTGGACACCAATGAGGTAGTATTAATAACCTTATAATATATATAATATTATAAACAGGTATTCTAATATACATAAAACAGTGTAAATTGCATTGATTCTGTACTGTACTGTATTTACAGTCCATTCTACACATTCAACAAAAACAAGTTTTTTTGGTAACTATTTGAATGTAAATTGTACGACAAAATTTGAGTTCATTTTGTGTAAATGGCGATAACGCATATAAGTGATGTAACTAGGCAGACCATTTCAGACACAAACATTTTCGCCTATTGGAGAAAACGTTACTTCAAAACTGGCAGCTACAAGGCTTATTTTTACTATATCAGTACAAATGGATAAAATGCATTATATACATTTGCAGCAGGCCATATGAACCTGTTGTAAATACACGTACATGTATGTACGATTAATATAAGTAATAGATATTCTTCTGCATAAATCTGAAAGCGAACTATTTACCGAAGAAAATCAGATTATCTGAAATTTCAAATTATTCTGGAAATCGAGCATCAATTGGAATAATTTCCGCAAAAGAATTGCAATATTTTCCGAAGAAATGCCGATGTCCAAATATTTTCCAAAAACTATACCGATGTCCGAATGTTTGCCGAAGGAAATGACGATGTCCGAATATTTTCCAAAGGAAATGGCAGACGTCCAAATGTTTTCCAGAGAAAATGCTTTTGTCCGAGTTTTAGCCAAACTATTGCCGATGTCTAAATGTTTTCCGAAGGAACACATATTTGGACAATTTTGTCCAAAGATATCGGAAAGCCGAAGACTTTATTATCGGAAAGCCGAAGCCAAAGACTTTCAGAGGAAAATGAATTTATCCGACTTATTTCCTAGTAAAACATATGTCCATTACTCCAAAGATTGGAATTCTGAATTATTCCGCAGACTTAATTTGGAATTACGTGGAAATTATAGAGACGGGTATCCTAAGTTTTCAAGCAAAAGTATAGTTTTTATAAGTTTCGATAAACCAAGCGAAAATAGTTATCGAATGTAACAGTCGAGCAACTAGGATAATGATCAATTAACCCATGTTTATGGCCGTTATACTATGTTTTAGAGCAAAAGTATAGGTTGGTTTCAATAAACATAATCTATCTGTTCATGCCCAGGCAAACACAGAAGTCTTGAATATTTATAAGTTAAAAGGTTAAAACTATATAGTTACACGGTATATGGCTGTCTAGGGTGTTCCTACGATCACTGGTTGGCCATGATAATCGCCAAGGCTCACTTCTGGCCTCCGGTGACGGTGATGTGGAATAAGTGCAATTTGATATCAAGTTGACTTTTATATACGGTGTGGTGTATTACTTCTCTGATTAAGATTTGAACAACATAATCCATTCATTCTTTTTCATAACATTAGGTACTTATTTATTCTGTTTAATAAACTTTATGTGGTTGACGAACTTGATGCGACACCTTGTCCCTGTTTAGAAAATATCACGGAGAACGCAAATTTGAGATGTCCCTGTTGATATTTTAATCGGCTTATAAACAGCATGTAATGCAAACACATGAGACTACATATATTACTTTTTTTTATTTAAACAAATGATATGGTAAATAAACAGTTTAAATAATCATAATATATCGATCAATATGACCTAATATAACCACGAGGAGAAACCAAAACAAAGAAATTGTGCAAAAACGCAGGTTACGAAATTGGCACATTTTTCCCGTTTTGTTGTGTTTTCCGGTCTAATATATACATATTCATGGTACTTAGTTTGAATACCGTTATTGTTTTATAAATTTAACACTTATAATCCGAGAAAAACGTTATTTAAAAATTATTCGTAAATGGACCCTCCAATTACGAATTCGCAAATGGCGTGTCGATAATTCGGAATTATCGAGTATTCGTAATTGGCGTGCTACACAGACACTAGAAATAGGAAGAAAGTGTGCTTTATTAGGCTGTTTTTGTAAATTAGGAATCCCGTACATAGTTGAAAGTTTGTTTTGCTTTTCATCTACTCCAGCTTTAATAGTGCTTCATTGAGTTTTATATCCGGACAACCTTTGCAAAGGTTTATTATCATAACCCTGATTTACTTAAAGTATTGTCAAAACTCTTCTGCTACAAGGTCTGTCACAACGTGAATACTATGGTGACTATATGTACAGACTTTTTAAGATTATTGGTCATTATCACATTCATACAATCTGTGTTTCTTATCACTTATGGGCTTCCGTAGAAAATGCGTTGGTGTTACGAAATGCAAAGAATACCATTAATCCATACAGTGGTTTCGTATAGAGTACAGTTTCTGCTATTGATATGCAAACAATCACGAGTATATCTTTCCGGGTAAACCAAAAGTGTTTTTTTGCACGATACGAGAAGTTGGGTCCCTGCCTAATATGTCTACAGTGGTAAACCATACTGGGTATTTTGTTACGAAGTGACTAATAACATCCGGAGTATGGTACATACATAAGCAGTGATGAACTATACTGGTTAATATGCTGTTATATAGCGAGTACAACATACTGAGTATGGTATATACGTATACGGTGATACACCATACTGGGCGTGTTGTTATATAGCGGGTACCAAAAAAAACGCGTATGGTGTATATGTCTACAGTGGTAAACCATACTGGGTATTTTGTTACGAAGAGACTAATAACGTCCGGAGTATGGTACATACAGTGATATAACACCCCTAGTAATATGAACTATACTGGGTATGCTTTTATATAGCGAGTACAACAAACTGAGTATGGTATATACGTATACGGTGATACACCATTCTGGGTGTGTTGTTATATAGCTAATTAATTGGCCCACATTAATTGATGATAACATATATCGACTTAGATAGGTCCCACTTCGTCTGATATCGAATTTGTATTAATCTATGCTATGTATTTAGGAGCTTGTTTGTTTGGAGTTTAAAGCCATTTTCATTTTCCAGCACATGTTAGGCTATGTATGACGGTTTAATAATGGAATAAATCAATGTGATAAAGGGTGGTTCTATGATGAGTGAATGAAGAGACGTATGAAGGAACAAATGAATACACATATTAGGAATAGGACTGGCCTCGTCCCCGCTAATAATCTGATGTTGTTTTTTGCCAAAGGATGTTTTGGCCCCCGAATATTTTACCATATTTAGTGTTTACCACGCCGCCCCTCACCCCCACTTAAAAACATATGCTCGTGTCAGACATATAAAATGCCACAAGGCATAAATTTAGCCAATTGAAATATTAGTATAGTAGCTAGTATTCTGTTCAAAATGTGTGAAAAGTAAAAAAAAAGCAACAAAAAAGAAACAAGGGAATGGTCCCATCCCACCCTACGTTCTCCCCACCCCCAACTCCAACCCAACCAACCTACGATTCTGATAAAGTAATGATCTACTACACACAAACGAAACTGATTCAATATTTGTCCGATGGAATGGATAAATGAACAGTCGGACGGACGGACGGACGAACAGACGAGGTCGAAGTTGTGCAAATTGTGATTAGTTGTGTTAGAGTACGTATGTTTGGATGTTGTGGGGTTTATTCGTATAACCCAGCAAAATAATAGTTTTTTGATATTCATAGAACTGCATCCATAGTGTCATTTTGAACTTGTAAAATAGTGAGATATAATGTTGTTAACCCCACAAAACCAAAACAAACAATGTGCAATAAAACTAAAGAAAACAACGTAGCCAATATATATAATAACGGACGGACGAACATATGAAAACGACAGACTTAAATAAACAAATATGTATCATATGGTGACAATCTGGTGTTCTAAAATTATAAAAAAAAATAACGTTATTGTATGAATGAACCATTAAAATGTTTAAGCATAATAGTGAATTAAACAGAATTCAGTGCTAAATAAAGCTTATTTACTCTTTATATAACTAAAATAAAACCTAAGTGCACCTTTTAAAAGTACCTCAATAATTATTCACACAAACATGACATGCAAAACTGAACATCCGAAAATTAGATGAAAGCGCTACAATGATAACCTATTAATGCTCGAAAAAATATCCATGCACTACCTGTTTCAAGAAGTTTTAAGCTATGTATGATCAAATCAATATTTCGGTGATGGAGGCAGACAACCCATTTATTCATGAGTAGAACCATTAATTTACACCTTCTGCCATCTGAAAGAATCGACTCTTTCTCACTTACGAAGAGCTTCCATGGAGATCCGAACCCGCAAGAATATTTCAAACGCAGCGTCTTTACACTCGCGGTCACGGAGACGCTGTATATATAGGTTATAATAGCGTAAATGAGTCTCCATTGCCCTTCCATAGTAAAGTTAGAATGTTGACAACCTGTTAAAAACTCAAACCTCGTTAGAATTCTGTGAAACTTACTTTATCATGCAAATAAACATGTCTGCTATTAAACATCGGTCAAAGGTCAACACTATTTTTACCCTTTGCAATTTCATACCCTGTCTACTTTCACTTCTCAAATTTATATCAAAAACTGTCAAAAATATGATGAGCTGCATTTTCAAATATCAACAACATGTCCACAATACAGTTACAGCCAAAAAAATAACAGGAAACTGCACTAAAAAAAGTTTTTAAAGAAAAAAAGATTAGCACTCTTTAATACAGAACTACTTTCGACTGCACCAGGCGAGCACATCATGTTGATTTAGTGTAATTAGACCTATAATAACGTTTACATACTTTAATAATGGAATAGATCAATATGATAAAGGGTGGTTCTATGAAGAGTAGATGCAGAGATTGGTGAACGAACAAATGAATAAACACATTAGGAACAGGACTGGCCTCGTCTCCGCTAGTAATCTGAGGTTGTTTTTGGACAGAGATGTTTTAGCCCCCAAAATATTTTGCCAAATATTGTGTTAACCCATTCCACTCGTCCCTCACCCCCAGCCCACCCCTCCAAAAAGTTGCTCGTATCATACATTTTAACTGTCACAAGGAATAAAATTAACATAGTTTAGTAGCTAGTATTCTGTTGTTCAAAATGTGCGACAACCAAAAAACCCCAAAGAAACAACAAAGAAAATTGGCCCCACACCACGTTTCCCCTCCACCCTACCCCATCAACCTATGATTCTGATAATGTAATGATCTACTACACACAAACAAAATTAGTTTAATATTTGTCCGATGGAATGGGTAAATGAACAAGACGGAGTTACGGAAGAACGGACGGACGTACATACGAGAGCGACGTTGTGCAAACTAGTTTTTATGATATTCATAGATACACCCCATAGTGTCATTATGAACATGGAGAATAGTGATGTATAATGTGGTTATCCACACAAAACTAAAACACAAAACAATGTGCAATATAACTAAAAAAGCACAGCAACGGATGAACGAATACATAAAAGTGAACACACATTTAAGTGGTATTCACTTGAAACGACAGACGGTACAGCATATTCTAAAATTAGAATTGGGTTTTTTAACGTTATTTTATGTAGCAACCACATTTACTTCCCTAATGATCATTGAGTTTAGGAGAGACAAGCTTATACATCTGTTCACGTGTGTCTTAATTTTTAATCATATAAGAAGATCAAATGTGACATGAAGGATTAATACCATGGCTCAAACGATCAAGACATAGGACTGGTAATTAGAAAACGTTTGTTTTACTTTTTTATCACTTTTATTGTAATGTTTCTGTATCAGTCTAGAGACTAGGGCTATATTGCAGAATCATTTCTTTTATAAAACATCGATTTATTTTTAGCTCTACTGATCAGAGATCAGCAGAGCTTATGCCGTGGTGCGGTGTCCGTCGTTCTGTCCGTCCGTAAACGTTTTTTGCAGCGACTACTCCTCTGAAACTACTAAATGGATTTTCATGAAACTTTAAAGAAATGTTGCCCATGAAGTCTAGTTGATCGTAGCAAAAATTCATGTTGATGTGAAATCCAAGATGGCCGCCAAATCTAAAAATAGATTTTTAAAAAACAAGTTTGTAGCGACTACTTCTTGAAAACTCTAAGTGATAATGATATGGGACTTTTTCTAAAATGATCAGCATGACATGATGTTGTCCCTATCGAAAATCGTTTTGATTCGACGTTAAACATGGCTGCCAGCGGCCATCTTTGTTCTCTAAAGAGTTATTTAGTAAAAACTTGTAGCGACTACTCCTCTGAAACTACTCGACGGATTTCCATGAAACTTCACAGGAATGTTCACAGGAATGTTGCTCTTGATGTCTAAATGATTCTAGCAACATTCCAGGTTGGTCGGAAATTCAAGATGGCCGCCACGGCTAAAAATAAATTTTCAAGAAACAAGTTTGTAGCGACTACTTCTTGAAAACTATAAGTGATATGCGTCTTTTCCTAAAATGATCAGTATGACATGATGTTGATCCTTGTTGAAATTTATTTTGATACGACATTAAACATGGCTGCCAGCGGACATCTTTGTTTGCATAGAGTTATATTATGAAAACTTGTAGCGACTACTCCTCTGAAACTACTTGACGGATTTTCATGAAACTACACACGAATGTGGCTCTTGATGTCTAATTGATCCTAGCAAAACTTCAGGTTGGTCGGAAATTCAAGATGGCCGCCACGGCTAAAAATAGATTTTCAAAATACAAGTTTGTAGCGACTACTTCTTGAAAACTATAAGTGATATTGATATGGGACTTTTCTAAAAGGATCAGTATGACATGATGTTCATCCTTGTCAAAAATTATTTTGATTTGACGTTAAACATGGCCACCAGCAGCCATCTTTGTTTACATAGAGTTATATAATGAAAACGTGTAGCGACTGCTCCTCTGAAACTACTTGACGGATTTTCATGAAACTTCACAGGAATGCTGATCTAGCTATCAAAAACCTATCAGTAGAGCTTCAAGGTCATTGACCTCTTGTTTGATTTTGTTTCAAATGCGTGTTTTCGTGATGACGTCCCTAAACCTTGTTTATTTACACTGTCCCGTTATATTGGGATGACAAAAGGGTAAGATTGAGGTTTGCGCACCTTGGAACCTGGTTAAAACACCAAACGGCATTTTTTGCCACTGACCGTTCCAAGGCGGTAGCCCTATTGTCAAACCTTTTATGTTTGTGATGTCATATCTTGCCTTTTATTCATATTTGTAGTTGCTTGTATCTGTGCGTGTTTTTGGTTGACGGGGTCCTTGAATGATGCATTTCCAGTTCGGCTTTTATTCAGCTTCCGAAGGCAGCTGACTCTTATATGACTTTTAAATGTGCCTATGGTTAACAGACTGTGACTCATGTAAGTGGCAATACGCATGCATTACAACTTGAATTCCTAGAGAACTCATCTGAAAAACTTGAATGGTATAAACACATATTTTGTAATGTTGAAAGGTTACCATTTCACTTGTTGAAATGACCTTTTCGTAAACCAGTCTACTGAAATGTAGCATGTAATCCATTCGCAACAGCTCGTAGACTGCTCTGCGGGATCCCGAAGAATGAAGGGATTGGGCGAGCGTTCACGATTGCCATGGAATCATTACTATTATATGTATATTAGCGACGAAACATTCAGAAGTCTGAATGGTGCGGTTGGTCGAGGCGTCGTGTTAGTGCCCACGAAGGTAGGGTTCAAGCCTGCTGATTTCCTTTTTTTTATTTTCATTGGTTTATATTATTCCTTTACATTTTTCACTTTGATAACGCAATCTTATGGTAATAGTGAACAGTTTATATGTGTTGTAATGTACACTCTAACGCACACATGAGCAATTGTATTTCTGTGGTGATGTGTACTTCTAGCACGTCGTATTACAAGGTAATGGTAATCAATATGTAAGGCATGTCAAGGTTTTTGAACAGAAAGAAGCGAGGTCGCCCACATTGATTTAAAATGCTTGGTAGGAAGAATTGATGGTAAAAATCGGGAAGAATGTAAGGAAAAACGGTCGTCCGTGACAACATTTATTTTTTTCAATATTGTTTTAACACCCGTGACTTGATATATTATTATGTTAACTTCTTGTCTCTCAGCAGTTATTTTACGCTTGCGTAAAATCTTGCTTGTATCCACTGTTATTATAGATGAGCACAATCTGTTTATCCTCTCACAATATATTAGTAATTCAAAGCAACCAATACTTTCACTTTATTCTGAACTCTAACTAAATCTCAAGCCAAGTACTGAACCAGATACTGAACAAATATCATAGAACATTTAGAATATTCCAATAAGATAAATAAGTTATTTTTAAATAACCTTGACAGCCATATGATGCCTCACATCATAAACCAAAACATCATGTGATGTTAAAAATAAACTTAGTGTTTGCCCTACTTTTTCCTCCAATCAGACGGTGAGGAATTTTAAAAAAATGGCGAACTTATTCATGTAAATTTCTAACGATCACGAATTTTAACCATTTTATCATTAAGTAATCGCTTACTAAATGGCACGCGCTTGTTTTGTCGCGAACGTGTTAAGACGCGTGGTTTCGTAGAAGCGCGGGGAAAAAGTAGGGCAAACACTAAGTCAGTCAGAGGCTAGGAAGTGAAATTTTAACAATTAAGAAACCCCGGTCAGTCGCTGCGCTCCTTCCCTAAGGGTTTCTTAATTGTTAAAATTTCACTTCATAGCCTCGAACTAATACATCAATATTTTATTTACTCATCAAGAAACGTCTACAAGTATATGTTGCTAATAATATCTGAATGACCTTGGATGACACAATAACATGTTTACACTATTCCTGAAAGATAAATTGCTCTCTCTTTGTTTGTTTGTATATATATGTATTTTGGGCGTTCTGTTGTAACTTTTTTTTTACCTCAAATTACAGCAGAACAACCCCAAAATACATAGCCATCCATAAATGGTGATTTATTATTGATTTATTAAAACTTTTTTAAAATAGGGGTAGTGAATATTGCAAGTTTAAATTTTTTTAATAGTTATCAAAATAACACCCAAATTAAAAAAATAGTCTGATTGTGTGTTGTTGTTTTTTGTAATCTTTATAATTATAAAATGTTTCTTTAATACAAAATAAATTTGTTGATTTGTTATCAGAATTTTAGTCAAATCAACAAATTATGATTTTTTCTTAGGTGGGCGTTCTGCTGTAATTTGTTTTACCTCGAGTTGCAGCAGGACGACCCCAAAATACATAGATAATAAACGGGATATGAAATGGTAGATACTTACTCAAGTTTGATTTTTTAAAATGTACAAGAAATAAAATATGAAATGGTAGATACTTACCCAAGTTTGATTTTTTAAAATCTGAAAAACAAGTATGTACAAGAAATAAAATATGAAATGGTAGATACTTACCCAAGTTTGATTTTTTAAAATCTGAAAACAAGTATGTACAAAATATGAATTATTTTTAGGTGGGCGTTCTGCTGTAAAAAAATTTTCAATCGAGATTTGATTCAACAACCTCAAAATACATATGAAAAACTCTTACCACAAGTTGTCGAAATAAACCGGTTCAGAGTTATATTTTGAGATTTTTTAATAAAGTTGATTGTTATCATAAAGGAAGACTGCAAACGAAAACGATAAAAGTAGAGAAAATAAAAGAAACAGCTGGTATGTCTTTTTTACACTTTATTTCTTGTACATACTTGTTTTTCAGATTTTAAAAAATCAAACTTGAGTAAGTATCTACCATTTCATATCCCGTTTATTATCTATGTATTTTGGGGTCGTCCTGCTGCAACTCGAGGTAAAAAAATTTACAGCAGAACGCCCACCTAAGAAAAAATCATAATTTGTTGATTTGACTAAAATTCTGATAACAAATCAACACATTTATTTTGTATTAAAGAAACATTTTATAATTATAAAGATTACAAAATAAACAACACACAATCAGACTATTTTTGTAATTTGGGTGTTATTTTGATAACTATTAAAAAGAATTAAACTTGCAATCTTCACTACCCCTATTTTAAAAAAGTTTTAATAAATCAATAATAAATCACCATTTATGGATGGCTATGTATTTTGGGGTCGTTCTGCTGTAATTTGAGGTAAAAAAAAATTACAACAGAACGCCCAAAATACATATATATATTGTTGCTTCCAAAGAATTACCGTTTCAGTGTTTATAAATAATTATTTCGGGTTCTGAAAAGAATGTATGATATAATCTAGTTAAAGTGACAATGTTTGCTTGTGTAGATAGTTTAACGGTGACATCATTCAGATCTCTGTCTACACCCGTGTATTTGAGCACGCAGTATATACTAAAGGAAAAAAGAACGCAACTTGGGAATTTTCCATATATAGTGTATGCTGTAAATCGAATAGTATACATTATTTATATTTAAGTCGCATACTTATACTGAACTGGGTATGTAGGCCGCATACTTATACTGTACTGGGTGTATTGGTCACATACTTATACTGTACTGGTATGTAGGCCGCATACTTATACTGTACTTGGTGTATTGGTCACATACTTATACTGTACTGGTATGTAGGCCGCATACTTATACTGTACTAGGTGTATTGGTCACATATTTATACTGTACTGGTATGTAGGCCGCATACTTATACTGTACTGGGTGTACTGGTCACATACTTATACTGTACTGGGTATGTAGGCCGCATACTTATACTGTACTTGGTGTATTGGTCACATACTTATACTGTACTGGGTAGATAGGCCGCATACTTATACTGTACCGGTATATAGGCCGCATACTTATACTGTACTGGATATATATAGGCCGCATGCTTACACTATACAGGGTAGATAGGCCGCATACTTATACCGTACTGGGTGTATATGTCACATACTTATACCGTACTGGGTGTATATGTCACATACTTATACTGTACTGGGTGTATACGTCGCATACGTATACTATACTGGATATATAGGCTACATACGTGTACTGTACTGGATATACAGGATACATACGTATACTCTACTTGGTGTATAAGTATGCGACTAATACAAGCAGTACAGTATAATTATGCGACTTATACACCCAGTACAGTATAAGTATGCGACTTATATATTAGTACAGCAGAAGTTTTCGGATTATATACCTAGTAGGGTATAATATAAACATGCGGCCTATATATCCAGTACTTTATAAGTATGCGGCCTATATATAGCCAGTACAGTACAAGTATGCGACCTATATATTAGTACAGTAGAAGTTTGCGACCTATATACCCAGTACAGAACAGTATAATCAAGTGGCCTATATATCCAGTACTTTATAAGTATGCTTATACTGTACCGGTTGTATAAGTCGCATACTTATAGTGTATCCTATTGGGTGTATAAGTCGCATACTGAAAAATTGATCCCATCACATTTGTCAAAAATAACTTTAATTTTTCAATGATATATATTATCATGGACACCATGTATCAAGTAGAGCAATACCTGCCATCTTGGGCCTCTTGTTTTATTCACATGTTATTGTCCCTTAATGTTAACCGTTTCTTTGAGTGTTATAAGCAATGCCTTTGTAAGATACTAGTGCATTACACTATGTGTATATACAGTACTGGGTGTATAAGTCGCATACTTTTACTGTACTGGGTGTATAAGTCGCATGCCTATACTGTGCTGGGTGTATAAGTCGCATACTTATACTATACTGGGTGTATAATTCGCATTCTTATACTGTACTGGGTGTATAAGTCACATGCTTATACTGTACTGGGATTATAAGTCGCATGCTTATACTGTACTGGGTGTATTATTCGAATGCGTATAATGTACTGGGTGTATAAGTCGCATCCTTATACTTTACTGGGTGTATAAGTCGCATTATTATACTGTACTGGGTGTATATTTCGCATGCTTATACTGTACTGGGTGTATACTTCGCATACTTACACTGTACTTTGTGTATAATTCGCATGCTTCTACTGTACTAGGTGCATAATTCGCATACTTATACTGCACAGGGTGAATAATTCGCATGCTTATACTGTATTGGGTGTATAATTCGCATACTTATACTGCACAGGGTGAATAATTCGCATGCTTATACTGTATTGGGTGTATAATTCGCATACTTATACTGCACAGGGTGAATAATTCGCATGCTTATACTGTATTGGGTGTATAATTCGCATACTTATACTGCGCAGGGTGAATAATTTGCATGCTTATATCCTATTAGGTGTATAGGTCGCATGCTTATACTGTACTTCTTATATAATTCAAATACGTATACTGTACTGGGTGTATAATTCGCATACTTATACTGTACTTGGTATATAATTCGAATACTTATATTGTACTGGGTGTATAAGTTGCATACTTATACAGTACTGGGTATATAATTCGCATGGTTATACTGTACTTGGTATAAAATTCGATTACTTATACTGTACTGGGTGTATAATTCGCATACTTATACTGTACTGGGGTATAATGCGTATACTTATAATGTACAGGGTGTGTAATTCGCATACTTATACTGTACTGGGTGTATAACTCGCATGCTTATACTGTACTTGGTATATAATTCGGATACTTATATTGCACTAGGTGTATAATTTGCATACGTATTTTATACTGGTTCTATAATACGCATTCTTAAACTGCACTTGGTGTATAATTCTCATACGTATATTGTACTTGGTATATCATTCGCAAACTTATACTGTACTGGCTGTATACTTCGCATACTTACTGTACTGGGTGTATATTTCGTATACTTATAATGTACTGGCTGTATAATTTGCATACTTATACTGTACTCGGTGTATAACTCGCATGCTTATACTGTACTTGGTATACAATTCGGATACTTATATTGTACTGGGTGTATAATTCGCATACATATACAGTGCTGGGTGTATAACTTCCATACTTATAATATACAGGGTGTATAATTCGCATACTTATACTCTATTGGGTGTATAACTCGCATGCCTATACTGTACTGGTATATAATTCGGATACTTATACCGCACTGGGTGTATAATTCGCAAGCTTATGCTGTACTGGTTCTATAATACGCATTCTTATACTGTACTGGGTGTATAATTCTCATACGTATACTGTACTTGGTATATCATTCGCAAACTTATATAGTACTGGGTCTATAAGTCACATGCTTATACTGTAATGGGTGTATAATTTGCATACTTACTGTACTGGATGCATAATTCGCATTCATTTACTGTCCTTGGTATATAATTAGCATGCTTATATTGTACTGGGTGTATAAGTCGTATGCTTATACTGTACTTGGTGCATAATTCGCATACGTTTACTGTACTTGGTATGTAATTAGCATACTTATTATGTACTGGGTGTATAAGTTGCATGCTTATACTTTACTGGGTGACACTGTATAATTCGTATACTTCGTATACTGTCCTGGATGAAAAATGCGCATTCTTATAATGTACTGGGTGTATACTTCATATGCTTGTACTCTACTGGCGGTATAGTTCGCATACTTGTACTGCACTGGGTGTATAAGTCGCATGCTAATACTATACTGGGTATATAATTCGCATATGTATACTGTACTTGGTATGTAATTAGCATACTTATGATGTACTGGATACATAAATCGCATGCTTATACTGTACCTGGTGTATAATTCGCATACTTATACTGCACTGCGTGTATAAGTCGCATGCTTATACCGCACTAGGTGTATTAGTCGCATGCTTCTACTGTACTGGCTGTATAATTCGCATATTTATTGTGCACTGGTGTATAAGTCGTATCCTTATACTGTACTGGGTGTATACGTTGCATGCTTTTACTGTACTGGGTGTATAAGTCGCATGCTTATACTGTACTGGGTGTATAAATCGCATGCTTATACAGTACTGGCTGTATATGTCGCATGCTTATACAGTACTGGGTGTATAAATCGCATGCTTATACAGTACTGGCTGTATATGTCGCATGCTTATACTGTACTGGGTGTATAATTTGCATGCTTATACAGTACTGGGTGTATAAATCGCATGCTTATACAGTACTGGCTGTATATGTCGCATGCTTATACAGTACTTGGTGTATAATTCGCATATTTATAATGTACTGGTTGTATAAATCGCATGCTTATACAGTACTGGCTGTATATGTCGCATGCTTATACAGGACTGGGTGTATAAATCGCATGCTTATACAGTACTGGCTGTATATGTCGCATGCTTATACAGTACTTGGTGTATAATTTGCATATTTATAATGTGCTGGTTGTATAAATCGCATGCTTATACAGTACTGGCTGTATATGTCGCATGATTATACAGTACTGGATGTATAAATCGCATGCTTATACAGTACTGGCTGTATATGTCGCATGCTTATACTGTACTGGGTGTATAATTCGCATATTTATAATGTACTGGTTGTATAAATCGCATGCTAATACAGTACTGGCTGTATATGTCGCATGATTATACAGTACTGGGTGTATAAATCGCATGCTTATACAGTACTGGCTGTATATGTCGCATGCTTATACTGTACTGAGTGTAAAATTCGCATATTTATAATGTACTGGTTGTATAAATCGCATGCTTATACAGTACTGGCTGTATATGTCGCATGCTTATACAGTACTGGGTGTATAAATCGCATGATTATACAGTACTGGCTGTATATGTCGCATGCTTATACAGTACTTGGTGTATAATTTGCATATTTATAATCTACTGGTTGTATAAATCGCATGCTTATACAGTACTGGCTGTATATGTCGCATGCTTATACAGTACTGGGTGTATAAATCGCATGCTTATACAGTACTGGCTGTATATGTCGCATGCTTATACTGTACTGGGTGTATAATTCGCATATTTATACTGTACTGGCTGTATATGTCACATACTTATACTGTACTGGGTGTATAATTCGCATGCTTATACTGTACTGGGCGTATAATTCGCATGCTTATACTGTACTGGGTGTATAATGCGCATGCCTATACTGTACTGGGTTTATAATTCGCATACTTATACTGTACTGGGTGTATAATTCCCTTGCTTATACTGTACTGGGTGTAAAATTCGCATGCTTATACTGTACTGGGTGTATAATTAGCATACTTATACTGTACTGGGTGTATAATTCCCTTGCTTATACTGTACTGGGTGTATAATTCGCATGCTTATACTGTACTGGGCGTATAATTCTTATACTGTACTGGGTGTATAAGTTGCATGTTTATACTGTACTTGTTATATAATTCGCATACTTATAACGTACTGGGTGTATAATTCGTATACGTATAGTGTACTTGGTGTATAAGTTGCATGCTTATACTGTACTAGGTGTATAATTTGCACACGTATACTCTACTGGGTGAATACTTCGCATGCTTATACTGTACTTGGTGTATGATTCCCATACTTATACTGTACTGGGTGTATAATTCGCATACGTATACTGTACTTGGTATGTAATTAGCATGCTTATACTGTACTGGGTGTATACATCGCATACGTATGCTGTACTGGGTGTATAAGTCGCATGCTTATACTGTACTGGGTTTATAATTCGCATATTTATGATGTACTGGGTTTATAAGTCGCATTCGTATACTGTACTGGGTGTATAATTCGCATACGTATACTGTACTTGGTATGTAATTAGCATACTTATACTGTACTGGGTGTATAATTCGCATACGTATATTGTCCTTGGTATGTAATTAGCATGCTTATACTGTACTGGGTGTATACATCGCAAACGTATGCTGTACTGGGTGTATAAGTTGCATGCTTATACTGTACTGGGTTTATAATTCGCATATTTATGATGTACTGGGTGTATAAGTCGCATTCGTATACTGTACTGGGTGTATAAGTTGCATGATTATACTGTAGTGGGTGTATAAGTCGCATGCTTATACTGTACTGGGTTGGGTGCATAATTGGCATATTTATAATGTAATATGTTTTATTCAAAATTCCATTAAGCCTTAAGGCCTGTGAGAATACAAATAATTAACACAATACAATGCAGTAGGAACGCCACGGACCTATAACATATCAGTTCTGTGTTCGCATTTTTACTCCGCGAACATGGATTATTTCTTTGTATTTTACGGATTATTTTACGAATTTTCAAATAAAACAGACGCCATTTTTTTACACCCGAAATTGGGCGCGCTACGTCGGCGAGCACTACGGGTACCTATGGAGTCGAACAATACGCGTATAGTGTTTCATACCGTAGATTTACCTTACCGGACGAAGGTGCAGTGTTGTTGACAGGTCACGTGACATAACTTGACACGTGACATAAATTGACATGGTGGTGCAAATTGGATTTGGGATTACTGTCTGCTGCTAGAGGTCCATTATCAAGGTATTTGTTTTGTCATTAAAATGTGTTTGTTAATAAACAATACACACCACTTTTAGATCGTACATATTTAGACATTGGCCAAATATAGTGCCTGAAAAAGTGGTGTATACCGTATAATAGAAAGTTCATAATCACTATAAGTGTTTTTCGTGTACTCCGATCTTTCCATTAACTGGATGTACTGTAAACTGTATCTAACGTTTCGTGGAATAAAACAATTACTAGTAGAAATGCTATTAATGTCCCCCGCAAAACCCGCTCCCCCCACCCAAGTGCGGTAGGTGTGTGTGTGGGGGGTGTAGATGGAGCTTGCATACCGAAAACAAGGAGGGGTAAGGAAACTAGAAACCCCCTCCACCCCACCCCACCCCTTAGATGCATGAGTGTAAATTGTTAGCGTTGTCTCTATATCGTTACGTTATCCCATTTTCTCGCACATTCGTGAATACATAACCCGAAACAACTACCATTGAAACAATGTAAACTGCCATTGACATATGATTGAAATCTCGGTCAGATTCATAAATATGTACAGTGGAGTTTTGAGACAGTGAAGTGATTTTGAATTTACATTTATTTACATTTACTAGATACTTTCTGTTTCGAAAAAAAGCGCGCCAACTTTCGAGAAAGTATACTTCACTTAAAAGCTTTTAAGGAGGTGGAGCTACTACACTTGCATCCAGTGTGTCTCAAAAGAAATGACTATTCCATGGGCTGGAAATATGCTGTGAAAGTGGAACAATGTTTTTAATGGATCTCCAATTCAGGCTACGTTATATTTTACATGTATAAAAAATGATGAGAGATGTTTTTATTACATTAACCGTGTAATTGAGCACAACTAGTATTCATGCTTTATTCAGTTTAGTTCTTCTTTTTTTCTTCTTCTTGAGCAGCTCTTAGTGAATTGATACTGACGACTTCAGAATGTCAACCCGTATTAAATGCCATTGGATCATACGGAGGTGGGAGCCTTTTAAAAAGTGTGTGCACTTGTGTAGTTCTTTAAATGGAGCTTGTATTACACCACACGTGTTATGCTTGCACGGTGCTGTTCAAAGTTAGAGTAAACAATGTTTTCAGTCTCGTACTGGATACATGCGAAAACAAGTTGTGTTAAAGGGACACCAGGCAGTCTTTATTTGTTTAAAAATTCTGGAGTTCAGACAATTTTTCTGAATAATTTGCATTTGTGCAATTGTTAATATTATTTATTAAAATAGTTCAGAAGAAATTGTTTTACACATTACTTACTGTTGATAATAGTGCACCTATCATATAGTAAATATTTGATAGAATAACGAAGACAAAATGAAAACTGACACGTTTATTTAATTTGTAGTGCAAAGTTTAAATTTAAAATGTTACCAGGTTAAAAAATGGAGATGCTAATTTTAATGCTTGATAAATACTTCAAGATTGCCGTGTGTCCCTTTAACATCAACAAATTACAATATGATTATGTTCTATGTGATGGGTCTCCAATTTATTAAAGGGACACAGAGCAAATTTCCAATCTTGTGTCTGTTTTACACATTTTCACATCAGAACAGACCAAACATCTACAAAAGTGTCTTCTCAACTGCCCTATTTAATCGTGTTTTATTTCTAAAACTAGCGGCATTACCAGGTTTTGAGAGAGAAAATAAATAAGTGTATATGTTTTCTCCCCATGAAAAATTACCTTACTAAGTCATGAAAGTAAAATATCCTATGAACAAAACGTGTAAAATTTAACTATTTTAGATTTTTTGGCAAGAGTTGTTTTTTATTCCCGAAACTTTTATAGCATATCGGCTTTGAATCCAGTGAACACGGATTCAAGTCTTACTGGCGCCACTGGGTTACTTCGATGTGTCCTGCTAGCCTCGTTCGTCTGATGGGAACGTAAACCGGGTGGTCCTGTGTATCGGAGTCTGTCCTCCAAGCACGTTAAAGAACCATAGGTATCTAATCGGTAGTAAGCGTAGGGCAGGGTTCCTGGATGCCTATGTATCTTTCCTCCTCTCTTTTGGGCGGCTCGAAATAACCTAAACAACGTGTTGATGAGGCGTTAAACAATAATTAAATTTAAAACTGTCCCATTCCCGTAAACATGCCCTAGCTCCCCCTCGCAACACCTGATTCAAATTGAATACTCTGCTCGACTTATTTTAACTTTTTATTCTCTGTCTTTATTTTCTTTCAGGCTGCACGTCATGTGGAAGAAGACTAAATGTATAACACTGGCCAGAGTCGATGCTGAAGTTTATGTTCGCTTAATTATTTGCTTAATAAAGTATACATATGAACTAAAATATTGTCTTTATAATTATGTCTTTCACCACAAAGTGGTAGGTGAGACAGAGTATATTTGGTCTTTCCGTTCGTCCGTCACAAATCTTGTCTGCGCTACTTGTTGGATTTTGACGAAACTTTGTACGAAGCATCAGTATATGCATATCAAATATTGAGGGTCAAGGGCGCCGTGACCCAATAATGATTATGAAAAACCTTGTCTGCACTGTCCACTTCCCCAGAAGCAAATCCCATCACAATTCATGGTTTGAGTGCATTTGGTGAGAGAATGATGCTTTTTGATTTTGAGGTCATTAGGTCGAAGGTCATTGTCACCGTAACACGATAATGTAAAATGTTGTAAACTGTAAGTCCACTTTCCCTAAAGCAAATCTCATGAAACTTAATGGATGGATTGCCTGTGGCAAGAGGGATCGATTTGAATTTAAGTGGGTCAACGGTCAAGGTCACTGACCGGATAATGAAACGCATTGTCCGCACTGTAACTTCTCCTTTCCTGAAGGAAGTCTCTTAAAACGCGATGGGTTGACTGCCTGTGATAAGACTATGGCACCGTTTGATGATTTGAGGTTAATAGGTCAAAGGTCAATATAACCCTGAAACGATCATGAAATACCTTGGCCACAATGTAACTCCTTATTTACTGAAGCAAATACATTTGGTGAGTGAATGACCCCTATTTAGTTCGAGATCAAATGTCAAGGTCACTGATCCGATCATGAAAACCATTGTCCGCATCGTAACTCTATTTTCCCTGAAGTACATATATTCAAACGTCATGTGTTGACTGCCTTTGGTAAGAGTATGATCCCTATTAATACTGAGGTCAGTAAATCTAAGGTCAATGTCACGGTGAATTGATCATGAAAAATCATGTCCGCAATGAAACTCTTTTTTACTTTTTCTAAAGCTAATTTCATAAAACGTCATACTTTGACTGCCTTTGGTGAAATGATAATCCCTGTTTATTTTGAAGTCAGTAGTTGAAAGGTCCGTTACCATGACCGGAAAATGAAAAGTCTTGCCCACACAGTTTTTCTTTTTCACCTAAAGCAAATTTCATGAAACTTCATTGGTGGACAGTGGAAAGAGGATGATCCGTTTGATTTTTAGGTCAAAGGTCAAGTTCCCTGCTGACATCGACTGTCAAACATTTATAAACAAGGATAAGTAGTAGGGGTATACATCTAGTTTATAAATATTACAACACACATATGTTACAACACACGTTATAATATTAATGGTATAATATATGAATATTTTCTTGCACAATGTTGAATCCAGTAAAACAAGTGGTTTTGTTCACCGATACTGTCGCCTGTGAACCAAACCACTTGTTGTTAAATTACAGGATTCAACAGTGGAAGACATATTCCGATCATCCATTTTGTTTTTAAAATCATAAATAAAAAAATAATGTTATTAAAACAAACAAACATGCTATTTCAGTGTTTCCGCGAGAGCGCGTTTCTTGCGTTTTTGGCGCACTAAAATGATCGGCGACGCGACTTAAATCAACTTGTCAGTTTTTCGTGACGCAATGAAATTGACTAGGCTAGAAATGAAATACCCGTCAATTTATCGTCGTAATACTTTCTTGAAAAGCTTCAAATGTAAGGAATCACGACGGACTGAACTTATTTCTATTTACATCTTGGTCTATATTTAGAACAGGAAAAACTAATACCTGTACTTTCGTGTTATTGTCATCGTCATATCGATCATATTACATCTTATAATTTCATTACAATTTACTGTTATTATGCTAATCAGAATTTGGCTTTTGTTATGTTTCATTATGTTTTCCTTTTACGGTGATTATAATGCCATCTTTGTGGCCCATGATTGGTAAATAAAGTTATTCATTCTTGGTCTATTTTTAGAACAGGTTAAACTAATGTCTGTACTTTCCGCGTTATTGTCGTCATCATATGTGTGTGGGTTTGAGTAGGTAGACGTTTATATAAAAACAATAGCAAATAAAAGCGCGTAGATAATCACGATACGGCCGCTAAAATGGCAGACGAACCCAAAATGAATCATAACGCTGCCTGGTTAAATGGACACATGGCAATCTTGAATTTTTTAAAACTCGCGGCGTCCCGTTAGTTTTCCTAAATAACATGCATAATAGTATAAACCAAATTAATTTTGTATATATTACTGACTTTTGATAATACTGCACCAATAATAATATTTCAACATTTGGTAAATTGAAAACACAGCGTTTTTATTTAATGATATTGTAACAACACAACACACACGTGACAAAGTTTGTATAGTTTATTAAGATGTATATCCAAGTGATCGTATAGTTTTTGTCTCGCCTTTTCGAAGAAAAAAAGTGACATAGGTGTTGCTTTTCCGGCGGCGGCGGCGGCGGCGTCAACATTCAAGTTTTACGTTTAGGTCATTTTCTCACAAACTGTATGCACTAGACCTTTCAAACTTTGCTTATGGTTGTATCATGGGTGGTACATTGCAACGTGATGAAGCAAATGTGGAAGTGACCTTGACCCTCCAAGCAAAGGGCAGATAACTTATTAACTTTTAGGTTCAACTTTTGCGTTTAGGTCACTTTTTCACAAACTTTATGCACTAGACCTTTCAAACTTTGCTTATAATTGTATCTTAGGTGGTACATGGCAACGTGACAAAGCAAATGTGGAAGTGACCTTGACCCTCCAAGCAAAAGGCAGATAACTTAATAATTTTTAGGTTATTTGTTTGCGTTAAGGTCACTTTTTCACAAACTGTATGCACTAGACCTTTAAAACTATGCTTATAGTTGTATCTTGAGTGGTATATCGCATGGTAATACTGCCGAATCTGTCATTTATTGCACCGCTGAAATATACCGGCATTTATAGCACGGTTTAGGCTCAGACCTTCAGGTTTATGAAAATTATATCATAAGCAAGAATTTATACTTACACAATGACATGAAGTCGCTTTTTATTGATCTGATATTACATTATGCCCTATTGTTGATGTGCATGACTTTTATCTGACCCCACGTGTAATATCAGATTTTCCAGGACTCGTATAAAACGTGGATATGCAAGAATAAGCATATAATTACGGTATTTTCGTCCCAATTTTTACTTCCTTTTTTGTTTATAAATATTTGCTAGTAGTTAATGATATAGAAAATGACATGATCTACAATTGTTTCAGAATTAAAATAACCTGTAGAGGCCACTTAAAACGGTATATGAGACAATGGTGGGTTCGTGCAAGCACTTGAACACTTTACTGCCACTTCACAAACAGGAAAAATGAGAAAAAGAAAAAGAAAACTGAAACTGAACATGAAACTGAAACTGTTGCAAAATCAAAATTACCCAACCATAGTTACCATAGTGCATTTAAATAATTTACAGCCACTTCAAAACAATAGGAATTAGTGAGACACGAAAAACTTAACATCCACTTAACATCTACTTCAACAACAATTACAATAAAGTGACTTTTATGTATTCTCTTTAGTGCCTCTTTACAGAGATAACATGTCCCAACTAGCAACTATTTGTGTGTGATACAATGATTATAAATTGTTTAAGGGTTGACTTTGTATTTGCATTTAGCATGCATCTGTGTAGAAAAGTAAGTGCCCTTTTTGTCTCGCCTTTTCGAGGAAAAAAGAAAAATAGGTGTTGCTTTTCCGGCGGCGGCGGCATCAACATTCAAGTTTTTCATTTAGGTCATTTTCCCACAAACTGTATGCACTAGACCTTTCAGAATTTGCTTATATTTGCATCATGGGTGGTATACATCGCAAGGTTACAAAGCAAATGTGGAAGTGACCTTGACTCTCCAAGCAAAGGGCAGATAACTTACTAATTTTTAGGTTCAACTTTTGCGTTTAGGTCACTTTTTCACAAACTGTATACACTAGACCTTTAAAACTTTGCTTATAGTTGTATCTTGAGTGGTACATCGCGACGTGACAAAGCAAGTGTGGAAGTGACCTTTACCCTCCAAGCAAGGGCAGATAACCTTATAATTTTTACCTTCAACTTTGGCATTTAGGTCACTTTTTCACAAACTGTATGCACTAAGAACTTTCAAATTTTGCTTATAGTTGTATCTTGAGTGGTACATTGCAACGTGAAAAAGCAAATGTGGATGTCAGTGACCTTCACCATCCAAGCAAAGGGCAGATAATTTTAATTGTTACATTTACATCACTTTCTCATGAACTAGAATTATGCACTAGATGTTTTAAACCTAATTTATAGCTTAATCTTTGGAAGAATACATATACTATTTTGACATAGTTGTGTTTTTGGTAGTGCATCTTTTTTTGGAGCCTGGATTTCATCTATGACCTTGACCTACTTTTTGGAGCTGATGATTTTTAGCTCTACTGGCCAAAGGCCTTCATTTTTCATCCGATCTTTACCAAACTTTACCAGATTGTTAATATCAATGAAATCTCGCACAAGTTCGAAAACCAACCAGATCGGACCAATAGCAGCAGAGTTATGACCCTTGATTTAGTTAAAAATGCTATATTTTGCCTCGTTAATACGATAGGGCCTTCTTTTTTCATCTGATCTTTACCAGATGTTTTGCCTTTTTTATTATTATTATTAATATATATTTCCTTTTTTATATTTTATTTTTTTAATAGATATATATTTTTTTAATTTCCTATTCATTATTTTTTTGTTTTAATTATTATTTTTTTATATTTTTTTTATAAAAAAAATAAATTTAATATATATTTTGTTTAATCATATTAATTTTTTTATTTCTTTTTTTTAATATTTTTTATTTTTTTTTATTTTCTTATTTCATTTTTTTTTGTGTAAACGCCATGTTAGCAGGAAGCATTGCTGTGCCTATTGCATTTTTTGTCTGGTTCGTTGATTTTTTATGGAGTTACGGCCCCATGACATTTTTTTTATTTTCTTGTCGGCGCTACTACTCCTAAACGCCTTGTTGGATTTCGTCGAAACTTGGCAGGAAGCATCGGTAAGATGTCTAATTGTGCATATCGCCCAGTTTGCTGATTTATGACGGAGTTATGGCACTTTGACATTTTTACTTTAAATTTCTTGTCGGCGCTACTCCTCCTAAACGGCTTGTTGGATTTCTACAAAATTTGGCAGTAACCCTCAGTATGATGTCTAGTTGTGCAAAGCATGGTATATCAATGCAATTTTGGACAAGTTCGAAAATCAGCTAGATCTAGTTAGTAACGACAGGTTATGGCTCTTGATTTGTTGATAAAATGCTATTATTGTATTTTCCTTTGTTAAATCTGTAGTTACTTCATTTTTATCTGATCTTTACCATATTTGTTTAGAATGTCCCCCCCCCCCCCCCCCCCCACCCCACCCACCCATTTTTATGAAATTTCATTAATAGAAGAAAGTGGGACAAATTAAAAAATGCCCATGCCAGACTAGACACAGCACACTTATTGCCCATGATTACCAGGTGAGCGATCTAAGGCCATCTTATCCCTGTTGTTTTTGCAATGTTTTAAAAAAACTACTGATGGGAATTTTATGTCGACAACCCTTGATATAAGAGCCGTTTTAGCCAGTAGAGCAAACACAGGCCCTCTTGGGCCTCTTGTTTTTAATAGAATGGCATTTCGTTTTTAAACAAATGCACTTAAATGTCATCTCAGCAAACGGCAAACTCGATTGTTTTTAGTTACTAAAATGTTTACAAACTTTCATTTAAGCATCATTGACCTTTTTATATTTAAGTCCAGCCCCCGTTAGGCGAGACATGTGAATCCACGGATTTCTTGTTATTAACAAGTAATCGTTGATGTAAGCAAGTTCAGTTCAAATACAAAGTTAATCAGTTACTTAACCCCCCTACACGAATCCTATTTCTGCAGGATGTCGAATCTTAAGTTAAGTATCACTAATATGATGATTATACATTGGTCAACGTTTGATTGGTAATTGAATGACACTACTTAATGAGGAAACAAAAGCATCCTACGTCTTTTGATAACTAAAGTTCAAATATCATCCATGTCCTGGTATACAGGATGGTGTCACTTAACCACTTATGAACATGTATAATTCAATGGCTAGATTCTACCAGTTATAGAAATATAATATCGGCGTTAGTAAAATACCCATAAACGAGAAATGATGATGTATAAGTTAAGTCCCCCATGCATGACTCTGTTACAATATACAAGCCGGTTTAAAGTCAAAATGTTCCTTGATAAATAAGTAGAGATGCCAATATTGATGCTCGATAAAAACATCAAGATTGCCGTACGACCCTTTAACTTCCTTTTTTTTGCTGACCAATCCACCGAAAAAGATGTCTTATCAACTAATAATGCATGTCTATCTGACATCACATGGTCTATTCATCAAAATGCATGTCCAAAAAAATATGACCCCTATATTTACAAAATGACCCCAGTTAATTCCATAGCGGGTCAAGGATGACCCCTAAAAATGTTGAGTCCTGCTGAAACACTGCTATTTGATGAAAACAGATGTATTCAAATTGTCAAAGTATCAATATTCGCAGAATATAGTAGATTCACTGCTGAAAAAATAATTCTATCAATATAGTATTTATCATCGTTTTATATTTTCAGGGAAATGTTTAATATATCTAATGTTTAATAAGTCTGTTTTCAAATACTACCAATCGTAACACACCGCACATGTATATTCAGCATTTACTTTCAATATAGTAGTGAGTATGACTGCGTTCTGGGACCATAAAAATAAATATGAAAGAATAATATATATAAATATATATATATAAAACTATATATGCCCTATAAAGATAACATACCCGCACTTTTTGGATTACACTTCTGCCTGTTAAACTTATATTTGCTGATTTCGAAAATTAACTCTGCAACGTGTATTGCAGCCATCATGATTTCATTTTCCGATAAACCGTTGCAACATTGTTTGTTAAAATAAATTGGGCATTCTGACATAAACCCAAAGCATGTATAGATCAAAAATTTCGTGTAAAATACATGGACACATACATTTTAATATATGTGTTTACATAACGAAATTATTTAATTGTTTCTGTAATTGTTTCTGTAGCCGGTCGCTTTCTAAATGAATGAATGTTGCCGTTTTTGGGTCGGACGTTCCTGTTAGTTAATTGGTACTTGTCTTCGTTTATTGAAATTCTACATATATACAGAGGAGAGATGTATCTATATGATTTTGTTATTATTCTCGCTTCTAAAATGACGAAATAAATCGATTTGAATAAAAGGCGCATTCTCAACAATACACAACGTATTGTGTGTACGGGGTGGAGGGGTGGGGGTGGGGACGGTGTTGGAGGGATACTACCATAACGTTGCTCTCATAAATACTGTGAACATACTACATCAATAATATAACAACTACTGAACAATGCTGAAATCTATTTATCTGTATTACTGAATTCATAATTCCACAATTCTATACCGTGCGAACATCGATTTGGAACGTCGATTTGGCCTATTAAGCGATTACGGTGTACTTCGTTAATTTTCGGGGGGAAAAAGTACTTGCCTCCGATTTTTTTTTATATTTTACATATCTACAGAGGAAAGATTTATTTACGCGTACATGTTTTTGTTTTTTTCTCGCTTCTAAAATGATGAAATAAATCGAATTTGATTAAAACTGCGCATTCGCAGATATATACAACTTAATCAATACGGTATGGAGGGTGGTGGTGGTGGGATGAGGGGCGGGGTTGCAGGGATACTACCGTGATGGTGTCCTTGAGAAAAACTGTGAACATTCTACTCTAATAATTTATTAAATACAGAACAATGTTGAATCAATATATCTCTTAAAAAGGATTTCATAATTTCATGGTTTTATATCCCGCGCGAACATTAACTTCGAAAGGCGATTGTTCATATTTTAGCGAATACGCTGTACTTTGTTAATTTTGGGGGGAAAAAGTTCTTTTTTCTGATTGACTTTAAATTTTGGTTTTTAATAGTAGACATGTCAATGAACACTTTCATAAAAATAAAATCATTCTCGCTGTTAAAACTTCATTTTTTCTCTATATTTTCGGATTCAGAAAATTAGCACTGCAACATATATTTTCACCATCCTCATTTCCTTTCCCGACGTACCGTTGCAATTTGGTTTGTTAAAACCTATTTTGAGCACTCCGGCATAAACCAAAAGCATGTATAGATCAGAAATTTAATCTGGAATGCATGGATACATACATTTGAAATATATGTATTGAAATAATGGAATTATTTCATTTCTTGTGTACCCGGTCGCGTCTGTAAATGTATATGCATTATGCCGTCTTTGAGTCCGTGGGTCATGTTAGTTAATTTTGGGGGGAAAAAGTACTTGTCTCCGATTTCATTAAACGTTTGCATATGGACAGAGGAAAGATTCATCTACGCGTACATTTGTGTTTTATTCTCGCTTCTAAAATGTCGAAATAAATCGATTTTGTTTTAGAAGCGCATCGTCGGCAACTTAAACCTTAAAGCAACCTAAATTCATCCCTTTTAAGAATACCTTTAACTAGACGAACTGTACACCAATTATGTTCGACCAATGAAGTTTGTCAATATTATTACTTTAACAACGATCTGTGATTGTGTTTTGTCATAGTCACAGTTTACAGATAAGAGATGTATAAATCTTACCAGTGACAATTTTCCCGATAATGTCATTTTGTTATCGATTTTATCAAGTGACCTTGTTTGATGGATAATCCTACGTCATAGGGCTGGCGTTCCTACTGATGACAGGTAATACGAAACAACATAAACAAATGTACTTATATATGTATATGGAGAAGTTGGTATAAATATTTTCATATCATTAAATCATCTATTTTATACACACAGTTTTTCACTATGTAATACAAAATATGAGTAAGCCTATGTGAGAGTAAAATTCACATTCGATGGACATTGCATCTTTTTAAATATTTGTATTTTATTTTATTTTACATTTCTATTTTACGTATTATGAATATTGTTTTATACATTTTTCATACACATGACTATAAACATATAAAGACATATGTATTTAAATGCAATAGGTAACTATCATGTTTTCAGTTTATAAATACATATATATATCATCTGATAAAGAATTCAAGCACTAAACATAAACAAATAATATATACATCATCATGACTATTACAACAAAATACATGTGGCGTTACACAATATATCGTCTAGGATATTAATTCAAGTGAATCTTTTTCATTCCATATATCATAGCACAATCAAACATAACCAAACGTTTTTGCATATACAATGCAACTGAGTATATATTGTGTATTGTTTATTATGAAACACAAAGCAAAACCAAACTTTAAAACAATGAATATATAATGTAGATGTGTATATATAATAACTGCATACAGTCTATGTCAAACACTAATAAATAAACGTTACAACATGACATTTCCCTTTAATTACACACGATTTAAAACTTTTGTAATGATTAGTTATTGGAAAATAATATCCTTTCTGATTTCAAATGCTTTGTATACAAAGTATTTTCAATTTTATAAAATGACACTCGTCTTCTATCTTGTTACAGACTCTGCATTTCCTTTCATCTAACGGTACACTTAATAGTTTATGCCATCTACCTGCCTCAATTTCTAGATTATGGAAGGAAAGTCTCAATCTGGATAACGCTTGTCTAAATTTTGGTATATTTATACAGGTTAAATAATGCTTAAGACTAAAAGTATCACATGCATTTCTGTAAACAATAGCTCTGCTTGAATGTTCTAAACGTGAATGCGAATTCTGGAAATAGTGTCATGTAATCTTTGTTTTAACATGCTTAAAAATATGTCGCTATTTCCAAATCCCTGATTTAGCCATGCATCAAACAATCCAAAATTCCCCCAATACCCAATAATGTCTTTAGCAATGTAACCCAATTCGTTTTATTTGGCATTACCTCGGCATCAGTTTTAAGCACACTGTATACATATTTAATAAATTTAGTTTCATTCGAGTAAATGATTTTTAACCAGTATTTTATTATTAATACATATCTATGTGTAATCAATGCTGTTCTCCCTAACTCCCCGTAGATAAAATCATTTTGAGCAGATCGCTTTACACGAAAAATGCTTTTGCAATATTACGTATGTACTCTTTCAAGACAAAGTCCTGTAGAAAAAAAACACACTTCCGCGCAGTAATTCAAAATAAGCTTTATAAGTTTATCAAATAAATATAATTTATGTTTTACTGATATGTCAGTAAATTTATAAAAGTATCTGTTTAACATAAACACTGCTTTCCGCGCTTGACCCGCCAACATGTTCTGTGTTTCATTAAACGAACCACCTTGAGTGAACACAATGCCAAGATTTCTAAGCGTTTACTATATCTATATTCATATCATTATGAATAAATGTCATATTCCTTGGCAATAAATCTGCTTTTCTGAAAACCATAACTTTAGTTTTGGCCGTATTAACGATCAACTTCCATCTGGAGCAATAATTTGATAAAATATCAAAGCCTTTTTGTAGACCTTCGGTACTTTCAGAAAATACTACAATAACATCAGCATATAACAGAATAAACAATTTAATCATATCGACCTCAATGCCTGCGTACCCGTTTAGTATCAACTCATCTTCAATGTCATTCAAAAACAAAAAGGGAGATAAAAATTAAACACGTAAACTCATCGCTCAATTGGTTTAAATATTTAACGCTTGATTTAATTGAGTTGTACATAGATTGAATAAGTTTAAAATCTTCTCTCTAATGCCAAGTTTAATAAGTTTCATCCACAAATTATCCCTCACAACATAATCAAAGGCTTTTGTAAAATCAACAAACGCACAATATTGTTTTTTGCCTGTATTTATCAGATGACTAATAAGACCATGCAAAACGAAAATAGTATCTACTGTGCACATCTTTCTCCTAAACCCTGCTTGGGCTTCAATAAACAAATAATAACGCTCTACCCAATCGTTTAATCTATTATTCATGACACATGTAAACAATTTACCTAATGTACTGAGTAAAGTAATTCCTCTAAAATTCGAAACATCATTTAGATTACCCTTTTTATGTAATGGTATTATGTAACCATCGGACCA
This sequence comes from Cyrtodaria siliqua, assembly GCA_037043455.1. Classification (NCBI taxonomy): domain Eukaryota; kingdom Metazoa; phylum Mollusca; class Bivalvia; order Adapedonta; family Hiatellidae; genus Cyrtodaria; species Cyrtodaria siliqua. The sequence goes on along the minus strand of JAWPHD010000751.1, from coordinate 162,548 downwards.
TGACTCCGGAAAGAATCCACTTTCAAGACTTTGTTAAATAGTGGAAGCAATACAGGTACCAATATACATTTACCATGTACATAAAATTCATTTATAAGCATATCAGGACCTCTACCACGTCCATTTTTGATCTGAAAAATAGCATTTAATAACGCAGTCTGACTTATGTCAACATTGAGTCCACTAAACATAATTTCGAATTCATTGTTAACATATCGTTCATTAAAGTAAATGACATTTTCATCCGCACTAAAGAAAGGATCTTTGGGATTGTTAATACATTTAAAATAATTTTCAAACTCAAACCCGTTTTTGACGTTTTAATTCCAGATAATTATTTTAACATATTCCAGTACTTTTTGGCATCCGCGTACCGATTTTTTTCTAGTTCCACTGTTTTTGCTTTATCATATGCATACCTAGACTTTCTTAAAGTATATGTGTAATCTGATCTAGCGTTTACCAAGACTTTTCTATTACGGCCATCTTTACAACTTCTAAACCTATTTAAGTAAAACATGAAACGTGATATTTTTTCTTCACATGCAACTTAATATTAAACCAAGGATTTTCTTTGTCATTATTAAATGTTTGAGCGTTATCAACATGTGGTATATGTCTTTTAAACAATGGATCAGCAAATTTAGTAATAATATCAACAAAAGCGTTTAGCGTTGTCGATACCTCATCTTCACTAACTGCATTATTCAGTTATTATTATATTATAACACCAATGCTATGTCTTATTTAATCAGAAAATGTTGTTTTACTTTTACAGAAAGCTACCATAAGTATCATTTCAATTAGAACAACGGGACGTCATCCATCTTCCAAAGGAGCCCCAAACACCGTACACACTCGCCTTGAACTAGACGTACACAAAACTATGATGTATTAATACCTTCAAGTGGTTCAAATTATAGAAAGAACGGTCATCAAATGTGTGCTAAATTATTACGAAGAATGAAGCCTACGTTTATGTCACGTGTCCTATATGCTTTATTTATAATATGTGTTTGTATTGATATCTCTGTCAGAGGAAATCGAACTGACAATTGCACAAGTGTCGGATTTGTGTCCTGCGGTGATAACAGATGTTGCTGTAAAAAGTCAAAGGGTGATGGCACAGCTATTTGTAGCGGATTCAAATCGGATCTACGATACATACCATCGTTTCCTTCCTATGTAAAGCACCTGATTTTCATGGACAATTATTTACCACTGGTAACAAGAGATACATTGACTAACTTAACAATATCTTTAAGTGCCCTGATCCTGGTGCGAAATAATATCACGGATATATCCGAAGATGCTTTCACAAAGTTTGATGGATTAGGTCGTCTTGATTTAGCTGACAATATAAATATCAATTTGACAAAATTGCGACAGGCTTTAGGAAGTACAAAACATCTTCACTCATTAATTCTTACAAACGTAGGTATCGATAATATTGCGGATGACTTTTTTAGTAACATGAACGGTAAAAAAATGATATCAGTTGAAATTGGACATAATAAAATTACGTTTCTAAATATCAAAGCATTTCAACAATTTCCGCGTCTTACATTATTACGTACTGATCATAACGTAATCCGTGATTTATCTGAGAAAGATGGCTTAATTCGGCTAAATTCTTTCATTTTATCTAATAATAACATAGGTCAACAACCAAGATTCTGTTTACCAAACATACCATTTAAGCGTTTCCCAAATCTAGCATATATTGACTTGAGCAACAATAACATCGATTCACTAATACCGAGAGATTGGCATTGCCTGGATAAGCTTAAAGGGCTTCATCTAACTGGAAATAAAATAAAAGTTATACAACAAAATTCGTTTTCTGTCTTACCCAAGCTTTCCAAATTGTTTTTTAATCAGATGATTGGACAGTTAACAAAAATAGAACCATACGCCTTCAATAGCTCCAGTTTACAGTCGCTATTCCTAACGTTAAATACATTTGTGTTAAGGAATAATGCCAGTGTCGGTATTTTTAAAGGCTTAACCAGTCTTAAAATATTGGACTTGACAAAGAGTAATATGTTCGGAATGGATAATAATACATTTGTCAAATTATTTTCCCCATTAAAAAATATTGAAGAACTTAAAATGGAGCATGTGCAAATAACAACATTACCCAAAGAACTATTACGTATTCTTCCAAAATTATCAAAATTATCATTGAATGGCAATTTTATAAAACATATTCAAAATTCCTTCCAATATGCACACAAGCTTAAAAGTGTTGCCCTTGGCGGAAATAAAATTTCCTTGATACAACAAGAGGACTTTCCTGATAATCTGTTAAAAACATTGACATCTTTAGATTTGTCAAATAATCCGTTTGATTGCACTTGTGAACTACTTTGGTTCCGAACATGGTTAGACACAGTTATCAAGGAAAATAATGTAACAATTAAAGCATGGCCTGAACACTATTATTGCAACTCGCCGCGTTCGATGTACAAACATCTATTGCTAAATTATCACCCGACAGAAAAATCGTGTGCGACCCATGATCCCATGATCATTGTATATTCTACAATCGGCAGTTTCCTTTTTGTCTTCCTCTCTATTACCTTACTTGTTTATAAAAAGAGGTGGTACGTCAGATACTGGTTTTACAAACTCAGAAGAAACAATGACAAAGACAATGAAAACAAACCTCTTTTAGGAAATCCAATCATTTTATTTGATGGATATGTAATCTACCATGATGACGACAGTGACTTTGTTCATAATGATTTCAGACAATTCATGGAAGAAAAACATAGTTTTAAGTTACATATATGGCATCGTGATGCCGAGAATGGTGTCAAATTAGAGGTGATGTTTGATGGTATATATGCCAGTAAGAACGTCGTGGCTGTTATTACCAACAATTTCCTTAACGACAATTACTGTTGTTTTCAACTCAAGGTGGCTTTAGATAGAAACGTAGAGCTGAAAAGAGATGGTGTGATACTTGTTTTGTTTGATGATATAGACTTTCAAGGCTTGAGTAAATATTGGTGTGTAATGTTGACAAAGACACCAACGGCGTTATGGTCCTCGGTCGCCAACGATGTAAAGAGAGATGTTTTCGAGCAACAGATTCTAAAACAATTTAAGGGGTGACGAAATTCAATATGGCTCAACAAAAATTTAACATTTTATTTATTTGAAATGAATTTTGGGACAATTTATATAAAAACTTTTGTTTAGCAGAGTTCTGAAATACTTAAAATGGTGAAATATCTATCAAAATCAGATGGAAAACAAAGAATAGATGATCAGTTGAATTTTCTTTTGAACCGTTTATGGAAGCCGCCAACCTTTTTTGAGCCCTCAATAATAACGCTTGTTTAAATATATACCTCACGTTAAATTATGAATGAAATAACAAATGATATGTGTCCTTGCAAATCTTGTTTTCCGTGATTTGTTTTGTTGTTGTTTTTTGTTGTTGTTTTTATTGATTTATTTCGTTTTTATTGAAACCGTTGTTCATAATTATACATGTCTTAACTTTTCGTTCAAATGTATCTAGATGTTGTTGTTGATCGAAGAATAGGGTGTTAAAAGGAATGTATGATCGTTATTATAGAACGCATTAACACGGATATTAATTTATCACAGTTACAATGATTTGAATACAGATATATTCGAGCAAGGATTGTACAACAATTTAATATATGACTAAATGCAGTTTAACAAATTTGAATAAACTTTACAATTATATCACTCCGGTTTTACAATGCATGTTTCGATAATATCAAAACTATTGTATGAGTATATACCAAAGTCATGTATCTAATTTCTCTTTCAACTCGTCATTGATTGTTTAAACCAATTTAACTCATTGATTAGCTTTTGTTCGAGTGAGGTTTATTTGCTTAAATGTACAATTATCAGAAGGAAATATAAAATATAATGATTCAAAAAAGAAAGTGTTCACTGAAATGTTCATAACCTCATTACGAATATTTCATTGCTGTAAGTTTTACGTCATATATGTATTTAAACATCCTGACTTTATGTTTGAGTTGAAATTAAACATTTTTCATTCATAGAAATAACAGAAAACCAGTAATTACCAAGGTGACTGTTATCTTGTGTTTTCCCATACAACTCCATGTATTTTGTTTCACTCCATCATGCATTTTGCTCTTTTTGGACTTTGAGGCACTCAAACTGTTAGTGAAGAAACGTTTTATACAATTGTATCACTAAGCTGCATTTCCTATTAGTTTTTAGCTCTACTGGCCAAAGGCCAGAAGAGCTTATGGGATGCCGAGTTGTCCGTCGTCCGTCCTTCGTCCGTCGTCCGTCGTCGGCGTTAACTTTTGGCTCGTTAAGACGATAGGGCCTTCATTTTTCATCCGATCTTTACCAAACTTTAACAGGTTGTTAATATCAATGAAAGCTCGGATGAGTTTGAAAACCAGCCAGATCGGACAAGTAACAGCGGAGTTATGGCCCTTGATTGAGTTAAAAATGCAATATTGCTATATTTTGCCTCGTTAAGACGATAGGGCCGTCATTGTTCATCCGATCTTTACCAAACTTTGCCAAATTGTTAATATCGATGAAAGCTCGTACAAGTTCGAAAACCAGCCAGATCGGACTAGTAACAGCAGAGTTATGGTCCTTGATTTTGTTAAAAATGCTTAATTGTTATATTTTGTCTCGTTAAGACGATAGGGTCTTCGTTTTTCCTCCTATCTTTACCAAACCTTATTACATTGTTAATATCAATGACAGCTCGGACAAGTTCGAAAACCAGCCATATCGGACCAGTAACAGCAGAGTTATGGCCCTTGATTTAGTTAAAAATGCTATATTTTGCATCGTTAAGATGATAGAGGCTTTATTGTTCATCCGATCTTTATCAAGCTTTATCAGAATGTTAATGTTGTTGAAAGCTCGAACAATTGTGAAAGCCAGCCATATCGGACCAGTAACAGCGGAGTTATGGCCCTTGATTTAGTTAAAATACTATATTTTCCCTCGTTAAGACGATAGGGGCTTCATTGTTCATCTGATCTTTACCAAACTTTATCAGATTGTTAATATTAATAAAAGCTTCGACAAGTTGGAAAAACAGCCATATCGGATTAGTAACAACGGAGTTATGGCCCTTGATTTAGTTAAAAGTGCTATATTTTGCCTCGTTAAGACGATAGGGGCTTCATTGTTCATCCGATCTTTACCACATTTTATCAGATTGTTGATGTCGTTGAAAGCTTGAACAAGTTCGAAAACCAGCAATATCGGACCAGTAACAGCGGAGTTATGGCCCTTGATTTAGTTAAAATATGACGATAGGGGCTTCATTGTTCATCCGATCTTTACCAAACTTTATCAGATTGTTAATATCAATGAAAGCTCGGACAAGAGCGAAAACTATTCATATCGGACTACTAACAGCGGAGTTATGGCCCTTGATTTAGTTCAAAATGCTATATTTTGCCTCAATAAGACGATAGGGCCTTCATTTTTTATCCGATCTTTACCAAACTGTATCAGATTGTTAATGTCTATAAAAGCTTGGTCAAGTTCGAAAATCAGCCAGATCAAACCAGTAACAGCGGAGTTATGGCCCTTGATTTTGTTAAAAATGCTATAGTTTGCCTCGTCATACGATAAGGCCTTCATTTTGCATCTGATCTTTGCCAAACTTTAGCAGATTTTATGACTTTCTTTTTTTATATTATTATTTTATTTTATTTTTATTTATTTTTTAATAATTTTTTTTTAGATTTTTTTTTTTTTTTTTTATTTTTTTTTTTTTTTTTTATTATTATTTTTTTATTTTTATTTTTTTTATTTTTTTTTTTAATTTTTTTTTTTTTTTTTTTGCCCGAAACTTTCAAAAAAACGTAAATGGCAGTCAATCGCTTCATTGATGTTATAAGAGCCGTGCTAGCCAGTAGAGCATCCACAGGCCCTCTTGGGCCTCTTGTTTATACTTATTTTTATTAAATCATACATTAAGTATATTTTAAAACTTCGTTTACTAAATGTGTGTTTACGATTTTTTGAATATTTACAAAAATATATGTGCACACTTTCTTTGATGAAGCAGTATAAGCTTGAAAGGAGGCATTCAAAAATATAACGCACGTCAGTCAAACATAGTATATCATCAAATAATAGTTAAGATTAATATATGTATAGTTACTGTATCGTATACTCTTTTTTTGAAAAGAAAAACGATTGATAATTCGTTCATATATTGTTTCTAACTGCATACTTCATTTATTACTAAATGCAAGCTATATTGTTTGTATGTTTGTATTGTGTTTTACGTCATTTTCAACACATGTAAGGTTATATATGACGGTCGAGTTTTTGTGGTGGAGGCAGACCACCCACTTTTCCAGTACACCTCCCGCCATCCATGAGAATCGACACTTCCTCACTTACAAGTCGAGCTCCCAGTGGGATTCGAACCCGCAGCGGTGAGAGGCGAAGGTTTACAACGCAACGTCGTTAACCATTCAGCCACGGAGACGCTTAGGCGCTTAACTTAAACTAAATGCATCCTGGATGAAGTTGTTTCAATTCGAGAAACAACCAAAAATTCGGTATATAAGCCAGCTATTGCTGCGTAAAACCTAGCCTTTGTACAGGTAACAACGATAAATACACGGCTTCCGATTATATTTCATAAAAAAGTTGCCTAGAACGGATTTGAACCAGGGACCTAGTGCTTTTATTTGTTATTGAAAATATGTAGGTATAACCACTACGTTTCGGTTTAACACTAAATAGGTATGACCAAATATCTAGCACGAACACGAACACAAACCGCTAAATAAAATAATTTGTTTTGAGATGGAATCCTAATTTCAGTCTGAGAGTGAGAAAGTATATTACTACAGCACGCAACGTTAATTTACATGTGCAACATGATGTACTATCTTGAGGTGCGTTTAAATATGTTAAGGTATTTTGCATCATAATCAACTGTACTTAATACACCATGTTCTCAAGAGGTTTCCATAGTTCAGTGGTTAGAACGCCTGCCTGTAAATTAGAAGGTCGTTGTTCTAGCCCAGAGAGTGGCAACATTATAACGCACTAGCGGATCCAGTGGGGGTGGGGGCGCACCCGGCGCGCGCCCCCCACCCCCCTAAAAATTCCGGATCATACATGTATGTTCATGTTACTGTAGATAAAATATCAAACAATGTCGATGCACGCCCTCAGTATAAACGACGCATAATGACTAATGAGTGCTTTAATTAACACATTGTTAAATCCTTTTATCTGAAAATGGACTTTTTTTATTCATACATGTATGTCCATGTTACTGTAGATAAAATATCAAACAATTTCGATGCACGCCCTCAGTATAAAAATCTTTTTCGCTCGCTTCGATCGCTCGACGCATAATGACTTATGAGTGCTTTAATTAACACATTGTTAAATCCTTTTATTTGAAAACGGACCTTTTTTATTCATACATGTATGTCCATGTTACTGTAGATAAAATATCAAACAATTTCGATGCACACCCTCAGTATTTTTTTTTTCGCTCGCTTCGCTCGCTCGACGCATAATGGCTAATGAGTCGTTTAATTAACACATGGTTAAATCCTTTTATTTGAAAACAGACTTTTTTACCCTATCAATGCACTACGCAACCGTTTTATGAGGCTAGAAACGGACCCGAAAATTGACCAAAATCTAACGCCCCCACCCCCCCCCCCCCAGCCCCCCCCCCCCCCCCACCCCCCACTAGCTCAAATCCTGGATCCGCCCTTGTAACGCTACCTGTGTATAAGTAACATATGCACAGCTCGATGTCTATGAAGTAAATGATGCTTTGCGTTAAATCTGATCGCTTAAATATCCGATTTCGCCATGAGCTGGTCAACATAAAATTGGAGATAAAGACACACCTTCAAAGCGCGAGAAATTTAAGTATAGCGTTTGTAGCTTTAAACAGATAAATAAAATATTACAAATGCCAGCCATATGAATTCATAATCAATTATGTTCGTCTTAAATTATATATGTAAGGGTGTCTCACATGTGGTTAGTGGTAATCATTGGTCTATAATATCTTGAAATCAATGCGAATGATTAACGATATTATGAATACTTAGATGCTTATATATGTTTGTATAAATGTATAATTATAAAGTTTAATATTAAAATTGCTATTCGCTCGAAAGCTCTCCTTTTGATAATTGGAATACTTGCTTTGCGGCTTTCTATGCATTTTTGTATTATTCATATATACATGATCATCTTTGTGTTATTATTGTATTGCCTTTTTAAAGGATATAGCCTCGACGCGATTTCTTTATATGACGCTGTCCGTTTTATTGGTAATATTGTGGCTTGAATTTTGTTAGATACTGCGACCATACACCGCTGGACATGGGGGGGGGGGGGGGGGGGGGGGGGGGGGTGTAATAAGTATAAAGGTCGCTATGTCCACCGCCATATGCATGCCATCTTCGGGATGGTTAACATTCTGTACTATTGACTTTTATCAATATTGAGTTGTTCTCAACCCGGGGCTAGGGGGCGTGAACGGTAGCAATTTTATTTCACCACCGTTCATGAAGAGTCTCAATCAAACCGAGACTGCAATATTTCGTTTTTATCTTATATACCTTATTGTCAATCCTTTTATGTTTGCTATGTCGCTTTGTCGCATACTTTCTTCTTATTCTTCGTTATAAATGTTGTTTGTTTTTAATGTTTTATTGGGTTAACTGTAATCTGCGAATGCTATATTACCTGTTCGACATTTATGCCTGCTTCGTATATCTTGAATATGATACTTATGAAATGAAATGATTATTTTGTATGTATAAATGTAAATAAATCTGTGTTTTTAATAATTATGCTGATTTGTAAAGAATTATCATTTCCGGATACCAAATCTTATCACAAATGGCTAACACTTATTCAGTGTCATGCTTGGTTTATTGAAGTGTACTTTTATCATGGTAGGTGTTGATCTAAATATATTTTTATATGCTGCATGCCGTTGATCTTTCTATCTGATAATCAAACATTTATATTTTATCTGTGTGTATTGTCATTCAAAACAAAGCTACGGTTAACTATATTTGTGATTGTAAATACAATATTGTATTTGCTTCGTTTGTCTCCGACATTGTATTTCAACACAAAGATATCAGCTTCAAACCATCCAAATTGAAAACGAACATCGAAATATTAGGGTCAAAACTGTATACACTCAAGTCATATGAAAACGCAACACGGGAATTTCCGCTTTATATTGTATGTACAATATGCTGCTTTTAATCGAATGGTACATGGCTACGTAAGACCTTTCCTTTTGAAAAAAATACTAAAACAACTAATAATACAGCAAATAGTATTCCTGCAATGTTTCATTATTCACAGAGTACGCGTTTGGCTCAATCATGTGAGCAAACTTAGGATGCAACATTTTGCAAACTATTTACGTTAAATACAGTACTGAACTAGCTCAATTTTTCGAAGAGCAACTTCAACATTGATGAAGTTCTTGTTACAAAGTATAGTGTGATTAAAACGTCTACAACATCACAGTTGTGTCCTTTCTCTAGTTAACTGCAACTTTTTTTTAAAAAAAACATCTTGGGATTCTTTGGAATATTATGTGCAATTAAGTGTGCAGTATATACAATATATAGCGGAAATTCCCGTGTTGCGTTTTCATATCACTTGAGTGTATATACGCAATTTCCACCCAGAGTGGTCGTTCCTTGCATTCACATACAACAAGAATAAAGTTTATACTTTGGCATATCACTCCGCCGTAAAACATTCAACATGCACACCACCAATTACGTTATACATAGGGTTATAGTATAGCTTACCAGCACTTTCCAAAATCGATTACCTCTAAACAGCCTCCCTAAAATTAAAGTAATAACCTAAATACAAAAACAATATCCACAATATTTCGTCACGGTGTTGGTCTTCTGCTCGCCATTTTGATATTTTAGCTATGGTCATGTGACAAATTATCATGTGATCACAGACCTTTCTGAGACATTAACGCAGACACATGATACCTGGTATGTATTGATTTATACGTTGTATATCGACGGTCAATATTGCAGAATATTCATTAAAAGAAAATGTAAGATACATATACCGAAACGTCCATATGAAATTTCAGAAACAAACTTACCACATAACCTTATCAGAGACAAACTCATTGCTCTCATTCAAAAAAATGTCGCTAGAGAAACAACTCATTTTTGACCTAAAACAATATCAAAGCGAGTTTACTAACGACAGTTTAGACAAGTGGGTTTAATTATATACATTTCCAATCATTTGGTTACGGATGATTTATTATTAAAAAAAGAGTATGATAATGGACCTTTGGAAACGGCCGAGCACGACACATACGAAATATTGCAGTCTCGGTTTGATTGAGACTGTTCATGGGCGGTAGTGAAATATGCTAGCTACCGCTCACGCCCTCTAGCCCCGGGTTGAGCAGAACTCAATATTAATAAAATCAATAGTACAAACATTTAACAACTGTAGATGATTGTATTATATAGCTTAAATTGGATTGAAAGTTATTCGGTTTAAATGAACCGTTATTATTATGTTTATGTTATAATATTCCAAGTGGAAGAAGCAGAGAAGTGTTTGTACAACAAAATATTTTTGATATTATTGCCGATGTATTTTGAAAATAAGTATGACAATAAATGTAATTTTTTAATTACAGGGGATATGAATTCGAGAGTGGGGACACGTTTTGCTTATGTTGAGATATTTAATATTTATTTAATTTGAACTTATTACCGGACGATTATGTAGAAGAGATTCTGAGGACAAAAACACAAAAGAAAATGGAAATTATGTATTAAATTTTTGCAAATCATCATGTAGTTTATTTCTATGCGTGCTTTTGGTTGACAAAAAAGTAATATGGACACCATGCGACCTTAAACCAGTTTCTATTCACATTTGGCTGGTTATTGAACTTGTTAAAATTTCATTTATATAAACATTCTAAGTCTGGTAAAGATCAGATGGGGAACAAAGTACATAAATAATTTAAGGGCCATATCCGTCTGTTCCTATCTGACATGGCGAGTTTTAAATTTGTCCACGCTTTCTTCTATGACAGAGATAACTTCGTAAAATAAAACTTTTAGCAATAAATGTCTTGCGGTCTTTATTCATCTTGTTTAACAAGGTAGATATAATCGAACAGGAAATGCAGCATTCATGTACCACATTCAACCAAAGAACACGCATCGAAACAAACAACAATTGCAATGATGAATTAGAGGTAAGGTATGAGAAAACAACAGCATAAAAAGGATAACGCCTTGGAACAATGCCGCTGTTGTTTAAACCAGAGTCTAGGTTGTACCAAACCACACTCTTACCATACTATCCTTTTAATAAAATGGGACAACGTAAATCAAGAATGCCTACCAGGCTACTTGTATATCCTCTAGCAAAATAGGTAGCATTAATAATCAATATTGATATAAAACAAAGATGATCATTTATATATGAATATTAAAAAAGACTAGAAATACACAAATCAAGTACTCAAAGACTTCCTGACTTCTCTGGTGATGTGATTTACAAATTGCATAATATCATTGGTCCTTATCACTTTCAAACAAGTTTTATTATACTTAAAATGGTAATCACGCAACGTTATGACTCTATCATTTTGCAACGCACTGCGTATGTAGTGACTGACACATGTACAGTTCGCCACTATGCTTTCCTCCTTGAGTGTTCGATGACCGGATTGTGGACGTCTATATTAATTCTGAATGGACGTTTACGTTTGGTGTTTGTCTTTTATTATCTTGTCGTGCCCTTAACAAAGTATTGCTCTGGCTTCTGCCACCCATCCCCCATATCAGCGGCCTCCTCACCGTTCCAACGTGGTAGCTCTACTGTCAACTATTTTAAGTTTGTTATGTCATACACCTTGCTATATTTTCTTTTTCGATACGTGTGCTTAGTTGAATGTGGGATCTTGAATGCTACGTTTGCTGTTCGACTTTTATATCTACTCAAGGTGCGCATTTATTACAATGTTCACAGTGGCTAGCAATGCCACCTTTTATGTCAGGCCAATAGAACAACTAACGAATCTTGTCTGAACGATTTTATCTGCTCGACGATGAACAGATTAGGAAATGTCGTGAAAGTAATGATAAACATCTTCAAGAGACAAGCGTTCCCACAAACGCCAAAGAGATTTGGTTTTATTTGCCGAGCGTGTCTATCACAGCATCGGTTTCTTTCTAGGAAAATTATTTTTGGATTTGTCTACGCTGTCTTCTATTACCGAGGTAACTTCATAAAAGTTAGTTGCATTTTTAACTAATTTAATGGCTGTTGTGAACTAGTGTTTGGTGATAACAAAACACATGCTTGAATCGGATGGGTAATGTTCTTGACAAAAAACATTTTAATTGATCATAATTAGTAGTGTTATTACTTACTGGTCCAATCTGTGTGGCTCTAAAATAGAATTCTACCTTAGCCGGTGCTAGACGTTTGAACGGGTGCACCTTATATTACCGCTCTTGAACAGACTCAATAAAATCAAGGATGCTACTATTCTCACTTGTTTGTGTTCGTTGTTTCCAAGGGATCCCCTTTTCGGTATGGTTTGCTTTATGACATGCAAGGAAGAGTCTTAATGTTGTTCAGATACTCTTTTCTGAAGGAAAGACCAACCAGGTAGGACAGTTAGAGTATATTTGATAACGTAGTGAGACTTTGTCTAACTCCTTGCGATTACAAAACAAAACAGGACTTGTTGACAGATAACTGGCATAAATATGAAGTCTGAAATTGATAGTTGGTATACAATAGTAGGAAAAGTAGATATAAAGGTCGAACAGGATATGTAGCATTCCAGGACCACAGTCAGACTGGAACAAAAACATACATAGAAACAAACTACAATTACAAGGATAAATAAAATGCAAGGTACATGATTTCACAAACATAAACATGTTGACAAAAGGACTACCGCAATGGAACGGACAATGGCAAACAAATGGGCCGCTTGGGGGTGGGGGATAAAGGGACACATGGCAATCTTGATGGTTTTAAAAGTCGCGGTGTCCCCTTAGTTTTCATACAAAACTTGCATGAGTTCGATTATTTATAAAAATTATAGGAATTGTTTAAGAAAAAAATTTTTTTACATATTACTAACTGTTGATTATATTGCAATGTGTCCCTTTCAAACAGGTTCTAGGGTCACCAAACCTCACTCTTACTCTAGCGTCATGCCAATAATACGAGTGTAAATAAAGAAAAAATCCCAGACATGCTACATCTGCTAACAAACTAGGCAGCATTATCAGGCAACATAAGTATACACACAAAGATATGTTTTTAAAAAAGGCATCGAAAGCCACAAAACAAGTACTAAATGACTTGGTAGAAGCCAGAGCAACAAGATAATAAACCATTAAAAGCACGACAAGACAATATTGGAGACAAACATCAAACAGTACCAAACGACGTTAGGAAGGTAATCGGAAATCAAAAGCCAACCCTGGTACATTCATCATTCCACTGATAAGTCTGGCCGTGATTTAATTAAACTTCATGTGTGTCTGAAAGAGTGCACGTGTTGACAGCCTGAATTTCATTTTTTTTCTTCTTGTAATCTTTGCACTATATATGTTCCAGTCTTCAGCTTTTTAGACCGTCACTTAAATTACACAAGCGCATCATCCGATCTGGCTGGATTTCAAATGGGTCCAAACTTTTATTGATATTAACAATCTAGCAAAGTTTGGTAAAGCGCAGATGAAAAAATGAAAGTGCTAGTGTTCACAGGGCAGAATATGGCATTTTTCAATAAATCAAACGGCCAAGACTGCCAACGATGTACTGGATTCCCAAATTACACAAATTACATCCTTGGAATGGTCAGTGACAATATGGGTACCTCCTTGGAATGGTCAATGACATAAAGGCTGCTGGGGTTAAACCAGGTTCTAGAGTGCACCATACCTCACTCTTACCCTATTTTCATTCCAATAAAATTCGACCAGCCAGGCTATAACCCCTTACAAACTAGGAAGTATGAATAGCATTAGTAGGCAATATAAGTATAACACAAAATGACAAAGCAAATACTTTTCAGAAGCCTGGACAAAAAAAGAATGATGACGATCAGACAATATTAAATCGAAAATTAGGCCTATTTAGGGAGAAGCACATGCATTCATTACGATATATAGTATTGAAGGATAGAGATAGAGAGCAGAAGAAGGCCCTTTAATATATACATATACTATAACTATATTCTTTCTAGCCTTCTATATTATATATCGTAATAAATTCCTGTGAGTAGAAGTTATCATAGGGTTCAAAATCAGTCGGGTCATCGCAACATTAATTGTAAAGCATTGTGGCGAACTGTAAATGGGTCAACATCTAAACATGCAGTGCATTGCATAATGATATGGTCATATCCTATTTTGTTATGTTTGTTAACAAGTTTAACACAGATTGTATGAATGTGATAATGACCAATAATCTTAAAAAAAGTCTGTACATATAGTCACCACAGTATTCACGTTGTGACAGACCTTGTAGCAGAAGTGTTCTGACAATACTTTAAGTAAATCAGGGTTATGATAATAAACCTTCGCAAAGGTTTGTCCGGATATAAAACCCAATGAAGCACTATTAAAGCTGGAGTAGATGAAAAGCAAAACAAACTTCCAACTATGTACGGTATTCCTAATTTACAAAAACAGCCTAATAAAGCACACTTTCTTCCTATTTCTAGTGTCTGCACCACTACAGACATCTCCAAAGGTATAACGTCCAGTCTTACTGCCGCTGTAGATGACGTAACACAAAATTGTGCTAAAGCTTATGCTAACTTTTGGATTAATATATTTTGGTCGTTATTACTTTCTTGAAAACGAATGCAGTAAACGTCACGCAAACCTTTTCAAATATAAGCTTATTGCTTTTATTCAATATTTATTTTAGTGAATAAACACTAATGTTTGCTCAGCATTATACTGCGGTAGAATACAATGTAATCTTTGGCATATCACTCCGCCATTAAAACAATCAAAATGGACTCTACCATTGCGTTTTCCATAGGGTTGCATTATATCGTTTGTTCTTACCATCACTTTCTAAAATTTCATAGCTCTAAACAGCCTACCTAAAATTAAAATACTAACCTAAATTCATCAAAAATGTCCAAAGTAAGCGGAGGTCCATTCGATTGTTTACCACTCAGCACCACCCAATGGCATTAATGGTGTCAGGTCGCGGAGATGATTTCTGATAACTATTTTGATATTTTAGCTATGGTCATGTGACAAATTATGACGTAATCGCAGACTATTTTCTAAGACGTTGACAGAGTCACATGGTGATCCTGGTAAAGGTTGGGTAATGATCACTGTTAAAAGGCTTATCAAACGAGGTTGTCACCTTATTATTTTGCAACGCACTGCATGTTTAGTGGTTGACCCATTTACAGTTCACCGCTTTGCTTTCCACTTGATTGTGCGATCGCCGGAAATATTGTGGACCTATGATGACGTCTACCTAAATCCTGAAAGGACGGTAACGTTCGATGGTTGTCTTTAATATTGTCTAGTCGTGCCCTTAACAGTGTCTAAATTGAAATTATCTCTCTTGTCATAGTGTTGGCTTATTATTTCTCAGTTTCAATCGCGAGATGTAAATCGAGTAAAGAAGATATAGCAACTATGAGAAATATTAGCTTTTTTGAGGTTCTTTGGAAAGAAAGTATATGTAGTAAAGAAAAGAAAGGGTTGTAATTGTCCAAAATATCATCCATATACAAAGAGGTATAATAAAAGGCTTCAATTACATCTGCCTAAGCGTATCTGGTAAAAGACTAAAAATGAAACCTCTAACATAACAAAACAAAAACAAATCTGCAACAAGAGTTGCACATTTCGTTCTCATTTGGGATTCCAACAATTTGTCTATAAACAGTAGTGTCATACTTTACTAGTTCCATATGTGTAAAAAATATTATCTGATATGAATATAAATGCTTCGAAAACAACTACGTGACAAGTCCACATAGTGTAAATGTCCAAAACTCTTCAACTAAATATTAGTGAGAATCAGAACTCGTTTACTGTAGTTGCCGTGTACTCAGTCTGATTATTTAAATATTTGCAAACATCAAGGGCGATAACTTTGTAAACCACTCCTCAATTGTTCTCATTGTCAAACAAAACCGAGACCATAATAATATTACCCCAAAAAGCATGGAAAATCAAATGCTATTTATTACAATCATCGTGAAAACAATCACGCTCCTTAGTCAAAGGACAATATCCTATTTGTTCAATTAGAATATTACACTGTAATTGATGATATTTCAAAGGAAAGTAGGAATCAGACGATTACATTTTTCGACAATTTAGAGCAATAACTTGATACTCGTCTAACCTGTCTGAAATCCGTTTGATATAAAGTTACTCGCCAAACTGTGTGAAAATCGAAACCAATTTATTTAATGTATTGTGTACGAAAGCTGAAATTTGCATTTTTGCAATAATCAAGGGCAATAACTCAGTAAGGCAGGTGTCAGTTCTGCTCATTGTCATCTTGTCAAAGTTCATATTCATATAAAGTCTCACACTAAATAATGTGAAGATCGGAATCCGTTTACTAAAATAATGTGTGTACTCAAGCTAAAATGTGCCTATTCTTTCAATAACCAAGGGTAATAACTCTTTAAAGCAAGTGTCAGTTTTACTCAGTATTGAACTTGTCAAAGGCCTTGTAGGTATGAGGCCTAACACCATACAACATTTAGTGGAAATCGGAAACCGTTACTGCAGTTATTGTGAACACAAAAAATTCGCATTATCCCTGGCATAGGACATAACAAAATTCATAAAAGGTCTATAACTCTTGTTAAAATTAGTAAAGTGTAACATAATCAGGTCTTGATTCTGTAGTTTGATATTTCCTATACACATATAGGTTTCAAATACTGAAACCGTATTTGCCTAAAAGGACGTGTGCAAATTTCTTTATTTTCCTTTGAATGTTTGTTCAGCGATTTTCATATATTGGCTTGGTACGAATGGTTACCGTAGAAATCGCGATGGTGTTACGAAATGCAAAGTATGCCAGAAGTCCATACAGTGGTTTCATATGTACAAGACCCCCTTCTGTTAATATTTAAAAAATCAGGAGTATATCTTTCCGGGTAAACGTTTTCGTTTTTTTCAGGCTTGGGTCCCCGCCTATATATTGCCAAATATACAAATGGGTCGGGCCACAAGTTCTTACAACATTAGTTACGGCCCTTTCCTAGTATAGGAATTTAGGATGGCTGTTTGACAAAATCATCCAATGGTTAGGTCTTATATACGTCATTATACGTCAAAACGTTATAAAAAAGAGTAAGTGAAAACTGGGAGGAAGATTAATAACTGGAAAACATATAAACATGAACATATGCGTTTTATTTTAGAAATAACAAAAGCGTTTTTTTATTACTGCAAATGTATATATAAATGAAATGTTAATATGAAAAGACAAATTGTAAAACATTTGAAATGTTCAAAAGTACTATTGTTTGGGGCGATTGTTTCAGCCAAAGGATTTTTGGACTTTTAAGATATACTACCTAAATAAGTTGTATATCAGTGAAACAGACATTGCTAGTGGTAAATAAAAATACTTCATTTTTCAAAATCGGTTGAGAAATAAAACATTCATGTGCGAAAGTTGTTTTTGATGGCTCAGTTTCAATGCAAAATTCTGCTGCATGAAAAATTGACAAATATTTTTTTTAGAATTTTTATCCAATTTTTTTTTTGAAATTGTTGCATAGTAGTATATTAAGACACCCTGAAAGTTTTATAGCAAAAAAATGAAGTATTACTGAAGTTATTTGACATTTCTTAATTTTCTGTTGTCCCACCAACAAGGAAAGCCCCATAAAAAAAACATTTGGCTGTAAAATATTTATTTCTCAACCGATTTTCAAAAGTAGAGTAGTTTTATTTACCATTAAAAATGCCAGTTCTAATGATATATAACTTTAATTTGCTCAAGTTACTGCAGAAAATACTTTGGCTGAAACAAGCGCCCCAAACAATAGGCTAAAACGAAACATAAATGGGTTTTGAATGCTAATAATGTTAATAATGGTTAAAATGCTGATTTAAGGTGGCGGTTATTAACAATAAAAATAATAAACAATGTTTCTCATTTCACTAAACATATGAAAGAAGAACAAATACTAGTTTAGAATATGTAAATAATAAAACAATATTATGTGGAGCATGTAAGAACATATAAACATTGAAAACTGTTCGCAGGTTGTCTTGACATAAATGGCATAACTTTGTTTCAATGAAAATATAACAAAACAAATGCAAGGCATTCTGCTTCTTTCACACCCCTTTAACGTGACGAAGGATATAGACAGTAAATCCTCTTCGACCAACCTACGCCGCTCAGTTATTTCAGTACTTTGATTATACATAGTATAAGACACAGCAAGTATAGGCTGACGAATGTGTTTAGTTGTTTTTGTTTTTAAATATATTGTTTTTACGTTTGTAATACTGGCAAGTGATGATCATGTATAAAGTTTAAGCAAATGTAAATGCGTGTTTATGTAAATATATTAACAAACAAAAATAAATGTATTAAACATTATTTATTAACATTAAATTTAGGATGATTATATATGTTAAATAGAATATAATATTTAGCATTATTACCTCTACTCTTTGCATATCATAACATTATTATTGGTTTCAGTCGTAGATATGCATTTCAAAACATCCATGTTTAAATATCATTGTCAATTATTCCAAATACGTATGTGTTTATACACGTGCATGACCACATCCACACACATTCATAATATCGGTATGCACACACGCTTGCACCTACTTCCATCCGGAGTACGCACACCGATGCGCATATTTAAATCATGTTGCTTTCTCTTAAAGCTACAAACGCTGTATTTTAATCGCTTTCTTCCTTTTAGGAGTGTCTTTATCTGAAATTTCATGTTCACCAACTCATGACGAAACCGGGTATTTCAGAGATCAAATGTAATGCAGGACATCATTTACTGTATAGACATAAATCATGTACACAGATAGCATTATGATGTACAAAAAATAACATGTTTGCCTCAGTCGTGACTCGAACAGACGACCTTCGAATTTACAGTCCGACGTACTGAGTTACAGACAATATGATACATAAGGTAACATATATTATGATGCAAAATAACATATTTGAACGCCACTCAAGATGTATCAGCATATACTTCATCATCTCGCACATGTAAATATATATACGCTGTATAATACTACTAATTATCAATTTAACTAAAATTCCGTCTCAAAACTTTACTCTGGATTTGTTATTTAGCTGACGATAAGTTTGTGCGCGAGTGTGTGTTATAGTTATTACGTAATGATTGTATAGACCATTCACCATTATTTTTAAATTAATGTTGAACATGTAATTGACACTATTCTTGTAGTTAAAAAACAAAGTTTAATGATGGAAATACTTGTTTATGGAATGATAAACATATTAATACATCCATTATAAACATATTTGTTTGGTATTCATATGCTTAAATGGTTTGAATATGAAATAAATAAACACTAAATATGCTCATATATGTGGTAATGACATGTTGGTTACGGCACAATTTTACCAAAATAGTTTAACAAGTTAATGTTGCATTGCTTTCCATGGAACATGAAATCGACTTATTCGGTGGAACCATTTGCTTCTTGCATTGCATTTGTGGTAACTCCTGTTTCCATAGTTGGATGTAGTGCTGCGTCATTCTTCTTCACTGCAGGATTATTGCCTCCTTGTGATGTATTTACAGGAACCTCTAATGTTGAAGCACTCGTTGTTATACTGTTGAAATGCGCATTGTTAATATTGATCACTTGTTCATCTATTAAAATTTAAATGTAGAGCAATTACTTGGGGCAAAATATAAAACATGTATAATTAGTATAAAAGTATGTGCCATAAGAAACAAGAAAACATCCGGCATATGTATTAACCCTCCAGAACGTGTATGTTATTATTCAGGCCTATTAGTCAACTGATATTAGTTATTGTGTTTGTTACTGACAAGTGGACGTCAGACATATGCCGAGTCACAATATGAAACAGACAGACCACAAATATTTATGTATGGGTCTTTACATGAGTATAATGCATCTAGCACATTTTTATACATTTGTTCTTAGAATGTATTGCGAGTTCCAATAAAGCACTAAATATGTGAAAATAATGGCTTTAAAAAATATGTTTTCCTCAATTTATTAATACATTTCTTAAAATGTGAAAAGACCTCTTAAAAAAGAACTTATTCAGTGAGATCTGTTTCTGTCTGCAATATGCACATATAATGTCATTTTAAAAATTGTCTTACCTTTTGTTTGGTTAACCATAGAGCCATCTAAGACATCTTGTTGTCTCACATTAACAGGATCATCTCTTATTAGCACGTTGGATGACTGCCTTTCAGAAGAGTTGTTTGATATAGAACCATTCTTTCCACACTTGTCATTTTTATGCAAATGGTGTCCTTTTCTACTTTTCTCAACTTCTGATGAATCTGAATATTTAATCGTCCAAAGATGATCTTTCTCTGTTGACTTAGTTACGCTTATAGCATTCTTACACGCTAACTTGCGTATACGTGTACACATAACCATAACTGCAATCACTAGACAGCCACAAACCACACTGACAACACTCACAGCTATAACCAAAATGGCAATGCCCTTATCACCTGTAAATACAGTTTGTATTTAAATGACATTGAAAGCACATTAAAAAGGAATATATTCTTGTCTCGCTTTATTTTAGGAGATCACCGATGATACGGTATCCTATAAATTCATTCATAAACAGACTTAAAAACACAAATCATAGGTGGCTTATATATATTGCTGTATTTCTTTAACCATAGACAATTTTGTACCGTTGCTGTATAGGGAGATATCGTGTGTGTGGACCCCTCATTTCTTCCGTACCTTACACGCATATAGCGGGTTAATACATTGTTTTCCTTATAACTAATATTCGTTTCGTTTATACAGTGGGATATAATTGTAAAATAAGTCTGCTGTTTGTTCGTGTTCATGTAATTTGTGTTGCGTATAATTAAAAAAGAATTTGTAAAATAACTTTTTTGTAATCGTTGCAATTTTACTTACACTTATATATAGTCTAAAAAAAAATCATATAAAATATATGATTTTTTTTTTAATTAAAAATCTTTGTCTTTACACTCTGTATGCAGTATGACATCCCAGATTTCTTCATTATTTTTACTTTTCTATAATTTGATGCATACCTTTGTCTTTACACTCTGGATACTTTATAATATTCCATGTTCCGTTATGCAGGCACGTCATAGTACTGGCACCAGTCAAAATAAAGCCTTTCTGGCACGTGATAGACAAAGTTGTACCATTGCTGTATTGGGTGATATTTTGTGGACCTTCAATTCGTCCGTACATTACATATGTAGGAATGCTACAGTGTGTTTCTGAAACAAATAATTTACAAAATATTTTCTTTCACATGTATATACACAGCTGAAGTACTGCAACAACTGTTTGCTGTTCTTTCCTTTTAAACAATATATTATTGACAATCAGCTAAAATAAATTCTTTTGAACCGATACATTGTTCACGCATTACGGTGTGTGACAGTAATGCGTTTATATTTTATCCAAAATAAATACAGTTTGCTTTAATATACAGCGGCTGTTCTTTGACATCCCAGTTTCTGTCATAGGCACACATTACAATATCTTATCATATCTATTTTGTAGGAAATGACATATTTGTAACTGATGCCTTGTTCACACAAATAATCTACAACAGATGCAAGTATCTCTTGAATACCTATAGCTTTACACTCTGGATACGTTATGACATCCCAGTGTCCGTTTTGGAGACACGTTAAACTACTGGCACCTTTCACAATATAACCTTCCTCGCACGTGATATACAATGTTGTACCATTGCTGTATTGGGTGATATTGTGTGGACCTTTAACTATTCCAAACCGTATAGTCAGCGGAATGCTACAGTATATCGCTGAAACAGAATAAAATGTACTAAATGTAGATATACAATTAGATATTTGTCAAACAGAAAATGGAGAATTCAAGAACCGTATTCAACCACAAACACGAACTGAAACAAACTACAACTACAAAGATGAATAATATGTAAGATATGACATAACACACATAAAGGAAATGTAGCAAGATATGACATAACACACACAAAGGAAATGTAGCAAGATATGACATAACACACATAAAGGAAATGTAGCAAGATATGACATAACACACATAAAGGAAATGTAGCAAGATATGACATAACACACATAAAGGAAATGTAGCAAGACATGACATAACACACACAAAGGAAATGTAGCAAGATATGACATAACACACATAAAGGAAATGTAGCAAGATATGACATAACACACACAAAGGAAATGTAGCAAGATTTGACACAACACACATAAAGGAAATGTAGCAAGATATGACATAACACACACAAAGGAAATGTAGCAAGATATGACATAACACACATAAAGGAAATGTAGCAAGATATGACATAACACACATAAAGGAAATGTAGCAAGATATGACATAACACACATAAAGGAAATGTAGCAAGATATGACATAACACACACAAAGGAAATGTAGCAAGATATGACATAACACACACAAAGGAAATGTAGCAAGATATGACATAACACACACAAAGGAAATGTAGCAAGATATGACATAACACACATAAAGGAAATGTAGCAAGATATGACATAACACACACAAAGGAAATGTAGCAAGATATGACATAACATACACAAAGGAAATATAGCAAGATATGACATAACACACACAAAGGAAATGTAGCAAGATATGACATAACACACACAAAGGAAATGTAGCAAGATATGACATAACACACATAAAGGAAATGTAGCAAGATATGACATAACACACATAAAGGAAATGTAGCAAGATATGACATAACACACACAAAGGAAATGTAGCAAGATATGACATAACACACATAAAGGAAATGTAGCAAGATATGACATAACACACATAAAGGAAATGTAGCAAGATATGACATAACACACACAAAGGAAATGTAGCAAGATATGACATAACACACATAAAGGAAATGTAGCAAGATATGACATAACACACACAAAGGAAATGTAGCATGATATGACATAACACACACAAAGGAAATGTAGCAAGATATGACATAACACACATAAAGGAAATGTAGCGATATGACATAACACACACAAAGGAAATGTAGCAAGATATGACATAACACACATAAAGGAAATGTAGCAAGATATGACATAACAAACATAAAGGAAATGTAGCAAGATATGACATAACACACATAAAGGAAATGTAGCAAGATATGACATAACACACACAAAGGAAATAACACACATAAAGGAAATGTAGCAAGATATGACATAACACACATAAAGGAAATGTAGCAAGATATGACATAACACACATAAAGGAAATGTAGCAAGATATGACATAACACACACAAAGGAAATGTAGCAAGATATGACATAACACACACAAAGGAAATGTAGCAAGATATTACATAACACACACAAAGGAAATGTAGCAAGATATGACATAACACACACAAAGGAAATGTAGCAAGATATGACATAACACACACAAAGGAAATGTAGCAAGATATGACATAACACACACAAAGGAAATGTAGCAAGATATGACATAACACACACAAAGGAAATGTAGCAAGATATGACATATAACACACACAAAGGAAATGTAGCAAGATATGACATAACACACACAAAGGAAATGTAGCATGATATGACATAACACACACAAAGGAAATGTAGCAAGATATGACATAACACACATAAAGGAAATGTAGCAAGATATGACATAACACACACAAAGGAAATGTAGCAAGATATGACATAACACACATAAAGGAAATGTAGCAAGATATGACATAACACACACAAAGGAAATGTAGCATGATATGACATAACACACATAAAGGAAATGTAGCAAGATATGACATAACACACATAAAGGAAATGTAGCAAGATATGACATAACACACATAAAGGAAATGTAGCAAGATATGACATAACACACACAAAGAAAATAACACACATGAAGGAAATGTAGCAAGATATGACATAACACACATAAAGGAAATGTAGCAAGATATGACATAACACACATAAAGGAAATGTAGCAAGATATGACATAACACACACAAAGGAAATGTAGCAAGATATGACATAACACACACAAAGGAAATGTAGCAAGATATGACATAACACACACAAAGGAAATGTAGCAAGATATGACATAACACACACAAAGGAAATGTAGCAAGATATGACATAACACACACAAAGGAAATAACACACATAAAGGAAATGTAGCAAGATATGACATAACACACATAAAAGAAATGTAGCAAGATATGACATAACACACATAAAGGAAATGTAGCAAGATATGACATAACACACATAAAGGAAATGCAGCAAGATATGACATAACACACATAAAGGAAATGTAGCAAGATATGACATAACACACACAAAGGAAATGTAGCAAGATATGACATAACACACACAAAGGAAATGTAGCAAGATATGACATAACACACATAAAGGAAATGTAGCAAGATATGACATAACACACATAAAGGAAATGTAGCAAGATATGACATAACACACATAAAGGAAATGTAGCTTTCACAGTGTCAACCAAAAACACGTTTTAATCAAACAACAATTACAATGTTAATAAGAAGCAAGGCATATGTCATAACAAACACAAAAAGTTTGACAATAGACTATCGCTTTGGAAAGGTGAGTAGCAAAAAGAACGCTGGGGTTTTAAATACTGTTGTAGGGTCACCAATCTTCCCTCTTGCTCTATTGTTCAATAGAACGCGATAGTGTAAATAAAAGAAATCTACGACAGGTTATATTCTCTAACAAACAATGCAGCATTCATAGGCACTATAAATATAATACATATATGACCCTGTATATATATAGCCACAACGCAAGCACTCAGTGGCTTGGCAGAAGCCGGGCAAGAAGGAACCATTAAGAGTGCGACAAGACAGGATCTAAGACAAACATCAAACGATAAGTCCTTGTAGGATTTAGGTAGTCGTTAACAGTAACAAGACAAAATCTCAGACAAACATTAAAACCTTGTTATTTCGTTTATAATATAATTTCAAATGTCTTTTGTAAGAATTGACATATTTGGAATCTTTGCCTTTTTCAAGCAATATCTATTATTCTAGCAACAACTGATGTGGGTTGTTCTTAAATACCCTTTACATTACCCTTTGGATGCGTTAGGACATACCAGTTTATACTACTGGCATAAGTCAAAATATAGCCTTCCTCGCACGTGATATACAACTTTGTACCATTGCAGTAGTGGGTGATATTGTGTGGACCCTCAAATATACCGACTTGTATGTCTACTTTTAATAAGAATCAAAGCATTTGGCATCACAAACACAAAACGGATGACATAGGCTAGGGTTTAAACCAGATGTTAAGGTGTACCGACCTCACTCCTATCATATTGTCATCCCAATAAAACGGGACAGTGTAAATAAAGAAATTCCCGCCAGATTATATTCTCTAACAAACATGGCATTAATAGGCATTATAAATGTAACACATAGATTGTCATATATAAATTAATGTCGAAACAAAATCCTAGAAAGCCACAACGCAAGCACTCAGTGACTTGGCAGAAGCGAGACCAACAAGGAAATATATCATTAAGGGTACGACAAGACAAGATCTAAGACAAACGTCAAACGCCACAGTCCTTTGAGAATTTAGGTAGTCGTCATCATAAGGTTCACAGTCTGTCCGGCCACCATACAATCAAAGAGGAAAGCATAATGAGAAACTATAAATGGGTCAATCACTAAACATGCTGATATGGTCATTCTGGTAGGGTAATAGCCTCTTTTGATTACCTTGTTCTTTATTCTAAACTGTTAACAATATGTAACAGTGATTTCTGTTATTTCATTTATAATATTATATAAAAATCGTTTTGTTCGAAATGACTGATTTGGGACAGTTGTGTTGATTGCAGGTGATGTGCATTTTTCATTAACTACCTTTGGCTTTACACTCTGGATTCTTTAGGACATCCCACTTTCCGTCATGAAGGCACGTCATACTACTGGCGCCGTTCAAACTATAGCCCTCCTCGCAAGTGATATACAAGGTTGTGCCGTTGCTGTATTTGGTGATATTGTGTGGACCTTCAACTATTCCATATCTTATAATGGGTGGAATGCTGCAGTGTGTCGCTGAAACAAAAATGTACTAAAAGTAGTTATAATAAATGCTGAAAAGTGGATCCCTTGGAAGCAACAAACACAAACAAGAGATAAAAGTAGCAGACTAGGTTTTATTGAATCTGTTTATGAGAGGTAATGTAATAACAGCGTGGAGAGCAACACTTCTCATGCCTCCTAGCACCGGTTTAAGCGATATTCTTCTTTAAAGCTACAAAGATTGGGTTTGATTATCTCAAAGGACCAGTAAGTAATAACACTACTGATTTGTAGTCGGGGCAACTTTTTACGGCAGCCACACAGCACTTAACAAACGCTAGTGTGAAGGATGATAAATACTGAAAAGTGGATCCCTTCGAAGCAACAAACACAAACAAGAGATGAAAGTAGCAGACTCGGATTTATAGAGTTTGTTCATACGAGATAATGTTAAGTGCAACACCTCTCACACCTCATAGCACCGACTTAAGCGATATTTTACTTTAAAGCCATAACGATTGAGCTTGATGATCTCCAAGGACCAGTAAGTAACAACACTACTGATCTGTAGTCGAGGCAACTTTTTACGGCCGCCACACAGCACTAAGCAAATGCTAGCGGAACACTCGAAGAGGAAATGGAGCTTTCACAGATCACAATCAACCAAAACACTCATTTAAACAAATAACAATTATAATGTTAAGTAGAAGCAAGGCATGTGACATCACAAACACAAACTGGATGACAATAGGCTACCGCCTTGGAAAGGTCAGTGGCAAAAATAACGCTGGGGGTTAAAACAGGTTTTAGGGTGCAATTAACCTCACTCATCAATGTGTCGTTCCAATGAAACGGGACAGTCTAAATAAAGACCTCCCCGCCATGTTATTTTCTCTAACAAATAATTCAACATTAATAAAACACATAGTTGAGCGTGTATATATGAATATAAAAAACGAAGGCATAGTAAGTCACAACACAAGTACTCAGTCACTTGAAAGAAGCCATAGAAACAAGATAGAACAAACCATTAGGGTATCACAAGACAAGATCTAAGACAAGCCTCATAAGCTACCGCCCTTTGAAGACATAGATGTCGTCATCATAGTGTCCAAAATATGTCCGGTCATCGTACAGTCAAATAGGACAGCATAGTGGCGAACTATAAATGGGAACCAGTAAACACGCAGTGCGTTGCAAAATGATAGGGTCATACCCTCTTTTGAAAACCATTTTCATTAATCTAAACAGTTAAAAATCTGTAATTATGCTTTCTTTAATTTCTTTATTTATAATATTATTTACAATTTATTTTGTTAGAATTCATTTATTTACTTATTAGATATTATTTTCAACTGATATGTGTTGTTCATAAATACCTTTGGCTTTACACTCTGGAAGATGTATAACATCCCACTTTCCGTCATGAAGACACGTCATACTACTGGCACCGTCCAAAATGTAGCCTTCGTCGCACGTGACATTCAATGTTGTACCGTTGATGTATTGGGTTATATTGTGTGGACCTTCAACTATTCCATACCGTATAGTGGGCGGAATGCTGCAGTGTGTCGCTGAAACAAAATTGTACTAAGCTTTCACAGATCACAGTCAACCAAAACACTCATTAAAACAAACAACAATTACAATGTTAACAAGAGATGTTTGCAAAAAACATATGCCCCCTTCAACGACCATGACACAAACATTCCTGCCAAGTATTGAGTTAACGCAGCTTTTAGTGATTTTTTTGCAAGTTTCTTACCATGGCAACCACATTTCTTAAACGAATCTACCCTAAAGGGGAGGTGCACAGCTACACCATGACAAAAACGTTCCTGCCAAGTTTCAGGCTTGTAGTGTCAGCTGTTCTTGAGTTATCGCGAAGACAAGCAATTTTTAGTGATTTTGTTACCACATTTTACCATGGCAACCACATTTCTTATGCGAATCTACCCAAAAGGGGAATTGCACAACTAGACAATAACACAAACATTCCTACCAAGTTTCAAGTTTGTAGTGCCAGCTGTTCCTGCCAAGTTTCGAGTTTGTAATGCCAGCTGTTCTTGAGTTATTGCGAAGACAAGATTTCGGGACGGACGGACCGACCGACCGACCGACCGACCGCCCGACCGACCGACCGATATTTGCAAAGCAATATGGACCGGAGGGTGGCATAATAAGAACGAGGTATGTGAAATCACAAACACAAACGGGATGACAATAGGCTACCTACCGCCTTTCAAATGTCAGCGACAAAAAGACCGCTGGGGTTTAAACCAGGTTTTAGGGTACAAACCTAGTGTAATCCTAATAAAATGGGACAGCCTACCTAAAGACCTCCCCGCCAGGTTATATTATCTAACAAAAAAGATTGAATTAATAGACAAGTTATACGTATGTTGATTCCCCCGTTTGCCAGTAGTCGCTTATTACCGGGGTATTTTGTAAAAGTTCCATTCCCATGATGCAATGTATGTTCATAAGGTCATTTGTTTGTAAATGTGTTGACCTAGATTGCCACTATGTGTCAACACATGAAAAAATCAAAATCATGAAATAGTTTGCATTTTAAAAAAGGAACAAAACAAATACCTACTATTTTTCTCATTTTTTCAGAAAAAAATAGCATGCCTGTCTCAAAATTGATCAAATTTGCTTTTTTGGTGTCGTCTGCTAGTTTTAATCTTGGCCATCTTGCTTAGTAATAGATCAGGTCACATGTTCTCACATACGACTAACATCCGGTGCTAACATAAAAATATGCCATGTGATTTGTACCTATACACCGGTATACAGCCATCTTTTTTTTTGTACCAGACTTGATGTGACCTATTTGCGGTGATAATTTTACAATTACAACACTTTGAAATTTGAAATTTGTTGATGGATATTGGAAGATGATAGATTATATTATCATCATATCGCACAGAGTTTTAAAATGTTATGTTTCCGCTTTCAACTGGATGCATTTTATGACAAATACACCGGTATATAGAGGAGCGAGCATATAACATAAATGAACACAAACGCCTGGTAATCCACAACGCAAATATTAATTGACTTGACAGAAGCCAGAGCAACAAGAGAACAAACCTTTAGAGTACAACAAGACAATATATAAGACAAAAAGCAAATGCTACCGTCCTATGAAGATCTATATAGTCGTCAATATTAGATCCAAAATCTGTCCGGTCCTCGCACAATCTATGAGAAAATCACAGTAGCGAACTGTAGATGGGCAACCAACAAACACGCAGTGCTTTGCAAAATGATAGGGTCATAACCACTTTTGATTAAACAGTTAAAATGCTGTAACAGTGATTCCTGATATTCCGTTTATGATATAATTAAAAATTCATTTTCTTTGTAGAAATATTTTGAACCATTGCATTGTTTGCGCATTACGTATAATCCTAAATTGATGTGAGTTGTTCTTAAATACCTTTGGCTTTACATTCTGGATACTTCATAATAACATCCCAGTTTCCGTCACGTAGGCACGTCATATTACTGGCACCATTTAAGATGTAGCCTTCCTCACACGTGATATACAATATCGTACCGTTGCGGTATTGGGTGACATTGTGTGGACCCTCAATTATACCATGCTGTATAGTGGGCGGAATGCTACAGTACGTCGCTGAAACAAAGATGTTCTTTATTATTTTCTTTCATTTAAACAGTTAAAGAGCTGTATCAGTGCTTTTCTTCACTTCGTTTATAAGATAATTTAAATAGTTTGTTTGTTTATTTCCAACACAAAATGCATTGTGTACTAAATGACGTATTTGGAGTACTTGCATTGTTTGCTCAATATGTATTATTCTACATTTGATGTGAGTTGTTTTTAAATACCTTTGGCTTTACACTCAGAATACTTCATAACATCCCATTTTCCGTCTTGGAGGCACGTCATACTACTGGCACCAGTCAAAATATAGCCTTCCTCGCAAGTGATATACAAGATTGTACCGTTGCTGTATTGGGTAACATTGTGTGGACCTTCAACTATTCCATACCGTATAGTGGGCGGAATAAAACAGTGTGTTGCTGAAAATGTTAATTATAAAATTATGCATGCTTTAAGAAAGGTAAAGCAGTCTGTTGTTACTGCCAACAAAATACTAAATCAGGTTAAATAATAGTTCAATATTACACTAAGTGTCGTACTGATTTTTGCTCATTGACTCATTCTCACGATATCGAGGTAATCGCTAAATAGACTGTAAAAAGCAAGCAATCAATCGGTCTGATTAGTTTTATAATATACAACATGAATAAAAAGTGAAAATGGTGCATGTACTCGCGATTGAGTGTTCGAATCTGATGCAGTATTTTTTAGTAATAAGTGACTTTATATATCGCAATGGGTCTCACAGTATAGAAACTTTCGTTTCGATATTCATAGCTATATAATAGCCATATTGTAAACTGTATAAGAAACCTCTGCTATAAACACTAAATGTTCGTTTAAGCGTATTGCGGTTCCGGACGTCAGATTTGTTGCTCGTAGACATTGAAATATTATATGTATTTTACGTTTGTTTTAATAAGTACCAAACCAACAACACTATCTAAAATAATGAACGTCATATAAGCAGTCAGAAAATGTTTCAAAATATAAAATTATTAAATGACGTCTGAAGTAACTGACATAATGCTTCACGAGTCTTAACAATAATGTCTTCCGTACATTCATAATGTAAAAAGTATTTTCAATTACCTTCCTCAATATATGAAACATAATCCGGTCGGAAGAGCACAAGAAGTTTTGAGCATTTAATTTTTTTATTAAATTGGTTATAATGCCTTTTTTACTTGATTTTATTTGTGTTACGAACCCCACTACGACGAAATAAAATTAGGAATTTTGTAATTTTATTTTTTCGTAGGGAATTTGATGATTTGTCTAAGGCACTTTTCAGTTGTTTGTAAAACGAATAATAAAACATAAAGGCATAGACATGCTAAAATACTACGTCAGAAGTATAAAAAAATACCTCTTACTTCTGATAACTTTTTCTCCATAAGGTATCCTGCAAAGACATTTTAAGTTTAGTGTATAACATTTCAAAAGTGCATTAATCAAAATTACTTATACATAAAATTAAGAGAAACACTGTTGTAAAAAGTGTAACAAAGTAAAATAATTATTCTGATATATACTAAGCAAAATAAATTTAGCACATACAATGCATTTCATTTCCATAGCCGAGATACAAAGCCGTATATGTTCGGGGTCTATGATAACGTGACAAGGATATGACCAATAATAATGCTACAAAGTCATTTGTAAACAAAGTCGGTGATAACATACCTGGATAGGTTATCGTAAATCGTTCTCATTTCAATGAAAAGGGGGGGGGGGGGGGGGGGGGGGGGGAGGTAAATCGTTCTCATTTCAATGAAAAGGGGGGGGGTCGTACTTTTTTAAAATTCGTGCTATCCTTTTTCCTTCGGTATATACTCAATTTAAATCTAGAATTTTAGCACCTTGCATTACATCTGAGAGAGAGAGAGAGAGAGAGAGAGAGAAAGAGAGAGAGAGAGAGATAATACCTAAACAGTAATTAGTACAGTTCACAGGCTGGTGTTGTTGCCCACAATCATCTCTGATTTCGTCACATGAACGACACATGTGAAACACAGTGCTGCAGTACTGGTCTTCCTCACCACTATAAATGTATTTTAATTTGAAACATTTATAAATGAAATATATTTGGATGATACAACGTGTTTTCTACAACAAAGTAATGAGATGAAAGAATCGACTACCAAACAAATAAGTATTTTACCGTCCAAAAGCAGGTATAAAAGTCGAACAGGAAAATTAGCATTCACAGAATACAATTAACCAAAAGCACGTAGGCAAAAAAAATAAAAAAAATAAAAAAATTGGAAAAATAGAAACAAAATATGCGTACCCACCAACACAACAGGGAACAGGGTTCACAGCATGTATATGCCGCCTTGAAACGGTCAGTGGCAAAAACGTGGTTTAAATCATGTTCTATGTCAGTCTTATACTATTGTGATCCCACTTAAACTGAACAATGGAATTAGTACACACATATTTATGTGTACAGTTTCATTTTATTCAGTTTATTTGTTAGCGTAATTCTCTAAGTTGTAGCGCTTCCAAGTGCTTCGTCAACTGTTTCAGTTTATGTGTTAATAAGCACATTCTGCTTTTAAAATAATCGTAAAAGTTGAGACAAAACAGGAGCATAATCGCTTACAGGTTACAGACGTCACCCTCACACACGAATGGGTCTCTCGAAGCCGCAAAAGCACCCCTCTCGTTGCCAGTCAATACACATATGGAGAGGAGCACA
This sequence comes from Cyrtodaria siliqua, assembly GCA_037043455.1. NCBI lineage: Eukaryota > Metazoa > Mollusca > Bivalvia > Adapedonta > Hiatellidae > Cyrtodaria > Cyrtodaria siliqua. The sequence continues at coordinate 129,808 of JAWPHD010000751.1, read as the reverse complement.
CATCCTGCAAAATAATATATACTTGTTTTCAATTGCCTATTATAAACTTATGCATGCCATCTTCGGGATGGTTAATATTTTGTACTACCGCTCATGAACAGTCTCAATCAAACTGGGACTGCAATATTTCGTATGTGTCGTTTTCGGCCGTTTCCAAAGGTCCATTATCATACTATTTTTTTAAACACATACTAGTTCATCTGTTATTCAGAAAAGTATAAGACACATTAGTATATAATTTAATATACAATATACCTTAGGGATGGTGGGATAGTGTTAATGTTTATAAATTAATGTTCTAGGTAGATAGCGTTTATCATATTTTACAATGTGTAACGTTTTTAATTCGCATGTAAAATAGCGCACCTGCTCCCTCATGTGTGAAAATAGTAATTCTCAGTTATTCTTATGTTAAAAAGCGTTTATTGACCAAGACAACGCCGTAAATCAAAATATGTAGCAAATGCATCCTAGTATTGTCTGAAATAAAGATGGCAAATATATTGAATGTTTAATAACGAAAGGGGAGATTAACTGATTAATGAAAATGAATAGAAGTACATGCGCCGGTTGGGCATCACCACTGCGCATGCGCAGAACGACGTAATCATATGATGTAATATGTTGTGAAATAGACATGTTACTGTCAATGGTGAAAAGGTTTTCTATTTTAAGGACATAACTAGAACAGACATGTATCAAGGTGTTGCAATGTTTTTGGAGCCATCTATTTGTAGTATATGATATGAAATATGTATATCAGACAGAGAATACACGTGATTTAATACTAGTATAACTTTATTAATAGTTATCGGCTAGTATTGAAATTTATACTATCTGAAAGATAAATCATTCAGCTACAATTATGTCGCTGGTCATACTATGTTTTTTGCAATAATAAAAAAATGTATTACAGGGAGAAAAAGACACTGTCTTTCAAATACTTACTAGTTTCAGATAGTATAAATTTCAATACTAGCCGAAAACTATTAATAAAGTTATATTAGTTTTAAATCACTTGTATTTTCTGTCTGATATACAGATTTCATAACATATCCTAAAAATAGATGGCTCCGAAAACATTGCAACACCTTGATACACATGTCCTTAAAATTGAAAAACATTTCACCATCGACAGAAACATGTGTATTTCAAAATATATTGCATCATATGATGACGTCTTGAATTACGCAATTTTTTTAAAACAATTTAACGAACGAACAGGGCACAATTTTCGGATTTCATATCGTAAAGTTAATGTAATATAATTCATTCATATATTCACGAATTGAAATCAAGATAGCTAACGATGACGTCACAGAACATATATGTGTAAGAATTGACAAAAGCAACACAGAAATATGCGGGGTCGAGAGGGTGAGAGGCGCGGGTGGGGAAGGTTACAAGTGGGGGTTGGGTGGGGGGGAGCGGGGGTGAGAGGCGTGAGTGGGTTGGGGGGAGGGGGGCAACATATGTGTGTAAGAATTGACTAAAACAACAAAGAAATATGTAAAAAAAAAAAAAGTCTGGGGCGGGTTGGGGTTTAAGGGCTATCAGAATGTGGGTTCCATAGGAGCCCAGGGGTTACAGGAACCAAAATTATTTAAGCAGCCCTTACGATAATGCTATAAGGAAGCTAATGGCTAAATTTGGTAGTGTTAGGTTAAGAATTGTAAGAGATATAGACTTGTAAACACAGCTTACACGCAAAATTTGGGCTATCATAATTTGGGTTCCATGGGAGCCCATGTGTTACAGGAACCAAAATTGCTTATGCAGCCCTTAAGATAATGCTACAAGGAAGCCCATGAACAAATTTGGTTGTGGTAGGATAAGAAATGTAAGAGATATAGACTTGTAAACATAGTTTACACGCAAACCTTGATGTTTGACGCCGACGCCGACGCCAATACCAACGCCGACGCCGACGCCGACACCGGGGTGATTACATAAGCTCTCTTATTCTTCGAATAGTCGAGCTAAAAAATGTTCCTATATGGTCCTGACGCCACGCAGTAACTTAAGTTAAAGATGTTTTAGTTTCAATCAACTTGGTAAGAAATCGATGCAATAATTATTTTAACAGCATGGCCAATCGTAGAATCGTGATATACTCAATACGACTATTAGTAGCTATGTAGATATTACAGAACTACAAACAGTAACTTACTGAAAAGGGACTACCTTGGGAAAAGTAGATATAAAAATCGAACAAGAAATGTAGCATTCAAGGACGAAAGTCAACCAAACACACACACAGAAACAAAGAATAACCTTAAAGACGAGTAAAAGGCAAGATAAGACATCACAAACACAAAAGGGTTGACAATAGAGCTACCGCCTTGGAACGGTCAGCCGCTAGGGTTTAAAGCAAGGTTCTAGGGTGCACCAAACCTCACTCTTACCCTACTTTCATCCTAATAAACGGTACAGAGTAAATAAAGATGTCCGCACCAGATATAATCTCTAACAAACAAGGCAGCATTAATAGGCAATATAAGTAAAACTCGTCAATGATCATATATATATAATATAAAAACAAAAGCCTAGAAAGCCACAAAGTAAGAACTCAATGACTTGGCAGAAGCCATCGCAACAAGAGAACAAACCGTTAAGGGTGCGACACGACAATAGTAAAGACAAACATCAAGCACTACCGTACTATATGAATTTAGGTAGACGTCATCATAGGGTCCACAATCTGTCTGGTCATCGCACAGTCAAAGAGGAAAGCATAGTGGCGAACTGTAAATGGGTCAACCCCTTTGCAAGTAGCAAATACAAACAGTGGAGAAAAATAGCAGCAATTTCCAGTATTTATTGACATTCACACTAGCGTTTGTTTAGTGCTGTGTGACGGCTGTAAAACGTCGCACTGAATACAAATCAATAGTCGTATTACTTACTTGTCCTTACGATCATCAAATCCAATCTGTGTGGCTTTAAAGTATCTCGAATCCCGCTTTAGCCGGTGCTAGTGGGTATTAAAATGTTGCACCTAACATTACATCATAGAAGGTTGCCCGTACACTATTACCTCTCAGAACAAACTCAACACATCCGAGACGTCTACTTTTGTTCTTGTGTGTTGCTGCCAGGGAATCCCCTTTTCAGTATGTACTGATATTCACCCTATCGTTTGTTTAGTGCTGTGTGGCGGCTGTATAAAGTCAGTCCGACTATAAAGTATTATTGTTATTGCTTACTGGTTCTTTGTAATTATTAAATCCAATCTCTGTCGCTTTTAAGACGAATACCGCTTAAGACGGTGCTAAAGGGCATTTTATTCCATGGGTTTGTTTGTCGACAGAAATTCAGCAACAATTGCTTATTTCAGGTGACAAGTCATGTGAAATAAACATCTCCCTTCCTTTTCACTGAGACAAAATAGTACTAGTCCGACCACTTTGACACATTTATTAGTGCGTTACAAAAACTGCTTGAATCTGGATTTCAAATTGCAGCTGCATGAAGTAAACTTACATGTACATGTTGGGATCATAGGTAATTACCCGTAGTCCATAAAAACTAAATATTTCCACAATCCGTGAATTTCCATTGTGTTACTCGTAGGAGAAACTATTAATGGGATTAAAAAAAAAACACTAAAACACATCAAATAATATTTAAAATTAGGTTCGGCAAACATTATAGACATGACAATTTAGACATTACAAAATCTAAAATCTAAAATCCATATCTGGCTGCAGGTCAAGTGATCCAGTATCCCCATATCACCGTTGATAACACACGATTTATAATCTTGCTACTTAAAACAAGAGGCCCAAGAGGGCCTGTGAACGCTCTACTGGCTGTTATACCATTGATGAATCGAGTCGTACTACATGGTGTCTAGAGTGTACACAAGGTTTTTCAAGTATTTGACCTAGTGACCTAGTTTTTGACTCCATGGGACCCATTTTCGAACTTGACCAAAATATAATTAAGACAACATTTCGACAAAGTTTCATCAAGATCGGGTCAGAAATATGGCCTCTAGAGTGTACTAGTGACCTAGTTTTTGACCCTGTGTGACCCTGTTTGACCCATTTTCGAACATTAGCAAGCTATAATTGAGACAAATATTCTGACAAAATTGCATCAAGATCGGGTCAAAAAAATGGCCTCTAGAGTATACACACGGTTTTTCCAGTTTGACCTAGTGACCTAGTTTTTAACACCATGTGACCCATTTTTGAACTTGACCAAGATATAATTAAGACAAACATTTTGACAAAGAGTGTACACAAGGTTTTTCCAATATTTGACCTAGTGACCTAGTTTTTAACCCCATGTGACCCATTTTCAAACTTGACCAAGATATAATTAAGACAAACATTCTGACAAAGTTGCATCAAGCTCGGGTCAGAAATATGGCCTCTAGAGTGTATACAAGGTTTTTCCAATATTTGACCTAGTGACCTAGTTTTTAACTTCATGTGACCCATTTCCGAACTTGATCAAGATATAATTAAGATAAACAATTTGACAAAATTTCATCAAGATTGGGTAACAAATATGACCTCTAGAGTGTACACAAATTTTTTCAAGTATTTGACCTAGTGACCTAGTTTTTGACACCACATGACCCATTTTTGAACTTGACCGAGATTTCATTGAGACAAACATTCTGACAAAGTTTCATCAAGATCGGGTCAAAAATATGGCCTCTCGAGTGAACACACGGTTTTTCAAAAGTTTGACCTAGTGACCTAGTTTTTAACACCATGTGACCCATTTTTGAACTTGACCAAGATATAATTAAGACAAACATTTTGACAAAGTTTCATCAAGATTGGGTCAGAAATACGGCTTCTAGAGTGTACACAAGGTTTTTCAAGTATTTGACCTAGTGGCCTATTTGTTAACCCCATGTGACCCATTTTCAAACTTGACCAAGATATAATTAAGACAAACATTCTGACAAAGTTGCATTAAGCTCGGGTCAAAAATATGGCCTCTAGAGTGTACACAAGGTTTTTCCAATATTTGACCTAGTGACCTAGTTTTTGACCCCACATGACCCATTTTCGAACTTGATCGAGATTTCATTGAGACAAACAATTAAGATAAACATTCTGACAAAGTTGCATCAAGCTCGGGTCAAAAATATGGCCTCTAGAGTGTACACAAGGTTTTTCCAATATTTGAACTAGTGACCTAGTTTTTAACTTCATGTGACCCATTTTCGAACTTGATCAAGATATAATTAAGATAAAAAATTTGACAAAGTTTCATCAAGATTGGGTAACAAATATGACCTCTAGAGTGTACACAAGTTTTTTCAAGTATTTGACCTAGTGACCTAGTTTTTGACTCCACATGACCCATTTTTGAACTTGACCGAGATTTCATTAAGACAAACATTCTGACAAAGTTTCATTAAGATCAGGTCAAAAATATGGCCTCTAGAGTGTACACACGGTTTTTCCAAAGTTTGACTTAGTGACCTAGTTTTTAACACCATGTGACCCATTTTTGAACTTGACCAAGATATAATTAAGACAAACATTTTGACAAAGTTTCATGAAGATTGGGTCAGAAATACGGCTTCTAGAGTGTACACAAGGTTTTTCAAGTATTTGACCTAGTGACCTAGTTTTTAACCCCATGTGACCCATTTTCAAACTTGACTAAGATATAATTATGACAAACATTCTGACAAAGTTGCATCAAGCTCGGGTCAAAAATATGGCCTTTAGAGTGTACACAAGGTTTTTCCAATATTTGACCTAGTGACCTAGTTTTTGACCCCACATGACCCATTTTCGAACTTGACCGAGATTTCATTGAGACAAACATTCTGACAAAGTTTCATGATGATTGCATCAGAAATGTGGCCTCTAGAGTGTACACAAGCAAAAGTTAACGGACGGACGACGGACGACGGACGACGGAAGACGGACAACACACCATCCCATAAGCTCTGCTGGCCCTTGGCCAGTAGAGCTAAAAACCCTTAAAGAAACTAACCCGCCAACTAAAGGTATTGGTGCACAACAAAACCGTGTATCAAAATTCAATCCAGTTGTTCAGGTCAAATAATAATATATATGTGTCGGTTAAAAGTAAAGGTTTATTAACGGGTTCTAAAAATACTATTAATTCGACGCTCCAGCTTCGGGGTTTGGCCTGGCTTGTTAAAACTGTTTGTATTGTATCTTAAGAGTTTGGATTCTCAAAATATGTAAGTTATATATACATAACTCATAATCAATAGGTTTAGAAACGGTGTGCATAAGATGTAAAATGTGGCTGTTGTTAGCGGGATAGCTACATCAAATTAAATTATTATATCGTGGAAAGACATCTGTGTTCTATATATTCTAACCTATCCGAAAAAAGAACTGTTTAGAAAAAAGTAACTGCGAATTTAATATATTATTATTATTATTATAATTAATATTTTATTATATTTTTATTATTATTATTATTATTATTATTATTTATGTAAGTTTATCTAAGCTTTGACTATCTGTGTTAAATGATAATTTAAACTGTAAATGTAATTGTCATGAATAAGAAACATACCCTTATACGATAACATCTTACTCGCGAATGTAAGTCTTCAATTAAAATTCGTCCTTTGAAACAGAGTTTTATATAGTGACCAGTGACTAATGATGACCAGTGGATAAACCTGATGTTTCGCAACCTACAACGGAATTTCTCAAAAATCTATTTTAATATTATTTCGGGAATTTTAAATTTTAATTTTATATAATGACGCGTCAACTGTTTCTGTTCTTAAAATACTACATATTTTGAGCATTAGTGTTTCTAACAGAAGCTTTTGACATGTAACCGACGTATTTAAAGGAATTCAACTTTGAGTTTTTTATAGCCTGTCCACCCATGTTTAGATTTAAACTGGCTAATATACATTATAATTGTTAACCTGTCACCATCATCATGTGATTATACGAAAAAAATAGTAGGATCCCGGTGTTTGCTGTTATCAGAAACCCAAAAACTGATAACAATGAATATTCATATACATTTATAGATATATGTATTAGAAATGAATGTTAGATCTACTGGCCGAAGACCAGCAGAAGAGCTTATTGGATGGCGAGTTGTCCGTCGTCCGTTAACTTTTACCTCGTTAAGACGATAGGGTCTTAATCCGATCTTTACCAAACATTATCAGAGTGTTCATATCAATCAACTCTCGGGCAAGTTTCAAAACCAGCCAGATTGGACCAGTACACAACAAAGTTATGGCCCTTGATTTATGTAAAAATGCTATATTATGCCTCGTTAAGACAATAGGGCGAACTTTTACAACTAATCTTTACCAACCTTTACCAGATAACTAATAATAATGAAAGCTCAGATAAGTTCGAAGACCAGCCAAATATCGGGTCAGTAACACTGGAATTATGGCCTTTGATTTAATTTAAAATGTTATAATTTGCCTCGTTACGATGATAGGGACTTTATTGTACGTCTGATTTTTACCAGATGTTATCAGATTACTAATATTAATGAAAGCTCGTATAAATTTGAAGACCATCCAAATCTGTACAGTAACACCGGAGTTATGGCTGTTGAGTTAGTTAAAATACTATATGTTGCCTCCTTAAGACCATAGGGCCTTCATTATACATCTGATCTCTACCAAACTTTGCCTGATTGTTGATATCAATGACAGCTCGAATACTTTTACTGAATTGACGTTTTTATGTTAGTCCCCATTATAGTTTTTCTTGAAAATGATGTTTTATAAATGACGAACTACATTTTGCAAAGGCATTTAATGATAACTGATACACGTTATTAAAAAACGTCAAAAAACAAAACTGATTATGATTGTGTTTTTGCAGATGGCAATACTGATGAAAACGATGATGATTATGAAGATGATGATGATGATGATGATGATGATGAAAACGATGATGAAAACGATGATGAAAACGATGTGATGAAAACGATGTGATGAAAACGATTGATGAAAACGATGATGAAAACGATGATGAAAACGATGATGAATACGATGATAACGACAAAGATGACAAAGAAATATAAAAAGATGGGACAGGGAAAGTAGCATTCAAGGAGGACGACGACGACGACGACGCTGACGATGATGATGATGACCTAGACGTCTCACACCACAATTAATTTTCCATAGGGTCCCATTGTAATGTTTTTGTTCGTGGCATAGAGATAAAAAAGATTTTGCGCAACATGTATTTATGCTTAAATTCTTCATTGATCCAATATCTGCATGTTATTAACTTATATTTACCAGATTGAACTTTTTTTAATTTCATGTTTGCGTGACACCTATCAAAATTTAGACAAAAAATACAACCCCGTGGAGATTAGACCCATGATGTGTAAAATGAGGCAGAATTAGCTAGAAATCTTATATCAACATGCATTTTTCTGTGATCTTTTCCTAAAATGCTGTAGATTTAGAACCTGGTAAAGATAAATCAATGTATCCTGTAAAATGTAGAAAAGCGAACTTGTTTTTTTTTATCTACCCCCTTCATCTGTAGGGCAGGAGTATTCAAGGGAGATAATAGTGTTGTGAGTCCTAGAGACAAAAGTAAAACAGAAATTTGAAATTTGAAAAAAAAAATGCTTTGCTTTAGCATACATCTGCAGTGTAAAAGACAGACGATAAAGAAGATTCCATGTTGATATGAGGTTAATTCGAATTTCAGAAGTGTCTAACCAATGCACCACACATTTAACTTGATAGGGTATGGATTTACTATTTTTCATAGAGGTCACAGAAATATGAGCAGTGGGGAAAAAATATGCATACTTGTATATTTTATTGCTTAAAATAGTGGTCTTGACTATACTGAAGATATTCAATCAACATCATGGTAGATGGCCAAGCTTTGAAGATCAAATGTTGGAGAAGAAAACGCTGTACAATAATCCTATGAGAAAATTAATTGCTGCATGAGACTTTTCAACAACAGTACCTTGAAATAAAATATGTTTAAACCAAAAAAAAAAGGCTTTCGTTCCAATCCATTTACCCATTGTATGTAACAATTGTATAATGCGTTATTTTTGAAATAAAATATGTTTAAACCAACAACAGTACGCATTTATACACAAATGGACCATGGTTAACATGATACAATCAATTATATACTTTGTACGTCTGTTGCAACCCTAAAGGTAACAACTGCACTAAAGGAAACACATTACAATAAAGGTAACACGTTTGGGACTAAAGGTAACAACCGACACTAAAGGTAACAAAAAAGTCTGCACTAAAGGCAACAATTGCTGCACTAAAGGTAACACGATTTTTGACCTACACTAAAGGTAACACACCAGTGTGCCCAAAAGGTAAGAACACATTTTTGTTGCAGTTTATATTAGACATTCAGGTTGCGCAAACAAACATATTATTTATTTTAGCAGAATGCTGCCTGTTTTATAGTACAAATACAATCTAATTCTTAGTTTTATTATCAATTGTGTAATGTTGTGACCTCAATTTTTGATTCAGCTCATGTGCTCACCATTGATAAGGGCAACGCCTTTTACCGCTATTAAGTATTATTATCGATTTCCCTTTCTGATTCATGAATTCGGTCCTAAGTGCACGTGTTATCGCTATCCAAACAACCGAAAGAATATTGGCGTTACCTCAATAGAATGAAGCCGAGATCTTCCAATAAAACGCCACCGTTAAATGATTTATTCGATTATTTCAAAAATATAAACACAAAACTCCTTGATAATGATGAAGGCAACTATATAGCGGATTTCAATATAGCGGACGACAACCCAATTTTAAACGCTCCAATTACACCTGATGAAATTTTAAAAAATATTTCTAATCTAAAAAATTCTAAAGCGTCTGCCAACGACCAAATAATAAATGAATATATAAAAAATACGCAAGAAGTGATGTTACCCATATACACTAAATTATTCAATATCATATTCGATTCAGGTTATCTCCCAACAAGTTGGCTGGAAGGCATTATCAAACCTATTTTCAAAAACAAAGGCGATCCACTCAGTCCTGAAAATTACCGCCCGATCACTATACTCAGCTGTTTTGGCAAATTATTCACGTCTGTCCTTAACGGACGAATCAACGCTTTCTTACATGAAAATGGGGTTTTATCTGAAAATCAGGCAGGGTTTAGAGCCAAGTATGCTACTACTGACCATATATTTACTTTACATAAGTTAGTCGAAATGCTACGTTCACAGAAAAAGAAATTGTTCTGTTGCTTTGTTGATTTTGCACAGGCGTTCGATTCCATATGGCGAATAGGCCTGTGGCGCAAATTATTAAATACAGAAATTAAGGGAAAGCTGTTTCAAGTTATATTTAACATGTATCAAAATATTAAATCATGTGTGTCCAGTAATAATGAATCGTCAGCCTTTTTTGTAAGTCAATGCGGCGTCCGTCAAGGCGAAAATTTATCGCCGATTTTATTTTCTATTTTTTTAAACGACTTAGAAGAATATTTGTTAAATGCTGATCAAGAGGGAATTTCTGTTAACACTCAGGCCGATGTTTATATAAAAATAATGTTACTGTTATATGCAGACGATACTATTATCCTCTCTGACAACCCTACTAGTTTCCAATCATGCCTCCAACTTTTTTATGAATATTGCGAAACATGGAAATTGAATATAAATACGAGCAAAACAAAGATTATTGTATTCGGTGCTCGCAATACGGCGCGATTCTCATTTAAACTCGGACCAGATGAAATAGAACTAACAAACAAGTATACATATCTAGGCGTCATATTCTCTAGCTCTGGAAGCTTCCTTAATACACGAAAACATCTTGTTGAACAAGCCAAAAAAGCAATGTTTTTACTTTACAGACGAATTAATAATTTAGACCTCCCCTTAGATCTCCAACTAAAACTATTTGACCATACAATATTACCGATCTTAACATATGCTTGCGAAGTCTGGGGATTCGAAAATTTAGACATCATAGAACGTATTCATACAGATTTTTTGAAAAGAATTACAAATAGCAAAAAAAGCACTCCCTCGTATATGTTGTATGCAGAACTAGGTAGACATCCACTTGCTATAACTATACAAACCCGTATGATAAAATTCTGGAACAAACTTATCATTGGAAACCAATCAAAGCTAAGTTTCCTCTGCTACAAATCAATGGATAACACTGAAAATTACGAATATAAGTGGTTAAAACACATCAAATCCATTCTCAATAAAACCGGCAATTCAGATATATGGACAAACCGCAATAATTTACAACATAGTAGCATTCACCTTTCAATTAAACAAACGCTAGTTGACCAGTTTACACAATCTTGGAGATCAGACTTACAAAATTCGTCGAAAGGGAAAAACTACAACCTTTTTAAAGATGACCTAGCATTCGAAAAATATCTTAAATTACCAAGAAGCAATTATATTTATTTATTTAAATTCCGTACGACTAACCATAGGTTCCCCGTTGAAACTGGCAGATTTACTAACACTGCGTATAACCTCAGACGTTGTACACTATGCGATTCCGACATAGGTGACGAATTCCACTACTTATTAAAATGTCCACATTTTGATCAAATGCGCAAACATTACATACCGCGTTATTTCTATCAGCACACGAATGTCATTAAATACAAGGAGCTTTTAACCCATCCCGCAGTCAAAGTCCAAAAAAAACTAAGTGTCTTCGTCAGAATTCTTTTACAAAATGCCAAGTAACGTCGTACATGAGACGTATTTCATTGATAATGCTTTCCCCCTTCATATTTAACATATGTACTGATCCTTGTATACAGTTTAGTTGTACCATTTGTATGTATGTAATGTACCTTTCTCTCTTGTTGTAACCCATGTTGCCTGAGATTGTATATAATAAAAGATTTGTTCTGTTCTGTTCTGTTCTGTAACCCATTTTAAATAGATTTGAGTGAGTCTTGATGCCGTCATTCAAGAATATGGCAAGTATGTCTTTATCACCAAAATACATTGTTATTTTCAAACTGACAAATATACAGGCCCTCTTGCATGTCTTGTTATTATATATTTAGGTAAATTCCTGTGAACTATTTGTACTAAATTGATAATTATGTTCACGTAGGTGAACAGTTTTGCGATTTTAAATGATGTGGTAATTTCATATACATGTACAGGTGGTAGATGGTTGTGGAGCGGGGTGGTGGGGGGTGGTTGGGTAGGGGTGGTGGTAAACCGGGAGTGGTCCCGTGTTTCGGTCGTACCCGAGCAGTTAACGGCCAAGGTATTAGAAGGGATGCATATGTATATTTTCCTCATCAACAATTATCAACAAGCAAAAAACATTTAACTTTGCATTTTTTCAAATTATTACTATTACTGATAAAATGCAAATATGTAACTTTTTGTAGAAAAAATAACGAAATCGTATATCCGGAACCATGCAGTTTTAATATTGACAATCACTACGTAAAAAAAACGATCGAATCCAGCTATGTTTTGGTTTGCTAGTGGAATACACACACATTCCACTAGCCTGTTCACCTACGTGAACATAATTATCATTTTTTTTACAAATTACTTTACCTAAAATATATAATAACAAGATTGCACAAGAGGAGGGCCAGTATATTTGTTCCCGTTTGAAAAAAGCAATGCCTGCCAAAGAAAACAACAATATAATAATTTAAAAAAGGGGCTTACATTATATTTTGGTGATAAAAATCATACTTACCATATTCTTGAATGACGGCATCAAGACTCAAAATATATTTAAATATTGGTTACATTGCTATAGATAACAAATAACATGTTTGATTTGAGCAACCTGAATTTCTAATATAAACTGCAACAAAAATGTGTTGTTACCTTTAGGGCACAGGGGTGTTACCTTTAGTGTAAATCAAAATTCGTGTTACCTTTAGTGCAGCAAGTGTTACCTTTAATGCAAACATTTTTATTACCTTTAGTCCAGAAAGTGTTACATTGTGTGCAATGTGTTACATTTAGTGCAGTTGTTACCTTTAGGGTTGCAACATACGTCTCAGTATGTAAACACACCACAAAGACGATTAAAGTGAAGTACCAAGTTCATGATGCTGTTGTTTTTTTAAAATTGTAGGTTACTAAAATTGTCTTGTTTTGTAAGGTTATAACTAAATTGTGGTTTTAGATTTCTATGGTTACCCTCTGTAAAAGACATGGTTTAACGGCCAAACCAAAAGCAAATGATATATTATACAACTGTACATTATATTTACTAACCATTGTTTAGTCATCCCATGCAGATTGATGTGGTCATTGGCATTTCCCATCGCATAAAGCAAACTATATATACGTGGACAAAACTTTTCATAAAAGTCCTAAATTTACTTTTAGCTATACATAAGTATGATGTAGTGTACACCTTGTGTTAGTCCAGTAACTGAAAAACAGAAAGGGCCTGAATACGGAACATAACTATGTTACACATTCACAACGCCCTTTTATACAGTCAACACAGATATGAGGCCATAATCTAGGCCACTGATTAAAGTTTAAGTTTATTGCATTGCACGTAATAAAAATTACATGTGTATATTATGCATTAATATTACTTGTACCATAGCTCTAATGGTTTTCCTTTGTTCTTGTTTATGATATAATTTCATAAACCCAAAGGTCTGAGTAACCTTGCAATAACTGCCGGTATATTTCAGCCGTGCTATACATGACAGATTCGGCAATTATACCATGATCTACCCAATTTTATTTTGTAAAGGGCGTTCTGTTGCGATTTAAATATGTAAAACACAACTACCCATTACCAAAACAGCACTACTTGACATTGGATTTGCCCAGTAATATACAAAGGCGCTTGGCTGCAATAATCAAACCATGGGTCGTGCTCATGCTGCGTGATAATGCCATTTCGTGATTGGATGGAGCTGTTATTTTTACTGAAAGCTGCAACGCCCTAAATTTTCTGGCACACGCGTAGTTGAATAAATGGCTATGGTACAAAACATTTATAGTATATTTTTCTCGTATGCGATTTATACTGCATTCTCGGGCCAGCGGGCCCTCGAGAAGCTGTATAATTCACATATACTCGCAAAAGTATGCTATAAGTAACATGTTTAGTCATTATTTTTCAAGTATATGCGATTTATACTGCTTCTCGAGGGCCATAATCCCGAGAGTGCAGTATAAATCATATATACGAGAAAAAATATGCTATAAATGTTTTTGTACCATAGTCATTTTATCCAACTACGCGTCTGTGCGAAAAAGTTTAGGGCGTTGCAGTTTTCAGTTTAAAAAGGCTAAGACCAATCAAGATATAGCATGATCATGAGGGCAGGACGCATGTTTTTATTGTTACAGCAAATCGCCCTTGCATATTATTGCGCAAATCCAATGTTCAAAGAGTGCTGTTTGTTTTCCATATTTGGTAATGTGTAGTCGTTGTTTTCCGTATTTTGGTAATGTGTAGACGATTCATTTTCGGCAACATTTACACAAAAGTTTATTTTTTGTGCTGAACTATCAGTCGAAATGGATGACTTTTGTAATGCACTCTCGGGCCTCGGACCCTCGAGAAGCAGTATACATCATATACACTCGAAAAAGACCTGGGTGTTTAAAGCAGGTATCTAGGGTGCAACTAAACCTCACTCTTACTCCCCCTATGGTCATCCACACTTAACGGGGACAGTGTAAAATATCCTCTTACAAACTAGGGCAGCACAAATAGCGATATAAATATGACACAAAGATGATCATGTATATATGAATATAAAAGCAAAAGCCGAGAAAACAACAAAGCAAATATTCATGACTGAACGACTTGGCAGAAGCCAGAGCAACACAAGAATAAACCGTTAAGGACAAAGGACAAAATTGAAGACAAACATTAAACCTTACTATTCCTTTCATGATTAAGCTAAAAGTCATCATATCGTCGACATTCTTTCGGGATATCGCATAATCAAAGAGAAAATCTTAGTTGTCGACTGTAGATGAGACAATCATTAACCATTCAGAGCGTTGCAAAATGACAGGATCGTGACCTCTTAAGATAAACTTTTTAATTTAATAAAGAGTGTATGAAAATGATCAGTAAATCACGTTACCATAAAATCAAGTTCTGGCAGTCTTTGTTTCAGAAAAGTTCTTAAATTACATTCATAATTTAAAAGTAGATCATGATTACGACCATATATAAACCTTCTTACATGCTGTACTCGGATTGTTTCCCATTATATTCTGCATGTGAGCTGTCTATATTGGTAAAACAAACTCAAAGAGTAATGCCCCTTTATTTGTACCCAATTAACAGTGTGCCATTACGTGTTCCCGCCTTAATTACATTAAGCGATGTGAAAGCTTATATTAGCAGGATATTATAACGGATATTTCGACAATTAATTGTTTAAAAACATTCATTTTTTACTGAAAAAATACGATAACCTATTTAAAATTACCTTTTAAATGTTTCGATTTTACAATATGCACACCTTTTAAGCCGAAATTACGGTTTTATTTCAAACCCCAGCCAACCCCGTTTGGATGGGGTAAGTTAATACTCGGACCACGTAATGATTCATTTTAAATACAAATACTCTGATCAGTAAATCTCGTTGCCATAAAAATCAAGTTCTGGCAGTCTTTGTTCCAGAAATGTTCTGAAATTACCTTCATAATATAACATATATAAACCTTCTTAAATGCTGTACTCGGATTGTGTCCTGATATTCTGCATGTGAGCGATTTATATTGTTAAAACAAACTCAAAGAGTAATGCCCCTTTACTTGTACCCAATTAACAGTTTACATTAAATTCAAATAGTTACGTATACCCGACAATACTTGAATATTGCGTACACTATGTAATATTTATACCATAGCTATAATGGGTTTCCTTTGTTCCTGCTTATGATATAATTTTCATAAACCTGAAGGCCTAAGCCTAAACCGTGCAATAACTGCCGGTGTATTTCAGCCGTGCTATAACTGACATATTTGGCAGTTATACAATGGTGTACCCAATGACCTTTTGTAAAAGGCGTTCTATTGCGAGTTAAATAACAAGAAAAAGTGAAAACAAGAGTACCAACAATGATTTTTAGTAAGGATAAAATAACATTTAATGAAACACTCTATGCTTCTAACTTCGAGAAGAAAATCATAAACATTGTTGTTAATAACTTGAACCAGTAATGGAGGGGGATTTGGCGAATTAAGTTTTGTCCCATTTTGTGTGTGTGGTGTTTTCCTTGTGATTATTGTTTGTTTTAAAAGACTGTGTTCTGTTAATGCATTTTTGTTGAATTGAAGATTTTATTTAAAGAGGGTCGTAAAAATAATAATCTTCTCTGAGGCCCTCTTTACCAAGCAACATAATAAACAAAAATATATTATACAAATTTATAACAACACAACGATGTTGTCATTGGAAATTAAAGTGTTCACAAGAAATCAACCATATCTATATTATGATTAAATAACAATCTTAACGAAAACATTTTAAGTTTGATAGTCCTTTTGATACACTTTATATAATTGTTTGAAATAGATTTAACTGAAATGCAAGATCTTATATGCTCTGAGATTTCGTTCCAAATTACTGGCCCAGATTAAGACATACTTCCTGTAAAAGGCTTCTTGGAGGTACTTCATCGGGGCTACAGTCACCATAAACTTCAAAAAAAACGTTTTCAAAATGTTATTATCTGTTATACTAGTAATGCAAGAACACTTATACTTTAAATATATAAAAGTAATTTAAGAACATTTCTGCGAGAAGCACTATCACTTTTTTGGTGATGTGATTTACAAACTTCGTAAGATCCTTGGTCATAATCACTTTCATACACTCTTTATTAAACGTGTTAAAATGTTTATTAAAAGATGTTATGACCTATTATTTTGCAACGCACTGTATGGATAGTAGTGTGTACCAATGCGTGCTTTTGGTTTACTGGGGTCCTATTCGTTGCCTATATAATATGACAAGCTCTTCTTTGTATTTTTACAAGACTATTAATGTTTCTCTTTGTCGCATTTCCCAATATAATATTACAAAAATCTAAATGTGGCTGGATATAAGCATTATAGTAAATAATTATATAGTTAAGTGAAGTGTATTGTTTTATTCTAGATAAAAGCCACATATATGATAATTTCTTTCGAATGCGTGTTATATGTTTATCCCACTTAAGGTTTTCTTTCTCATTTACGCCTAACACTTTACTTCCTGATATCAATTGTTTATCAATTTATTGTAGTTTTAAGACATAGGCAAGTGTTGTAGTGTTGTAGTGACAATATATGAAAAAGTCGCTTAGTTAAGGAGTTAGCTGGGACCAGCTAGAAAATGGGCTTATTATATATCAAATGAAAGGTAATTATGTGTACTAAACGATCCAACTAAAATTACTTGCACAAAGTGGTACACTTTTTTTAAAATGGCGCCTGAACACCACAACCCATAAATAACAAATTTCAGGAAAATATTAGCTACCGACTAAAATTATACGTTTCAGAGGAACGATAGCTCATTTTTCATTAACAAATGTATATAAACATCTTCCTACGTACTTAAAATAACTGTGTATGCTGTATTTCATGTTTAACTAAAAATTATTTCTTCAATATAAAGAATAATACTATACTTAAAAATATCGATTTTTTTTTTAAAATACGACAATTATATTTTGTTTAATACATGTCCACATGAAATTAATTTAATCAATTCATTTTAGTTCAATAAGAAATGTAATGAAATATGTAAGAACAGATTTACTACAAAAGAAATAATATAAAACGCATAAACTTTCTCAAATTATGACGAAACTTTTCCTACTCCGATTTTTATATTTTAATGCTTAAACATGTATGCTACTAATCATATGAAGTCTTTTGTTGTTGTTGTTGTTGCTTTAAAGTTACAGTTATATTATGCAATATATTGATACTATACATGATTTCAAATATCACACACATTTTAAAATATGTTTGGTTATCCAAAATGATTTCAAACTGTATATAAAGGGAGATAATTAATCAATGGCGTTGTACTAATCTTATTAGTTCCTTAATGAATATATAAATTATTCACTTTTTTATTAGCTTTACAATACATACATGAACCACTCTAATTAGAAACTAACAAGATTAGTACAACGCCATTGATTAAATAGCAAACAGTAGATGACAAGAATACATTTCACTCGTTAGCAAGTGTGTGCTTTCAAACGAAAGATGGTGACGACAGTACCTCTATTTTAATTCCAAGAAATAAGGAACAGTCAAGTAAAATTTCGCATGAAAATAAACTACTCATGTATTAATAACTACAATTACCTTTTAAAAGTCTACTACAAAGACCAGTCTCACCAAGATACTTTTCGCTTTAGTAATTAATTATGAAATTAATATCAAATATTTCACATGAGATTTCCTGAGATCTATACCTTGCCGAAACATGTCCAACACTGCAGTTATTGATATGACATCTGATCAAAATATATATTGTTGGCCTGTTTCCAGTTCATGAGCCTAATACGATTGCATTGTATGCTCCCATCATATATCTATACAAGTCCAACCGATATGTCCAACATATACACGTCTATCTCTATCAAGTATTGTCAGGCAAAGACAAACATATTCAGACGATGGACCAGAAATTGATGCAGTTGCACAGCAAGTGAACTCAGGTCTAATAAATACTGATAAAGGTGATCCTTTGAGAGCAACAAACACAATTAAGAGAATAAAGCAGCAGACTCGGTTTTATTGAGTCTGTTCATGAGAAGTAATGAAAGAAGGAACACTTCTCACGCCCCCTAGCACCGGCTTAAGCGGTATTCTACTTCAAAGTCACCTATATTGGGCTCGTTGGTCCCAAAGGACCAGTAAAAATAACACTACTGATTCGTAGCAAGGGGAGAATTTTTACAGCCGCCAAGTCCACAGAACTCCATTCACATTGTGTTCGACTGGCAGATAGGAAGGTGACGCTAGGCTTATAAATTTGCTTACATACTCTTATGTATATTCTTCTTCTACAGTTGAGAGTATATTGGCTGGAAAGAGTACCACAGAAGTGTTCTTGGGCTAACACCAACATATGAAGCGCAAATGACGGTGCTTCTTGTGTCGTTCTTTAGTTTTTTTGTTTTTTTGACAGATTACTTTATAATGGATAAAGCATACATTGATTCAGCAGGTGACGAACGCCACGCAATAGAAATTGCCATATCAGGTAATATCGCCAAAGAAATCTCAGAACTTGGTGCTTACGGTTTTTCAAAGTCGGCAACATTCAAGTTCTGATTTATGTTTCTGGAAACAGTTGAAGTTAACCAGCATTAGGGCGGAAAGATCGGGTGATTGGATATTACATCTCGCGACGCAGGCAAGTATGCTGCCTTATTTCGTCAGCATAAAACATTCTAACTACGCTAGATAGCATACCTTTTGGAAATGCTCGTAGATATACTAGAAGACATGTTAAACTTTTTTTTTACAAGGCCAGTCGACACTGCGAAAATGGAACATTTATCGGTATCTGGAGCAACAAACCACTATTTGTGACTCTAAGCGTACATTTTTTCCTGCAGTTCTTGACTGATCGGTTGCGACTCTGTTTGATCATTTTATGGAACTGGAAATAAAACAATTATCAAGGCGATGAAGGTAAATAGTGATTCTAGCTCAAAAATAGAGTAGCAATTAAAAATTACAGTGCAGTGTTTCACCATAGATTAGGTAAACTATGAATGAAGTTGTCGGATTAAAATTTATCTGTTTAGCAAAGCTTCCACCATGATGTGAAGGCAGTTTTAAGCTCCCTGTAAGACATGCATCGACTCAAGCAACACTAAGGATGAATGCCGATAATTCAAAACAAGAGCCTTGTTAGACATGGATGAGAAATAAGTGATAACGGATTGAAACAGACGTATTTTTTGGGAGAAATGGCATCAGATCTTCTTGTGACACATCATACATTTGCAGCTGTAAACAGTCATGTTCCACAGCATCATACGTTTGCATAAGAAACAACATGTCGTTCATGATAAACGCATTATTTTTGGAAGAAATCGGATATATTGTTTTAGAAGCAGTCCGTCCGTCACTCTGTCAGCCCATCCGTCACGACCTTGTGGACTCCTGAACGGTTCGAGATATTAAAAATCCGTCTTAACAGAAATGTTGATTAGGTCAAAAGGTTTTCATTTAAGATAAGTCTGCTACTTCTATCTCTTGTTTATGATTCTTGCTTCCAAGAGATCCCCTGTTCAGTATTTATTGACATTCACACTAGCATTTATTTAGTACCGCCTTGCGGCCGTAAAAATACTACAAATTAGTAGTGTTATTACTGATCCTTTGGGATCATCAAGCCCAATCGTTGTGGCTTTAAAGTAGAATATCGCTTAAACCAGTGTTAGGAGGCTTGATAGGTGTTGCACTTTACATTACCTCTCATGAACAGAATCAATAAAACCGAGTCTGCTATTTGTATCTCTTGTTTGTGTTTGTTGCTTCCATCAGTAGTTATTTAGCTTGACCGTCTAAGTTCACAACTCATTTTTTTCTTCAAAAAAATACTTTTGGACGGAACTCCTTCCAGACCATTCGAGGTAAGAAGCTGAAACGTTATGGGAAGCTTGTTGAAAATGAGGTTGTCACTAAAGGTCTGAAATTTGATCTTCATCATCAAGGTCAAGGTCCGGACTTAGTGTTTTGCCTGAAAATGGCTTGTGCACGGAAATCCTTCTAAACCGTTCAAGGTAATAAGCTGAAACTGAGTATAAAGCGTGTTGAGGATTAGAGGATGTCAATGCAGTTCTGAAATTTGACCTTCATCATCAAGGTCAAGGACTGGACTTGAAGTATCATTGAGATATCGAATATACGGATGTTTTGTGATGGCTTCCATTGACTGACTCTAGTTGAGCATTGTAAGTGTAAATCAGACGAACACGTTTGTAACAAAGCTAACCCAAGCCCAGTATAATGATGCTATCGTAGTAGGAAAATATCAAGGAGAACTTAGCATTGTCATGCATAGTGAAGTGGAAATGTAATTTAAGAACAAAACATAACACTTTAGCAATACAAAATATTAAAATCACAATAGAAGATGTAATATGTATTCCTGTATACTGTAAAAAGTTGCCATTGGTGAAAACATATGGACAAAGATATAGTTCACACATCATAAGTATAAAAAGTGAACTTTACCTCAAAAGAAGGTATAAAAGTCGAACAGGAAATTCAAATATTTGAAACAAACAACAATTACAAGGATATATAGAAGAAAAGTATGTGACACTATACATATAAAAGGGTTGACACCTTGTTATCGCATTGGAACAGTTTAGGAAATGTGTATTACGCTTACTTTCGAATATATTCCTATGGTTCTTTAAAGTGCTCGGAGGATAGACTCCGATACAAGGACATCCCGGTTAACACACCCGCCCGACAGACGAGTCTAGTCTTGCCTAAGGACACCAGTGAGACTCAGACCCGTGGTATCCGGATTCAGAGTTGAACGTGTTTATCCACTTGGTCACCACATTCGACAATACAGTGTTAAGTAGATGTTAACGAAAGGAATGGATAACATATGCACAAGCCATGGATATACGTGGAACTTCATTTAACAAAAAGACAAATAGCAATGGTTGTTTTCTTGACAACCATGTTGGATATAATGAAGATATAGATTACAGATGAGATAATAATTAAAAGTGCTTTTTATTTGGAGTTAATATAAGATAAGTGAGTATAAGGCAAATTAAAACACATCAACAAATGTCACACGTGTTGGTATATAAACGGTATATGCATAAAAAAGAAATTAATACAAGTGTATCAAATATGGATTATATTATCTGTATGATACACAGATATATTTTAAGTGAAGCGTTAAACATGCTAATAGGATCTAATTGTAACTAATACTATATCTTTATGTATGTCGTCTGCTTTAAAAAATAAAAATGTGTTAATACGTTGTTTTTTTAAAGTGTTTGATTTTTCTTACAATACGT
The DNA here is from genome assembly GCA_037043455.1 of Cyrtodaria siliqua. NCBI lineage: Eukaryota > Metazoa > Mollusca > Bivalvia > Adapedonta > Hiatellidae > Cyrtodaria > Cyrtodaria siliqua. Next base: position 107,801 of record JAWPHD010000751.1, on the reverse strand, counting down.
ATTCAAAATCATACACATATTTATGTGTGAGTTAAAAAATTAAATAGTTCAGTACACTGATATCCATCTTAAAGCTTATTGTAGGCAATTCATAACGCATATAATAAAACATAGTTAAATTTAAACTTGTTAAACGCAAACAACAAATATTAAATTTAGAAACATAATAAATCTGCATAAAACTGATTTCCAGGTGTGTTTTGGTTTCACCATAACTCGTTTTAGAAACGTTTTCTATAAATTAATGTATTTTAAAATACATGTACGTGTTAGATGCAGATTGTAATTAGTAAGGCTTAATACTTCATTCAATATCAATCCACCAGTGATTTACGATAAAAGCGAAGCTGCATATATTTGTTATTTTTTTAATTTTATTATCTCCCTTTATGCATCCATTTATCGCGTCTGTTTCCAAATATGGAATATTTTTTTCTATTGAAAGTTGAAACAAAATACCTACACATTTTTTTTATAAAAAGATAGCTTTAGATGGTGATTCTTGTTTAAAACAATATTTTCTTTGTTTTATGAGGGCCATGTATTCGTAAATCGTACCACTTTGCACAAGTAATTTCAACTGATCCTTGTTGGAGAGGGTTTATACTTTCCATGATATCATAGTTATCCATTTTCTAGGTGGTCCCAACAATTTTTAAAAAAAACGTATATTGTCTCTACAACATAGTACTGTGCGCTTTTGAGGTGTTGTAATTATTAAGTCTTGATTTGTTCCGTGTTTATTACCATGCCGTTTTCTAAACACCAGTTTTGCAATATATGCAGTGCTGCTGCTTGCAGATTATTTTCAATCGTAATTAGAGAATCATTAATACTTACAAGTCCTTTTGAATCTTCAAGCTCAAGTTGTGCGGCTTTAGATTATAATACTGCTTAAGCTGGTGCTAGGGGCATAAGAGGGTAGGGGAGAGGTGTTCCGTCATTCGTCTTCGTCGTTGGATTATTACTTCTCTGTGCAATTCGTGATTGTATATGTTTGATCTGTGCATTGCTAATATTAAACACTGGCATGTCACTGTGGCGATTGCAAAATTTTAAACAACCAATACGTTTTTTCAAAAATCCGTCTTTACAGAAATGTTGATTAGGTCAAAAGGTTTTCATTTAAGATAAGTCTGCTACTTTTATCTCTTGTTTATGATTCTTGCTTCTTCTTATTTATTGACATTCACACTAGTATTTATTTAGTACCGCCTTGCGGCCGTAAAAATACTACAAATTAGTAGTGTTATTACTGATCCTTTGGGATCATCAAGCCCAATCTTTGTGGCTTTAAAGTAGAATATCGCTTAAACCAGTGTTAGGAGGCTTGATAGGTGTTGCACTAGAAGTTTAAAAAACGGTGTGTGCCTTTAAGAACAACAAATGCACTCAGCAGTGTACATGCTGGGCATAAGTTTCAATTAAAGTACGCAATTTACGAATTGGAATAAATATAATATACCTTGAGACTTAATGTATGCCGGATTTTTTGCTTAATAAATGTTATAATTAATGTTGTTTGCTTTACGCCACAGGGTAACTTCGATGTATCCCCAGAAAAAACACTTCCCTTATCCTCGTCAGGTTTAACTGAGTCTATCGTGCAAGAATTAAAATGCTCTGAAATATAGTTCATAGTAAGAGTAAGGTAAGGTTCCCATATTATTACGTATTCTTCCAGTCTCTCTGTTTGAAAATCAACCTAGATTAATGTGTTAATAAGCCGCAACCGCTTACGGCGACCTTATGTGTACGGTATTCTACAGGATGCTTACGACTCATAACTTGTGATCGAGACGGTTTTTGATTTTTTGCAGCTCTCCACAAAAGAACATCATCAATAAATAAAGAAGTTACCCAATAAGGATTTCGATTTTTTTTTTGCAAAAGCAATACAGACATAGGACAATGTGATAAAATAAAATAGCAGATTTGATAAATGACATTCTTTTAAAAAAAAAACATGGGATAAATAAAATATAAATAAAATATAAAATAGTTTGTTTGTTTGTTTGTTTGTTTGTTTGTATGGTGTTTTACGTTATTTTAGACACATGTAAGGTTATATATGACGATCGATTTTTTGTGGTGGAGGCAGATCACCCACTTTTCATGGGTAAAACCAGTACTGTACACCTCCCGTCATCCGTAAGAATCGACACTTTCTCACTTACAAGTCGAGCTCCCAGTGGGATCTGAACCTTTAGCGGTGAGAAAAATATAAGAATGACATTCCTTTCAAACAAAATCAAATGGAGGATATCACCAGCTATGGTTTACGATGTTCGCAATTATAAAGGACAGTTTATATGAGGACAGCAGGTGTCATAAGAAATCCTAAATCAACATGGGCATATATATCTTATTAAGCTTGAGCCAGGACCCAAACTTTTCGATATTGTTACTGTAGTGTCGTACAGTGCATGTTTACATTGTAGCCAAACCTCATATGTAAATTAGCTAGAGGTTATTGTCTCTCAGATAGCAGCATGTATTAGTTAGCTATTAGACTCCATTGTACCAAGATGTAGTATTAGAGTTATTAAATATATATACATATAGTGCGTGTCTCTCAATGTCCATCCAAAGGCCATCCGTCAGATGTTACAATGGCGACGAGGATTAAAAAAAAAGAAAAAAAAGATTAAACAAAAACTGATCTTTGAAATGTGAATTAGTTAACTGTTTACACAAACAAGACTTGGGATTAAAAGTGAACAACTTACTGAATTTTCATTGTGTTGTGTTAAGTAGTCATTAATAAGATTGATGATTAATTTATGAAATAATGGCACAAGGATTACCTGTTTTTCCAAGCTTCAGTGTAAGCGAACCAGCAATGGACTCCAGATGGAAAAGTGGACCATGCGCTTAGAAAACCTATTAGTTGGGTTGGACATCAAAGACGACAAACGGAAACGCGCACTTTTATTGCATTATGCTGGAGAGGAAGTAAGTGACATTTTCGACACTTTACCTGACACCGGAGACAATTACAAAACTGCCTTAGATAAACTTACGGACTATTTTGCACCAAAGAAATGCACCGAATACGAGGTCTTCAAATTTCGCCAAGCCAAACAAGAATCCAATGAAAGCATAAATACTTTTCATACACGTCTCGGGAAACTAGGTGAAAATTGTGAATTTGGTGGCAAAGACAAAGAAATTAAGTCGCAAATTATACAAGGGTGCTCATCAACTAGGCTAAGAAGAAAAGCACTTAGAACTGAACTGAGCCTTGATGAACTGATTAAAGAAGCTAGGTTGCTTAAACTTTCCGACAAACACGCGTCAGAAATCGAAAATAACACAGTCGAAACAAAAGCTGAGCAGCGAAATTCAAGAAAACATATCAATAACTATGCTCAAGTTTCAAGGAATAAATCAAAACAGAAGACAACAACAAAATGTCGAAATTGTGGCAAAAACTATCCCCACATAGATTCAAAATGCCTCGCACAAGGCAAAACATGTAACTATTGCCATAAGGAAAACCACTTCGAGGTCGTATGCCGATCAAAACAACGGTATTCGCATCATAAAAGACACAATGTTGATGACAGTGAATCAAATGACAGTGAAACAAGTGACAACGATTACGTGGACTATAGTTTCGGTTTGTCAAAAGACCTCAATGTACATGCGTTATCATCACGACCAAAGATATACGTTCGGATAAACGATAACCCTGTCAATATTTTGATTGATACCGGAAGTTCGATTAACGTTATAGATGAACACTGTTACAACAGCATGTCTATAAAAGCCAGTACTCTGCAAAACGGATACCAGAGTATATGCATATGGTGCCAACACAACGTTGAAATTACTTGGAAAATTTCAAGCGACTATCGAATCCAAGAACAAAATAATAACAGCGCCAGTCTATGTCTCAGAAGGAAAATATGGGAATTTGCGGGAAATATCGGGGTTGGAGTCAAACAAGGTCGATGATTTATACAACAGATACTCTAGTGTATTTACGGACCTAGTGAAAATGAAAGGCGTGCAAATAGACTTGCACCTGGACACAACTATTCAGCCGGTAACACAACCGCACAGGAGAATACCATTTCACCTGAGACAAAAAGGTGAAAGTGAACTTAAACGACTAGAGGACTTGGACATTATAGAACGTGTTGATGGGCCAACAGATCGGGTATCGCCAATAGTTGTTGCACCAAAACCAAAAGGTAAAACAAATCAAATCAGGATGTGTGTAGATATGAGACTACCAAATCAGGCCATCAAACGCACACGTCATATAATTCCTACTATCGATGACATGATATTGGACTTGAATGGAGCCAAAGTTTTCTCAATACTTGATCTCAATCAAGGATATCATCAACTTGAACGTTCCGAAGCGTCACGTAACGTAACAACGTTCACAACACACGCAGGGTTACGTCGTTACAAACGTCTGAACTTAAATAGCGCAGCCGAAATATTTCAAAACACGTTACGCACAGCACTGGAAGGACTTGAAGGTGTGCGTAACATATCAGATGACGTCATATTATTTGGACGTACACAAACGGAACACGATGACCGGCTGGAGGCAGCACTCACACGACTCCAAGAAATACATATAACACTAAATAAAACCAAATGTGAATTCAACAAGCGCAAACTTGAATTCTTTGGATATGTATTCGGAGAAAACGGGATGTCCGCCGATCCTAAGAAGTGTGAATCAATTAAAAACACACCTCCGCCTACAAATGTGTCAGAAATACGTAGTTTTCTTGCCATGACAAACTATGTCTCAAGGTTCATCCCGAACTACTTAACAACAACTGAGCCCATGCAAGACTGACGAAAAAGAACGTCAAATGGCAGTGGGATGATGAACAGCAAAACGCTTTTGAACGCTTGAAAAGTGATCTTAGCAGTAAAACCGTCATGACATACTTTGATCCTAAAAAGGACACAGAAATTATTGTAGATGCTAGTCCAGTAGGAATCGAACCAATTATGCTTCAAACAGGGACGGTCGTCTGTTATGCAAGCAAATCACTGACTGACGTCGAGAAACGTTACTCTCAGACTGAGAAAGAAGGCCTTGCTGTCGTTTGGGCAATTGAACATTGGCACATTTATCTATTCGGACATTCGTTTACGCTAATTACAGACGCAAAATCCTTAGAGAGCATATACGGAAACCCAAAATCAAAACCGCCAGCGAGACTTCAACGATGGAGACCGAGACTCCAAGCGTATGACTTCAAGGTCGTGCATAGACCTGAGAAATCAAACATGTCGGATAGCCGTAGTCGACATCCAGATCTAACAAACACAAGTCAACAATCGCGCATTGCAGAAGAATACCTCGCATTCATAGTACAGCACAACGTGCGGAAAGCAATGAAAATGGAAGAAATAATTTATGAAACCTCCAAGGACAATGACCTTCAAACCGCCATATCCAATGTGAAGAATGATTCATGGAACACTTCATACAAATACAACAGTACACTCGATATTTTATCACGATGCAGAAATTAGCTTACCGTAGTTGATCTAAAAACTGGTGAAGTATTGCTTCATGAATCAAAACTGGTCATACCAACATCCTTGCAAAAGAAAGTTATTGCTATCGCTCATGAAGGATATCAAAAAATTGTTCGAACGAAAAACTGTTGCGTGAAAATGTGTATTTTCCAGGAATAGACAGACTTGTTGAAGAAATTTGCAAAAGTTGTATACCATGCCTGGCCGCAGTAAACAAAAATGTTCAGGAACCTTTACAAATGTGTAAAATGCCGGACAATGTGTTCGATGAAGTAAGCCTAGATTTTTGTGGGCCATTCCCAGATGGAAAGTACCTACTTGTACTTATAGATGACTACTCAAGATTTCCAATTGTGAAAGTTCTAAACAATATAACTGCACAATCAGTAATAACGGTGCTAGACGAGATTATGTCTGAATTCGGCTGCCCTCGCATTTTAAAATCAGACAATGGACCGCCAATGAACTCGCAAGAATTTGCACAATTCGCGGAATATATGGGGTTTAAACATAGAAAGCAGCCAACGGTGAATGTGAGCGGTTTATGCGTTCCATAGGAAAAGCAATCAGAGCGTGCCATACCGAGCACTCATCCTGGAAACAAGGAATGTATGCGTTGTTACGAAATTACCGCGCAACGCCACACGCTACGACAAAACAAACTCCCTCTGAACTTTTCTATGGAAGACCATTGTATACTAAACTCCCGAATCCGCCATCAAAGTCAAACAAAGCAGGAAAACATAACAAAGCAAAGGCCTCAGATAAAAAGATGAAGAGAAAAATCAAAGAATACGCAGACGTAAAGTCATCAAATCTTAAGATTGGTGATCGTGTTCTCGTTAAACAGGAAAAACAAAACAAACTGACAACACCATTTGATCCGAGACCATATACAATCATCAAACAAAAAGGAAGCATGTTAACTGCTAAAAGAGAAGATAAAACCATAACAAAAAATTCGTCAAAGGATTATTTAGATAAAATACAAAGTTTGATCTTATTTTGTAGTAAATTCTTGTGTATGTTACATTTTCTGTGTAAAAATTTAAATGGTTTATCATATATGATATGATATCATTAATAGACTTATAAGTGTATGCTAAGCTTTTGTTTCACACATATATCATTTATTTTGAGAGAGGTAACCAGCAAACAGCTTATAACTCAAGTTGTGGAATTTCCATTCATTAATGACACTGAATTAAATGTCAGACAATGCAGAACATAAACAGAGGGAACTATTGTAACTGTTATTCTAACGCTCTCATTAATGGACTTCAATTATCTCGGCTATCAACATCACATTAATTCCCACCAAAAAGCCGACGTGTGTGAACTGATATGAACTGATATGAACTTTAGAAGAGAGAGAATCGGGTCAACACTGACAACAATGTTTGAACTGACAGAAAACTAATTATATCTTGACAAATACCACATACAGTTGAGAGAGGATGTAGTGTCGTACAGTGCATGTTTACATTGTAGCCACACCTCATATGCAAATTAGCTAGAGGTTATTGTCTCTCAGATAGCAGCATGTATTAGTTAGCTATTAGACTCCATTGTACTAAGATGTAGTATTAGAGTTATTAAATATATATACATATAGTGCGTGTCTCTTAATGTCCATCCAAAAGCCATCCATCAGATATTACAGATACCAACACAAGGGACAAATTCTACCATTACTTTTTGAAAAGAACAATGTATATAGATTTCATTTTTTCATGATAGCAATCTGGAACAGGTAGCTTATATATAAACAATCGAACAATAACATGTTATGATTGTAGCGCTTTCATATAAGATGTTGATGTTCATTTTTGAATGTCATGCTTATGTGAATAATTACGGAGGTACTTTTTAAAGATACAATTAAGTTAACAATTAATTTAGTTATATAAAGCGTAAATAAGCTCTGTTTAGCACTGAATTATGTTTAAAATCTCTATTTTGCTTCAAATTAGAAGTCAGTTTACCCCATCAAATATTGACATATTTTTATTCATTTAGTTTAGTCAATATCATTGTACAATTTATGTGTAAACTTGTAAGAATCAGTAATGTACAACCTTTCTACGATGATTTAAATAATAGTATAATAAGAATAAGGGATTTTTATGATAGATTGATGAAATTAAGTTCTAAGCAATGTTCATGGCATTGCATACAGTTGTTCAGTAAGACTGATAAGTAGAGACACGTGCCAAACTGGAAGTATAAGCCTTTTTCAAAGTAACTGCAACATAAATATTATTAACATGTTCTGATATATGTATATGTTGCACAAACGACACAAACAGTCCAAAGGATTCTAGATAAGGGAAATGTGCGGTTTAACGCTTTTTATAACATTAGCCTAATTTAGGTGTACTATGCGTTATGTCAATACTTATTATGATTAAACATTTAGGCTATGTATTACATATGCACCACAAAATCTTATTAGATGTCTATTTTAACGCTTTTTAATGTATGTATATAGTAAAGATTTTAACACCTGAATTACCCCGCCCATATAAAGCACAATGAAGAAATCTGCACATGAAATGCATTTGCACGAACCATTTTTGAGTTATTAATAAAACAGAATCGACGAAGAAGAATTGAATTGAATTGGGGTTTTACGGCACAACTACACAAAAAGGTTGTATGGCGCCAATAGGAAAATGAATATTCCAGACTCACTCTCCACTTACATCTAGATAACAATATGCAGACTACTCAGTATGCCTAGACTATTCTCACCAGCGGAACTGCAGAGTTGCTGCAAATTCTCTAGTAAACCTCCATTTTTCGCTGGAGCCACGATAATTGTTTTCTGTCACCACTGAAGTAGCACCTAAAACAATACAAGTTTCACGATAAAGACCTTTAATGAACATAACAAAAATTAACATAAATTCGGGGGAATTTTACCCCGCTGTCTGGATAAGCAGTGGTCCTAAATTGTTTCCTGGGAACCACACGGCGTCGACGGAGAAGAATATTTAGAGTGATACCTTGATCACTGTATTAACTACTTACCATGACAACTATTTGTTAGTATTGGTGATAATTATGTATCTTAACATAGGATGTGATGTTCTCCGTACTTGATTTAGAGTATGGCATAACCTAGGATTGGGACTGTCAGTAAGCATCAACCCTACTTTTGCGCACGCAAGAGCAAGTGGAATGACTATTACCTGAAAAAAGAAGGTGTATTGTCAATGACGAGACAAGATAGAGGGTCGTGGGGATTGATACATAGGAATGTAGGAACCTGCCCTGCTAACGAATAGACTCCTATGTTTCTTTTACGTGATGGGAGAAAACGAAGCGATACACGGGACCGCCTGGTTTACGTCCCCATCCGACGGACGAGGGTAAGGTAAAGTGTCTTGCCCAAGAACATACCGACAAAATTCACAGGCGCCGGTGAGGCTTGAACCAGAGTCCTCTGGATTTCAAGCCCCTCGTGCTATTCACTGCATCAACAGGTTGTGTGTAATTAATGTAATTTATGCATTAAAATACATACAACTTAAATGTTAATCCGTCATTAAGATTATATCCAAGAAGCTGGTTTCACAACGGTCACTCTTATCTCGGAAATTAGCATCAAGTTCATGTATGTCCAATTGCAACATGCCTGCAATACTTATATATGCCCAGCTCATTGCTGTTTGATAAATTTGGCAATTAAGGCTTTAGGATAATCAAAGAAGATTAAGAATAATCAGCAGATATCATCTCATTTAAATAATATAACTTAATATGACAATATAACATACTAGTACACTATAAGATAACAATTTGTAAACGCTCCCAGATAAGGGTCGGTACACAGTGCATCGGGATAGTTAACATTTAGTGAGCATGGTTAGATTTACAGATGTATGCTCTAAAAGCTATGTCTGACATACAGTTTCTACTACACTTAAAGTAGCTATCCCGCCAACATCAGCCACATTTTACAACATATGTACACCGTTTCTAAACCTGCTGACGACGAGGTGTACATATAACTTAATATTTTGAGAATCAAAACTCTATAGATACAAATAAACAGCCTTAACTAGCCAGACAAACCCCAAAAATGGAGCTTTTAGTTAAGAGTAATCAAGAAGAAATATAAAAAGATCGGACAGGGAAAGTAGCATTCAAGGAGGACAGTCAACCACAAACTCATAATTCATTTTACTCATATTCAATCACGGGTATTTTAAGAATCCATGAATAAACCAGTTCTATACTTTTAATCGCCACATACGCATTATTATATGAGCTGAACACCTCGATAGAGTGTTGATACACGGTTTTGTAGTGTAATTGTGCCGTTATTTGGCGGGTTAGTTTCTTTAAGAGTACACATGTGTATTACAAATACATGACAATAAACAGTTTAACCATAAAATACCTTATTTTCCTTTTTTGTTTTGTCATGAATTAAAAATGCAGTGGTCTATTTTGTGATTTTAGTCCGTGGATTTATTCAATTTGCGGTTTGTAAACATGGTTAATTCTTTATAATGGAATACATTACCAAAAGTCGCATTCTTTATATTTTGCAGTTAGCTTAAAACTAAATTTGAAGTGTTTTTATGAAAAGTGTACAACTTCAAGTCATAAACAACAGACCCACTGTCCTCGTCTCAAAGTGCTCTCATGTTTTTAAGAAAAAACAACAAATTATTTATATAAAACTATGTAAGACTGTGACCCCGTAGTGGCCATATTTTACCCCAGTGTCACCATTTAAACAAACTAGGTAGAGGATCAGAAGCTTATGATACATGTGAAATATTATTTAGCTTATTAGGTATCAGAGAAGATGTTTTCATAGGTTTTCCTATATAATTCACTGTAATAGTTTGACCACCGTGACCTCTAGCTCTTGTAGTTTCAGAAAAGGATATTTTATGGACTTTCCAATATAACTCTTTGTAAAATTGTGACCCAAATAAATACTAAAAATGGGATCCCTTGAAACTAACAAACACAAACAAGGCATAAAAGTAGCAGACTCGATGTTATTGAGTCTGTTCATGAGGGGTAATGTGAAGTGCAACACCTCTGACGCCTTCTAGCGCCGGCTTAAGCGGTATTCTACTTCAAAGCCACAAAGATTGAGCGTGATGATACCAGAGGACCAGTAAGGAATAACTCTACGGATTTGTAGTCGGGGTAACTTTTACGGCCGCCACACAGCACTAAACAAACGCTAGTGTGAATGTCAATAAACACCAAGACCGGGCCATATTTGACTGCAGGGACACGATTTGAACAAAACTGATAGAGAACCATAAGCTTATACTACATGCAAAATAGTAGACCTCTGGCTCTTTTTTCTTGGAGAAGAATTTTGAAAGATGTTTCTATATGACTCTATGTATATGACCCCTGTGGGGGAGCCAAATATGACCCCAGGGTCAATATTTTAACAAACATTCTACTGAACCATAAACTTATGCTGCATACGTAAAATAAGAGACATCTAGCTCTTAGTTTTAGAGAAGATGATTTTTTTTAAACATTTCCTACATAACTCCTTGTAAAATTGTTACTCCAGAGGTTGGGGTATTTGACCCCGGGGTCATCATTTCATAAATACTTGGTAGAGGATCCTAAACTCATGAAACATGCAAAATATTAGACCTGTAGCTATTGTAGTTCTGCGAAAACGATTTTTAAAGAAACCTGCTTTTTATTTAAAAGGGGGAGATAACTCTAATGGATTTTTTGTTTCTCTACAAGTTACTCAATAACATGGTACTAATAAGAATTTGTCCCTTGAGATGGTAACAAAACATTGTATGGCTCATGGCCTATATTAGTTCGGAAGAAGAATGGCAAACTTCGCGCGTATTTGCGTATATTATAGAAGGTTAAATCAACGCCAACATGAAGTATTTCATTGCTTGAAAAATATATTTAGCGACATAAGCGTGATAGATATGAAGTACCAGAAGAGGACACACATAGGGTGAAATGTCTTTACATCGGGTACCCATTGGCTTTTACGATTTTAACACATTGTCATTCAGTTTGAGTAACAGCCCTGCGGCTTACCAAAGACTAATGGAAGAACGCATAAGAATACAACATGAAAAGTTGCGTAATATATGAGGATGACCTCAAATAAGTTTGACAATAGTGTTGTTTCGTGTGGTGACATAAAGGGGCATCCAAACAATATTGTTAACATTTCATCCCACAATGCATGTATGCCATCAATTATGTTGTTTCCACGCATATAAATCAATGCGCCGCTTTCAAGGCTTGGGTAGACGGAAAAAAAAACAATCTACCAACTATTTACTGGATTCCTAAACTGCACAAACAGCCATATAAAGCCGGGTTTTTTTAATTATAGTGCCTGCACCACATCAGCCTGCACCACTAAAAATATCTGCAAACATTTAACTTCTTGTCATACCGCCATTAAAGCTCACGTAAAATATTATACTAAAGCCTATGGCAACTCTGGGATGTATTTGGTCAATTAAGAATTCAGGAGACGTTCTTGAACAATTTGCAATAAGATTCAAGTATGATCTATAACTACTTACGACTTTTCCACACCATATACAACTTTACCACACAAAGTTATCAAAGACATTCATATTGACCATAGTCAAAAACATTTTGCTAGAGAAAAATACATTGTTGACCATTATGAATAGTATATAGCGTGTTTTTCTAACGTCAATTTGGACAATTACACTACGTAGTTTGTGAAGCACTTATTTTCCTATGGCAGTATATATAAAGGTCGTACAAGAAATGTAGCATTCGTACCACAATCAAACACACGCATCGAAACAAACAACAATTAAAAAGATAAATAAGAAAGATATGCGACATAAAAAACATAAATAGGTTTACAATATGGCTCCCGCCTTTCAACGGTCAGTGGCACAATGCCGCTGGTCGTTCGAAACAGTTTCTAGGGAGGGTGCACCAAACCAAACCTCAAACTAACCTTATTAGCATCCAAAAATGACGAGACTGTGTAAATAAAAACAACACCTGGCCCGTATTCATAAAGCACCTTAAGTAGAAAATATTCCTTAATTCAAAATTTAGGTCATACTTTCAAATATCCTTATTTACCTCTCAGCAACACTAGAGAGCATCTATTTTAAGATATTTGTTGAGCTGTGGGTTTTATTAATCCATAGCGTTATTAAAAATATTAAGAAGATGTCCTAAAACGATAGAAAAATATGTTTAAAAAATTGATAACTTTTGGCTTAAGTTAAGATATTGCTAAGAAACTTTATGAATACGGACCCAGATATTTTCTTCTAATAATCTAGGAAACATTTAATAGGTAATTTAAGTATAACAGAACAGAACAGAACAGATATTTTATTTAGACTTGAACAAAGTACATCGTCATTCAGAACATATATACAATATACGAATATAACAAAGTTACGTAAACAGAGTATATAAATTAACTGCCAGTATAGTTTACATCATCATAGTTAGAGGATGAACCATATTATATTTATACTAAGCATTCAAAATAGAAAGTCTAACATTTAAAGCACATTTTATAAACCTCGCTAAATTTAGTAATATATCATTGTTTGAAGTTTTCACCAATTCTATATATTTGAACATAGATGGCCTCTGGTGGTAATATCTTTTAATATATGTTTTTCTTAGTTAATTGTAACATTGACACACACATATAAAAGTGTATTCATCTTCCAGATCTTGTGAGTTACAACATAAACAATATCTTTCATTTCTCGGTATGCGATTTCTTGCATACAGTCCAGTTTGTATGTAAAGAGAATGTGCAGATAATCTTATTCTGGAAACAAAGAATCTCAAATTGCTAGGTAAAATATTTAGATAGTGTTCATATGAAAAATCAGATTTAAAATATTTATAGTTTTCAAGAACAGCATTGCTATCAACTGACCCATACTACTCTTACTTAAAACAGTCAATTATTCGTTGTTTAATAAACATAGAAATGTTTTAACATTCAGCATATCCTGATTGTTAAATCAATAGGCAAAACCATAATCAGATAATAACTTTTTTACATTTGAAACCCACTTTCACAATCATATACACCTTGTTCATAGAGTTTTTTCATCAGAATGTTATAAGTATTTATTACTTTACACCAATACTTAATAATTCTTATATATCTCGTAATATAAAGAGGGTAACGCCCAAGTTCACCATATAAACTTACTGTGCATGTATTTAATCTAACGTTAAGCAACCGTTTACAGAACTTTAGGTGTATTCTTTCTATTACGTTTAATTCAGAAAATCCCCATATTTCAGCGGCATATCCGAGAGTAGAACCTATAAAAGAATCAAATAATTGGCAAAGTGTTTTGGCTTTAACTTAATCTTTTTACAATTTGCTAATAAAGTGTAGAGCAATTTTAGTGACTTACCAATTAAATGTTCTTGATTTAATGAAAAATTGCCCGTATAATTAAAAGTAGTGCCTAAATAGTTAAAATCATTTACAACTTCGATATTTTGACCGTTATAGGTCCAACGTTCATTTTGAAGTAGCCCTCCCCTTTTCTAAACACCATTATCTTGGTTTTCAAGACCCCAATTATTACAATATGAGTATAGAAGATTTAAGTTATTTTGTAATTGAATGAATGAATGAATGAATGAATGTCTTTATTTAAAGAGGGTGACCCAATTAGCCAACACTAATCTCCCTTGGGGCCCTCTGCAAAGTCATACATATACATGTACAATGTAAAACATATATAACAAAACAGTGATATTTCCTTTACAATATTGCGCATACATACATGCAAATACACACACATGCACACCCATTTACAACTATATGCACACATCATTCTTAATATATATACATAATTATATACATGGTTTGAGGTGGTGGTGTAAAGTACCACACAGTACACAAGATGTCAATATTTATCTAAAACTGCCAAACATAACAATACTTTTACAATAATTACATTATGATTGTGTTTTCAGCCATTTAACGCAGTTAGATGTAAAGCTTTTTAAAGAAGTACATTCTCTAATATATGAAGGAATGCTATTCCACACAATTGTTCCAGCGTATGACATACTCCCTTTAAATAGTTCTTTGTTTGGTCTTGGCGTTATATAATTTAATTCGTAAGCAGATCGTAGATTTCTCTGCGAGATAACAGTAGGATGAAACATATCACAAATATATGACGGGACTGCATGTTTTGATACTCTATACATAAATTTTGCCTTTTGGAGAAATATCCTTTGCTCGATATTAAGGGAATTAATGATAACTAGTGCTTCATTTAGTGTGGTATATTGGTCGCCTAAAATAGTACGACATGCTCTTCTCTGCAAACGTAATAACAGTTGTATGTTAGCTTTCTTTGTATTTCCCCATATTATATTACAGTCATCTAGATGAGGTTGAACATATGCCTTATAAAATATTATCCGGTAATTTAAAGGAATATATGATTTTATTCTTGACAGTAGCCAGATGTTGGTTGATATTTTCTTACGAATATACATAATGTGATTATCCCACTTCAAGTGTTCATCTATATGCATTCCCAGAATTTTATCACCTGTTGTAAGTTGCAGTTCAATGTTATTGTATGTTAATGATAATTTGTTATTAACAAGTCTTGCACGCTTTTGAGGTGTAGTAACTAAGAGCACTTTAGTTTTTTCTGTGTTTAAAACCATACCATTATTTAGGCACCAAGCATTGAGGGTATTTAAAGCAGTTTGAAGATTTTGCTCCACTGGAGATTTACCTAAAATGGCCATATCATCCGCAAACAGTAACAATATCAGAACTATATCATCAATCTGTGAGCCTGAATTCACATCGTTTTGTAGATGCAACTCAAGATCTTCAATAAATAACGAAAATAACAAAGGAGAGATTACCTCCTCTTGACGTAATCCAACCGCATATTGAAAATAGTCTGAATAAGTACCACAACTCTTCACGCATGATTTCACCTTTTCGTACATGTCTTTAATAATTCGTAATATCTTTCCTTGTAACCAGATTTATATAGTTTAAGCCATAAAGCATTTCTATATATAGTATCAAAACATCGTTTTAGGTCTACAAAGGCTTCTCATTCAAATATTTTTCAACAATAGAAAGAAGAACAAATAAAGCATCAACAGTGGAATGGCCTTTTCTAAAACCAAACTGTGCATCAGAAATAATATTATTCTTTTCACAAACACAGTCAATTATTTTATATAATATAGTGGTAAATATTTTTGACAGGCAACTAACTAGAGTAATTATACCCCTATAGTTATTAACATGTTTAGTATTTCCATTTTTATGAACAGGGACAATAACTCCTTCCATCCATTTTTCAGGAAAAAATCCAGAAGTTAAAATTGCATTGAATATATCTCACAAATGTGATGCTAAAATGTCAATGCTTTCAATAAAGTATTCATTCATCAATGCATCACTCCCTAAAGCTTTACTGGCTTTTAGCAACTTTACTACAGTTAAAATTTCATTAATCGTAATAGGCATATCTAATTCCTCATAGGTACAATAGTCTTCGTCAAAATTGTGTTCGTCGCAAAAAGACTCCGCTTCATCATTTTTACATTGGAAATCGTCCTTTCCTAAAGATGAAAAATGATCACGGAATTCCTTTAGAGTAATATCATTATCATTTGGCTTTTTTCTTTGTTTTTTTAAATATTTCCAAAATAGTTTAGGTTTACTGAACCTTAATTTTCCTATCTCCGAAACTTTTTTAATTTCAAATATTGTTTTCTTTTTACGACATAAATCCTTATAATCTTTTTTACATTTGCAAAAGTATTCTCTACTCATATGAGTTTTACAAATTGTAAACGCACGTAAAGCATCTAAGTATCGATATTTAGCGTCAGAACAGTCAGCGTCAAACCAAACTGTTGCCTCACAATGGAAGTATCTGAAAATGACGGACGATTTTTTTGTATGTGGCATTTTGAAAATAATGGATCCGCAACATTACGGACAATAGTTGTAAACTGGTTTATGACATTATTTACGGAAGTTCGCTGTGACAAATCAATATTGTTTGTTAAGCGATTTTGGTAATAAGTCCACTACGAAACACATCCCTATTATTCGCGTCCCACTTAAATTTAACCTCCTTAGTGTCATTATATACCCGTGAGTTCATATTGCATCGCAAAGAAAAGCTGATAGGTGCGTGGTCACTCCATTCATTTATTGATTCAACAGTAAAATTCAGTATGTTCGTGAAATTACACTCTTTAGTAAGAAGGTAATCGATGACTGATGCCCCTATGATGAGATACAAATGTATATGCACCGATATTATAATCGTCACCGATTCTACCGTTAACTATTCGTAAGCATGAAGATTCACATAGGTCAATGAGTTTCGCACCATAAAAAATAGATGTATTATCAAGGGAGGCTCGGCGCATGGGTGTATCGGGAACATATTCATCATCGTCAATACACTCATTAACTTGGTCATAAATAATGTAGTCATGTTTAATACCGGTACGACTATTAAAATCGCCTGTTAAATAGACGGAACCGATATTATCAAAGTAAGTAACATCATTATCTAAGAGATCAAACAAATCTACATCTACAATATTATATGCTGGATAATTTTCACCCCATATATAAGTTCCACATCAATAAACATCTTTATCAAAATGGAAAAAATTACTGTCAAGTTTTAACCAAATAATGGTATCTGAATGGTTCTTAATATTTCGATCCCATCCTTTATTCTGTCTTTATAATATAAAACAATTCCGCCGCTACATCTGTTTGAGTTACGATGTTGGAATTTTCTATAAAAGTTATAAGACGTATATCCAGCTAAATGTACATTACTTTTTTGGGAAGTCCACGTTTCATATAAAATGATAATATCAAATTATCTATTGTACGGACTTCAGCATCTGACAGTTGAAAAACACTATTTTCTAATACAATGGTAGACAGATCTTTTATTTCCTTCCATCTGGAGAGCAATAGTTTATGTTTATACAATGGAATACAAATAGAACATTAAACAATCTGTAGAAAACGTATATTTCATATTTACAGAAACCATGGACTAATAAAGTTATTGATGTATTACACCATATTTTTACTTTCTTTAAAGTACAACCTCATACCCCTATATACGGTAAACATATAAGAAGATGAATCGAACAGGAAAAGTAGCAATCAAGGACGACAGTAAACCACAAACATACACAGTAACAAAGAACAACTTTTACCCTATTGTCATCCCAGTAAACGGGACAGTGTAAATAGAGATATCCCGCCAGGTTATAATCTCTGACAAAAAAGGCAGCATTAAAAGGCAATATAACCAGAAGCTAGAGCAACAAGATAACAAACCGTTAAGGGTACGACAAGACAAGATTAAAGACAAACAACAAACGCTACCATCCTATAAGGATTTAGGTACTTGACGTCATCATAGGGTCCACAATCTGTCCGGTCATCTCACAAAGAGAAAAGCATAGTCGCGAACTTTAAATGGGTCAACCACTAAACATGCAGTACGTTGCAAAATGATAGGGTCATAATCTCTTATGATAAACTTTTTAATAAGTTTAATAAAGGTTGTATGAAAATGATTATGACCATGGATCATCACCGTAGAAGTCAGGTTGTGATAGTCCTTGTCGCAGAAGAGTTCTTAAATTATTTTATATAGCAAAGGTTTTTCGCAGTTTATGATAGCGGTAGCCCTGCTGGAGTAGCTTTTGTGTTATATAAATATTACGAAATAAAGTCCTCAACACGACTACAAGCTCGAGAGAAACGAATAAGTTGAGAAACAGAGAACCCCATAAGAAGTAGCTCGGGGAAATCCCTATCTAAATGGGGTTAATTAACAATATCAAAATTAAAATCATCGTTCTTGTCATAGAGTTTACTAATTATTTCGCCATTTTCAATAGAGAGATGTAAATCAAGAAAAGAAGCAACAGTATCAGAAATGTTAGCTTTGCTGACTTGAACTTAGTTTACCAACATGTAAGCAAAACTTTTAACAAGTATCTAATTTATCGGACAACCCAGCAATAGCAGCAATATGTCTCAATCATGTATAACTATGGATAATATACTAGAATCAGTGCACGGTGGATGACCGCTACATCTTAAGACACTCTATGCAATCATCCTCACTAGTGAGAACAAATATTAGTCCATTGAACCTGACATTGTTCGATTCCTAGGCTCTGAGTTATTAGGCATGTAAATATATTTAGATCAAATCTCACACATAATGTTTTATAAAGCTTGTCCTTCAGTATGACAGCAGATGCCTTCAGTAGTACAGCATTCAAGTATTATATGTTCTTCTACATAACTAAAAATGGTATGCGTACATTTTTGACACTGTCATAAAATAATTTATTTTGTACAATCATTGTGCTTTGGCACTAGTTGGAATACCTTGGGCACGACCTTCTTAGCAACCAGATCTAGGTGAAACTTCATTATGGCTTGGTTTAACGACGCTGAAATCTCTTAGCTGTTCATCTCCTCCAACTAGTGTTACCAAATGTATATCTTGATAGTTATTTAATGTGATATCAATGATATGTTTCCATACACTTTTGTTCAGGAAGAACCCCGTATTAAGAAAATTCTCAATGGCACCATTTAAGGTGTATTTAAAGAGAATGCGATTATAATCAGAAAAAAATCATCTTTAACCATACAGATTTCATGGGTGGATCCCCCTCGCCCTCCTGAAAAATCTAAAAATTGCATCTGAAAAAAATGTGATATTTTGGTATGCACAATTTAAAGTTGTGCCCGAGCCCCCACCCCTCCCGCCCTCATCTCAATTCCTTTATCCGCCCCTGGATTTCTCCATACCATGGTAAAAGCGACCTACATGGAAATAGGTATTTAAGAGTAATCGGCAGATTTGCTTGGACCATTTTCTTCTTGCTTTGCATTTATTGTAACTCCGGTTTCCAAAGTTGGATGTGGCACTGCGTCATTCTTCTTCGCTGTTGGATTATTACCTTCCTCTGATGTATTTACTGGAACCTTGACTGTTGAAGCATCCGTAATTATACTGTTGATATTTGCATTGTTAATATTGAACACGTGTGTACCTATTAAATATTTAAAAACAGAGCAATTAACTGTGAAAATTGCAAAATAAGAAAATAGAAAATATGAAGTACAAATATCGCCAAAACTTGTTTATTCTTTTTTAGCCCTATATATAATAGCAAAATGAAAATATGTTTCATTTAATAAACCGTAATAGTTATTTTTTATGTGTTACTGGTAATAAGACGAGGCATATGGTGTTCCTACAACTTACTGCGAGTTGCAATAAATCGCATAATATGTGAAAATAACTCCATGTAACAATTCAGTATTGTATATCTTAATGTGTTAAAACAAATTCCACAAAATGTCTAACGCGAGAACACAATATGGAATTCAACGAGATCTCTTCTCATGCAAAATGCAAAATAATATGATTTAGATAATGGCATTATTAAAATTGTCTTACCTTGTGTATGATTAACCATAGAACCAGTTGGACCAATTAGGTTGTGTCTGACATTATCAGGATCATCACATATTAAATCATTGGGTGATTGTCTACCAGAAGAGGCGCTTGATATAGAACCACTCTTTCTGTTCCTATTCATTCCGTTATTGTCATTTATATGCAGATTGTGTTCTGTTATTCTTTGCTCAATGACATCTGCCGAATCTGAAACTGTAATCATCTTAATCTGCTCTTCATCTACATTTACGCTTTTAGCATCCTTAGACTTTAAATTATGTCTACATATACACAGAAACACAATTGCAATCAGCTGACAGCCACAAATGGCACTCAAAGTTATACTTGTCATCCTCCAAATGTCCTTGTCACCTGTAAATATATATTAGCGCGCAGTTTAACGCATAAATAGCAACAAATGGTTGAAAATCAGAAGTAGTTATGACAAGTATGTATCAAAATAATAAGTATGAATAACACATGAACCCGCTTAAAGGTGAGATTGATGTGTGCGCTGAAAATACAAAATGAAGTGGAAAAAGGATAATGTAAAAAAATGCAGGGATGAAACATTAATAGTCTCGTAGTTATAGTAGTTAAAACCTCTTTTTGGTTATGTTAGAAGATCACCTATCGCATGATATACGATCAGAAAATAACTGATCGAGTATTATGTTCTCCAATTGTTCTATTTTTACACATCTAATATTAATTTTTGCAAGCAATTACTTATTTGTAACCGTTGCATTTTCTATGCACTAATTTATTATTCTAAAAGTTACGATTTCGTTTTTTAAAATAAATACCTTTGGCTGTACACTGTGGATACGTAATGACACCCCAGTTTCCGCCACGAAGGCACGTTATGCTACTGGCACTAGTCAAAATATAGCCTTCCTCACACGTGATAGACAAGGTTGTACCGTTACTGTATTGGGTGATATATTGATGACTCTCAATTCTACCATAGCTTAAAGATGGCGGAATGTTACAATGTGTTTCTGAAATAAAAATGTACTAAATCATTGTTTTTATCTTAACTTTATATAGTTGTAGCAGCGGTTTGCTGTTCTTCTCTCAATAGTCGTTTGTAACAAATCATTTCGTTAGAACCTTTCCTTGTTTCACGCATTGAATTATCTGAAATCAATGCGGTTTTGTTTTTTTCACCCTGAAATAAATTAAATTTTGCTTTAACATGCACTGGCTATTCTCAAACGTCACAGTTTCAGTCATGGAGGCTCGTAAAACTTGTACTGTTGAAAATGTAGCTCTAAGCATAAAACCGTTTCTGCATTAAGTAATGTGACATGGACGCTCAATTATTGCATACCTTACTGATGCTGAAATGTTACAGAGTTTTTCTAAAAATAGAATGTACTCAGTTCTTGTCTTTAACTATCTGTAACAGTGGTTTGCTGTTATTTCACTTTTCTTAAATGCGATAGTCATTTGAAATAAAAACGTTACATTTATCACCCAATAGTTTCTTGATCTAAACTGATGTATTTTTTTCTGAAATAAATACCTTTTGTTTTACACTCTGGAAGTTTCACGACATCCCATTGTCCGTCTTGAAGGCATGTCATAGTACTGGCACCATTCATAATGTAACCTTCCTCGCACGTGATAAACAATGTTGTACCGTTGCTGTATTGAGTGATATTGCGTGGACCTTCAATTCTTCCGAATCTTACGTTTGGTGGAATGTTACAATATGTTGCTGAAACAAAGGTAGACATAAAAGTCGAACAGGAAATGTAGCATTCAATGACCACAGTCAACCAACAACACAGAGAAAAAAAACTATTACAATTGCAATTGAATAAAATGCTAGATATGGCATCGTAAACATAAAATTTTTGACAATAGGGCTACCGCCTTGGAACGGTCAGTGGCAAAAAAAGCCGCTCAAGGGTTTAAATCAGGTTCTAGGGTGCACAAAACCTCACTCTTACTCTATTGTCTTACAAATAAAACGGGACAGTGTAAATATCCCCCACCAGGTTGTATTATCTAACAAACAAAGCAGCATTAATAGGCGATATAAGTATAACACATAAATTACCATGCATATATGAATATAAAAAGCAAAAGCCTATAAAACCTTAAAGCAAGTACTCAACGACTTGGCAGAAGCTAAAGCACAAGAGAACAAACCGTTTTCTTATGGGTAAGACAAGACAAGATTTATGGGTCAGTCACTAAACATGCAGTGCGTTGCAAAATGACCTCTTTCTACACAGTTTAATAGCTCAATATTTGGTTTTCTGTTATTTCCGGGTTTTTTTTATAATTTAATAAACATTTGTAAAAAAAAAATACTTGTTTTGGAACCGTTGCATTTACACGTACTAATTTATTATTTTACAACTGGTGCGTTATTTATTTCTGATTAAATACCTTTGGGTATACACTCCGGATGTGTTATGAAATCCCACTGGTCGCCATGGCGACACGTCATACTACTGGCACCTTTCAAACTGTAGCCTTCCTCGCACGTGATAGACAATGTTGTACCCTTGTAGTATTGGGTGACATTGGTTGGGCCCTCAATTCTTCCGAAACCTTAAGTATGGTGGAATGTTACAATGTTTTGCTGAAACAAAGATTCGTTTCCTTCAATAATAGAGTAATATGACTTCAAAATATTCTGATTTTATTACCGTTTTATATATTTTTGCTTTTTCATTTGCAAAAGATATTTCTTAAGAACATTTGCATTGTTTAGTCATTGTCTGATTTATCAGAGCGTGTTTCTGTTGCTGATACATACCAACCTAGTTTCCGTCATGGTGGCACGACATACTTCTTCCTCTATCCAGAATGTAGCCTTCCCACAACGAACGTGAACCGTTGTTGTATTGGAAATCCTTTGGGTAAAATTTTATTAATAAATACTGATACGGCAGATCGTTTGGTAGCATCAAACACAAAAATGAGAATAAAGTTGCAGACTTGGTCTTATTGAATCTGTTTTTGAAAAGTAACACCCCGCATCCTAATACCGACTTCAGCGGTATTATACTTTAAAGTCACCTATATTGGGCTCGTTGGTCCCAAAGAACCAGTAAAAATAAACTGGATTTATGTAACACTTTGATTAGTAACTTATGTTAATACTTAGTATAAAAACACAAGTATACCTCTTTCTTCTGCTAGGCTCTTTTGCAGGAAGTATTCTGTAAAACAATAACAGATAATTGTATTTTAATTAACAAGTTAATTATCAAAATTCATTTGTTCCAAGTTAAGAGACACAGTATTGCCAAGCATAAGTAACCAAGGACTGGTTCGTTAAACAAAAAACATCAGTCAGATAACTTCATTAAAACAAATATCCTACTGCTGGTTTATGACGAGCGGTTAAGTCCGAGTAGTATATATTTTATTTTATAACTAAACGAATATATATGTATATAATGTTTCAGATAATAAAATATAATATATAATCAAAACTGGCAAAGCTGTTTCTGATATTAAAAAGCAAAAAGTCTTAATTTTCCTTTTATTCATTTTTATATATAGTTTTTCTTTGTTTTTTGTGTATTTGTGGTTGACTGTCGTCCTTGAATGCTACTTTTCCTGTTCGATTTTATATCTATATTTGTTATTGATAGAACTGATGAATCATGTTCAGCGTTTCTTGTGAAAAAGTATATGTTTAAATGTTTGGACTGTTTTAGCGACGGCAGCCACCTACAATCTGGATATCGCGTTAATATAATTTGTACAACTTTAAAACTTCAAAAGAAATAGATCTCATAAATGTTCATGTAAAATGAGGTTAAAATTAGGATTTATGTTGTCTTATATGTAATAGATCCCGACAGGACGACGAAGACAGGCGAAAATAGATACAATAACGCACGTATGGCCTTCTCCTAAGGTGAACTTAAAAGGAATCGAACTTAATATAAGTATATATATATATATATATATTCCAGTATATTCGCAGAGTTGTTTTCGATAAATTAATTAATATAAATATTTCACGAATTTGGCATGATTATTATTTTGATTTCAAAAGTATAGAAACTCATCAATATTAGTTTCAAGACATTTAATCTAATTAAATGCATGATTCTCAGACCGTTTTATGTTTGTGATAAAATAGCCATAAGGTATAAAGTAATAATAAAATAATTATTATGCATTACGGCGGATATTTGTATAATTTGACAAAACACTATACTTAAACAGTAGCTGGTACAGTTGACAGGCTGTTGTTGTTTCCCACAATCATCTCTAATTTCTTCACAAGGACGACACATTCGAAACGTTTGACTACAAAACTGTTCCCCAACATCTCTGGGAAAAAAAAATGCCTTAACTTTATAACTTTAGACTGGTACATTGAACAAATTAATATAGCAAGTACAGGCCCAACGAAAGCATAATCCTGTATTGAATATAGAGTTTCCTTTTTTCTTTTTCCTTTTATTTTGAGTTATCTTCTGATAACCCATTTATTCAGATATCTTAATACATATTATCTGATACATAAACAGAACATGCATATTAAGTATGTCAAGATAAACAAGTTATAGAATGAGTTTTTGGTATGCTATTTATATATATTATACATATGTACCAAATTAAAAAAAAAACATATAATGATATGTAATATGTATATTATGGGAAACAGAAAAAGAAGTATGAAAGCAGAAATTTGAATATCGACGAACACGATAAATACAACTATTGCAGTCTCAGTTTGATTGAGACTGTTCATAAACGGTAGTGAAAAATGCTTGCTACCGTGCACGCCCTCTAGCCCTGGGTTGAGCAAAACTCAATATTTAAAATGACAATAGTACAGAAATTTGAGTTTCTGAAGTGGAATATGTTATCTTAGATGGACACATTTGTTATTCATTTCATTAATGTATAACTGGTGTAGTTTGGTTTAATGTTCTTTCTCTCTCTAATATTTTAAAAACAAACGCATACGTATGTTGAACTCTTAAATAGAACCATATATAATTATGTTGGGTCGAATTGTGTATTCCAGTGTGTGTGTACACAGGAAAACTGTCTCCAATGCTGTGCATTGCTACTATATAAATATACTACATATATATATACGCTACTCCAATATGAGCATAACCTGTAAAACTATTATATGGCATATCTTCTTAAAATGTCCATTTTCGAGGAGAACAATTAAGATTGACTTAAGAACACTTTAAGAAATAATTCACAATAAAATGCTTGGCCTGAAATTCCCAAACTAGGCTTAATACTATTTTTAATACTATTCTTAGACTTGACAACATCTTAGTGTTTCTTTTGTTGGTTTCTCTGGATGTGGACTTTATTGTTAGAGCATTCCTTTGGTGAGGTGTAGTTTTGCTTACACTGTCATGTCTATTTGGACGCTAAAGACAGGATAATAGCGAGGATTGTGTGAACATAAATCGATTCAAGCCACCATGTAGGCATTATTGCCTACTGACCGTTCCAAGTCGGTAACCATGTCTTCACCACCCTTTCTGTTGTATTTTGTCCCTTTCATTGTATAATTAATTAAATATTGCTCCTTGTTTGTAGTACAGTGCGGACCTACGATGCCTTTGCGTTTGGACGCTGTGGTTTGAGAAGTGTTGCTTCTTTCATTACTTCTCATGAACAGACTCAATAAAACCGAGTCTGCTGCTTTATTCTCTTAATTGTGTTTGTTGCTCTCAAAGGATCACCTTTATCAGTATTTATTCTATAGCACCCAATATCTAATTTTTGAGCTCAAGTAGTACTCAAATTGTGTTCACAAATATTCACATAACCTTCAAAGACATTCATATAAAGAATTGAATTGAATGTTGTTTAACGGCTCATCAACACAGTACAGGTTATTTAGAGCCGCCCCAGAGAGAGGGGAAGGATACATAGGAAACCGGGAACCTGCCCTACTCTTATTATCGATAGATTCCTATGGTTCTTTAACGTGCTCGGAGGATAGACCGATACACGGGACCGACCGGTTTACGTCCCCATCCGACGGACGAGGCTAAGGAAAAGTGTCTTGCCCAAGAACACACCGACGGAACACAGTGGCACCACGGAGGATTGAACCCGGGGCCTCCGGTTACAAATCCGCCGCGCTACCGAAAGATCCTACTTATCGTTTATCATATATATGTGTATTCGTAAACAGAGCAGCTTGTAATGAATGTTTTATACTGTAAACTTTAGAATCGCATATTTGGGTTAAAGTTTAAAAACATTCTCAAGAAAAGTTGGTAAATGCAAGTTCACGGTATGCAACAAGTCGAATTCAAGTCGAATTCAAAGTACGTATAAAATACAAGACGATAGCTTGTAACACGTGATAGTAGCAGTATATGAATAGTAGTATGTATAAAACTTATTATTTAAGGTGTGTTGCATGTTAAGATGAAAATAGTTCCAGTTCGGTATATTATTTCATCAACGTGTCGCGTTATAATATTGTTTCATTTATCATGTATATCCGAGTGGATGAAGGGAAAATGAGCAGCAGCATCATCTTACATATTGCAGGCTTCAACTTCTCCACACGGGAAAGGAACTGCCAAAGCACCATTATGGTCACCAGTCAATATAGCGATGAATAAAACCAAACACACTGCAAAAACAAAAACGTATATACAAAATAATGACATAAACTGAAAACTAGTTATAACTAAAACTCTTATATTTAATGACAATTCAATATTACAACTGTTTGTAAACTATTCCGTTCTGGAAATTAAAATCGCCAATAATATCTCTGTAACCAATATAATACTGGTATTGGGCCACATAGCGTATTATATCAGAGGTCTTGGGAGGTCAGTATTAATGTTCTGATGCAAGATTGGTTTAATATTGTAGATGGAGTCTTTCTTGGAAATCTGATAGCTTGCAGAACACTGCTATTAGAACACTGATATTAGGACGGGTGTTTAACACCGTACATCATTAGAGAATGTGTAATAAGTTATAATTTCATACGAATGTTACATATTAAGTGGGCACTTGAATTTCATGAATAAGTTGTACGTGACTATCACAGTCATATAGTTTAGTAAAATGAAATCATTTAATAATTTTTTATCACGCCCGGGAATTGCTTTGGCAATACCGAGTGTTTAAGGCGGAGCATTTCCGATAATGCTGGCGAGCGATCAAAATTGCCGAAATAGAGGCAGGTGTTCAACATTTTTTGTATTTAAACTTTTTTCAAAAATCGAAGAATGTCATGTGCTAGCCAATTTACCAAAGCGATTATTACCAGAATGTGGGCATCGACCATACGCATGTTTGAGAAATCCTTTCTGCCGTATGCAATTTATGTAGGGAAAAAATCGCATAAAACTCGTAGGTGATATATTTTTAATATGCAGACCTTTACATTTATCTTGGGAGTTTCCCAGCCATACTGTAGATATACGAGGGACGTTAAAATAATAGGTGGACATTTTTAATAGTTATTACATTTTTATAAATCAAGAAAATTAAAATATATAGCAATAAAGGTGTGCATTTTCACTTTCATATCAGTATACATTATAAAATTATTTGAAAGATATTTCAAGAAATACGAGTTTTTACAACCCCACTGTAGCCGCAACGGAACACGTCATTTGTGTGCTATGACGTCGCCGTGAAAACCAACAACAACATAACGTTATAGGATGAAAAATGCTAGAAATAACAGACGCAATTTTTATTTAATTAGATTATTGTATTATTCATAGTTTGCATTAAATAAATATAGTACAGCATTGTTGAATAATCATATTTTGTAAGTATATCGGTACAGCATCGGAATTTGATCGAGATTAGCATAAATATTCAAAATATTTAAAAAACAAATAGCATTCTAAAAAACATGTTTATTGAACATATATCTGTATTCTTAATGTATTCTTAATGTATATCTTTTGAAGAAAATATGTAAGAGTTTAAAAGTTTATGTTTTTCTATTTCATTTTTATATTAAACATTTCGTTTTATTAAAAGTTCCAATTCTTTAATATGTTATTAACATGTTTGTGCTACGTGATTTTTTCAACTTAAACGCGGGAAGTGTCTGTCTACTTATTTATATTTATTCTAGTTCTCCATGTTCAATATTCACAAAATTTCATAATTGTAATTTTGGAATACAGTGACACTGCTACTTTAGTTTTGTGTATTTTTGCCGACGATTTTCCGTTTATTTGGCCAATCGCGAAATACAGACGTCACATTTTGGACTGCTCCGTAGATGGGTTTTTCACCCAATTATATCAGTCATTGCAACCCAACTGGACAAGGTATCGATTTTTTCTTTAAAGCATTTGATTTCCAATGAGTTGGATTACAACAAATATGATAAAGGTTTTAAAAAAAGTCAATAAATGAGTGCGATATAGAAAAATCCACGTATTATTTGAACAGCCCTCGTACTTATGAGAATTTCTAGATACAAATATGGTCAATTGAAAATGATTTATCGCATAAAATGGACGACAATTCAGGCGTACAACCTACACTGCAAGCGTGCTATGAAATAAGAAAATACTCAAGATAGACATAATCGTCGTTTTGAGAGATGCCTATTGATGTTGTACTATCATATTATTAGAATTATTGTTTAAACAGACATTAACAAACACGCGATAACATCTAAATATCCTAACTTACCTGAAGAAAAACATGAAAAGAAATTCGACAACCGTGAGTAGCTTTACTGTATTACTCTAACAAATATGACTGAACAGGCTGAGTTTGCAAATATGTTTAGGGTAATGGGTGATCAGCTTTCGGGGTTAATAACAACCATGGGGGCCCAGGGTGTAGCCAAATTCATTAAGCCATTTGAGGGGGAAAACAAATTATTTATGGATTGGATAAAAAGTATTGAGAAATACTCTTTGTTGGTTAGCATGGCAAATGTATTAAATTGGTTGCTTATCAGGCGAGTAAGGGTCCCGTAATTTCTTGAAAAGATATATGGATGCAAACCCAACCAACACATGGGCACAAGTTAAATCAGAACTTCAAGCTCGGTTCGCTGAAGTTGTTGACCTACAACATGCACTTTTCTTATTACGCAAAGTCCTTCAAAAACGTAGTGAGACATTTCAGGTGTATGCCGAATGTCTTATTGCCTTAGGTGATGACGCCTTTGCAGGTCTCGCCCAAGACGTTAGGAATAGGCAATTGATAGAGTATTTTATCGATGGTCTCCATTATTGTGGAATGGAACTTCGAGTCATGCGAACCAACCCAAACAACGTTGCAAGATGCAATTGCTGCTGCAACAGCAGAACAGAACCTTAGAAAGAGGTTTCAGTTAAGGACAGGTCATCATTATTAGAATGGTGAACCGACACATGAATAGCCCATGAAGGTTGACCATTTAAGGAGGCAATGTTTGTGATGTCATACCTTGCCCTTTATTCATCTTTGAAAGCAGATTTCGATTCATGCTATGTGTTGTATCAGCACATTTAATGTTATCTTATAAAAGGTGGGTAACTCTCTTGAGATGTAACAATTTCAACAAAAACATTTTTGTTTTACAAACTATGTTAAACAAAATATTTTTTAAAAAATGGTTGTACTGATGGTTATATAAAGTTTGTTTATCCAAACATTTTTTCATGTACATGACTATAAGGCAACTTTCAGAACGAATATTCCAGGTTCGAGGGGGGTGGGGGGGTTGAGAAGAGGGGAGACGGGGGAAGGGGAGGGGAGGTGGCAATATGTGTAAGAATTGACAAAAGCAAAACAGAAATATGTAAATATATATACGAGGGTGCTTCAAAAAGTTCTGTCACTAGGCATATATCCTTTGAATTGGATATTACACTGAGATAAAGTAGTGTATTTATATATAGTACTACTGGGTTCGCTCTCTTAAATTCCACAACAAATATGAAAGAAATCCGGTTATTTATACCCCTGAATTACCTCCCCTTACCACACCTTTTGGATACTGGCATCTCTGAAAATGTCCTTGTTACAAAACGTTGTAAAATTTATTTGAATAATTCTATGCTTTTAAATTTTCTTGTACGCCATCTGTTGTTATTTGCCCATAATCCATGGAAATGATTGTCGAGAATCCGGAAAGGTCTTGCTGCAAACCAGATATGAGTGAATGCATATCCCTTAATTTTAGCAGAAATAAAACTGATTTTCTTCATTCTGTTTACGGAAATGTTATAATACCTTTTCAATGTCGTAATTATTCTCATAGTATTAATATGTTTTCATATTTTTTTACAAATCCTAGTCCTTCAGTGTTTAAATTTCATATTCAACACATTATTGTAGAATTTTGTACAATGTTTAATGAAAATATTGATCATCCAAAAACGCTATTCCAGAAGACTGCCCTTCCATTTAATGTCCATTTATCATTAAATTAATTTTACACGTTAGCTAAAAATGTTAATTTCTAAGACAATGCCTTTTCATCTACCATGCTTAAATTCTGAATCTTGTAATGCACAGATATAACTGGTAATGTATGAGAAATTTCAAAGGTCTTCGACAAGTACTTAAAGAGAAACAGGCATTTAAAAAAGTAACAATTACATACCTGAAAAAAATCAGGACGAAAATGCCTCAGTATGTATAAGTGATGTGTATTAAATGTTTCATAACTTTCGTTACACAAAAGATACAGCATTCATTTTACCATCAATGGAATGGTATTAAAACTCTCTTTCATTTGGTACCAAACATCAACACTCACAATGAGCAATAATTGTTAAAACGCGTAAGTGACAGAACTTATTGAATGACCCTCGTATATAAATGAGTTTCGAGTGGGGGAGGGGGAGAGGCTGGAGGGGGAGGGAGGTGGAGGGAATGGGACCGGGTGGTGAATGAGGGAGCCCATGCTCCAATATGGGTGAAGTATGAATAAGATGTATAATGCTATAAAAAAAATCGCAAATCAAAATTATAGATATATTCACATCGGGGTTAGTGGTGTGTGTGTGGGGGGGGGGGGGGGGGGGGGGGATGAGGGGGAACATGTGTAAGAAGCTATGTAAGAATAAGAATTGACAAAAACAACACAGAAATATGTAAAAAAAAAAAAAAAAAAAGTTTCGAGTGTATGTGTGGGGAGCGGGGGCGGAGTGATAGGCAAGGGTGGGGGGAGGGGGCAACATATAGTGTAAGAAGCTATGTGTAAGAATTGACCAAAACAACACAGAAATATGGAAAAATATATATATTCCCTGTGGTAGGGGCAACTTAGCTATGTGTAAGAATTGACCTAAACAACACAAAAATATGTAAAAAAAAATCGAGATTCGAGTGGTGGGGAATGGGGTGGGGGAGGGGAGGCTGGCGGGGAGGGGGCAATATGTTTAAGACTTGACAAATGCAACACAGAAATATGAAGGAAAAAATGAGTTTCGAGAGGAGGCAACAATATGTGTAAGAAGCTATGTAAGAATTGACCAAAACACATAGACCGTGGGCCATACACTTTTTTGTTACCATATCAAGGGACAAATTCTTACTAGTACCATGTTATTGAGTACCATGTAGAGAAACAAAAAATCCATGATAGCAGTGTGAACAGGGTAGCTGATTCCTGATATTAGAGTTATCTCCCCCTTTTAAGCAAAACTCTTGTTTCTTTAAAAAATCGTTTTCGCTGAAACTAGGAGAGCTACAGGTCTAATATTTTGCATGTGATATACATTTAGGGTCCTCTACCAAGTATTTATAAAATGGTGACCCCAGGATCAAATATGTCCCAGCCTCGGGGGTAACATTTTTTCATACAGTTATATAGGAAATCTTTAAAAATAAATAATGTTCTCTAAAACTGTAAGAGCTAGAGGTCCCATATTATGCATGAAGCATAAGCTTATGGTCCACTAGCAAGTTTGTTAAAATGTTGACCCTGGGGTCATATCTGGCTCCGCCCCTGGGTCATATATTTACATAGTCATATAGAAACATCTTTAAAATCTCTTCTTTAAAAAAACAAGAGCCAGAGGTCTACTATTTTGCATATTGTACAAGCTTATGGTTCTCTGTCACTTTTGTTCAAATCGTGACTCTGTGTCCAACTATGGCCCGGTTCTGGGTTTTACAAAGAGTTATATAGGAAAGTCCATAAAAATATTCTTTTTCTGATACTACAAGAGCTAGAGGTCTAATACGATGCATGTAGCATAAGAGTATCGATCTCTACCAATTTATTTTATTCAAATGGTGATCTTATGGTCAAATTTTGCCCGGTCCCGGCGGTCACATATTTACATAGAGTTATGTAGGAACGTCTATAAACATCTTCTCTGAAACTACAAGAGCTAAAGGTGTAATAAGCTATATGTAGCTTTAGATTATTGTCCTGTACCAAATATTTTAAATGGTGTCCCTTGAATCAAGCCTGGAATCAAATTTGGCTCTGTCTCGGTGGTCACACTATAACATTGAACTATATAGGAAAACATATTCAAACAGCTTCTCTGATACTTCAAAAGCTAAATAATAGTTCGCTTATGATCCTCTACCTAGTTTGTTCAAATGGGAACAATGGGGTCAAATATGACCACTACGGGGGTCACAGTTTTACAGATTTATATAAAGAAATTGCTGTTGTTTCTTAAAACATGAGAGCACTTTGAGACAAGGCGAGTGGGTCTCTTGTTTATGGCTTAAAGTTGTACACTTTTCATAAAATCACTTCAAAAGTTTTAAACGAACTGAAATAAAGAGAATGTGACTTTTGATAAGGTATTCCATTATGAAGACTTAACCATGTTTCGCATATTGAATAAATCCACGAACTAAAATCACAAAGTAGACCATTGCATTTTCGACAAATTGCAAAAAAACAGAAAGAAAAAGAAAAGGCATTTTACGGTTTAACTTGATTTTTAGGTTTTTGTTATACAAATTTTAAAATAACCCGCCAAATTACGACAAAATTACACTACAAAAACAGTTCATCAAAACTCTATCCAGGTGTTCATCTCATATAATAATGCATATGTGTCGCTTAAAAGTATATGTTTATTCATGGTTTTTTGTAATATCCGTAATTGAATAAGTGTAAAATGAATTATCCATTTTTGTTTTTTTTCGTTTGGCTGGTTAAAGCTTTTTATATTGTATCTATAGAGTTTTGATTCTCAAACGATGTAAGTTATTTATACATATACCTCGTGGTCAGTAGGTTTAGAAACGATGTACATATGTTGTAAAATGTGGCTGTTGTTGGTGGGATAGCTACTTTAACTGCAGTAGCACCTGTATGTCGGATATAGCTTTTAGAGTAAACATCAGTAAACTAACCGTGATCACTAAATGTAATCTATCACGATACACTGGGTACCGATTCTTATCTGGAAGCGTTTATTTTTTTTATCTTATATGTATGTTATATTGTCACATTATTTATTTAAATCAGATAATATGTACTGAGTATTCTTAATTGTCCTGTTTTATCCCAAGGCATCAAAACAGCAATGAGCTGGGCATATATAAGGCTTGCAGGCATATTGCAACTCGACATACATGAACTTGATGCTAACTTGCTAGATAAGAGAGACCATTGTGAATCAAGCTTCTTGGATATAACCTTTATGACGGATTAACATTTTAGTTGTATTTATTTTAATGCAGTCTTTCTGCTTGAGCGCATACAGCCTGTTGTTGCAGTGGAGAGCACGGGGGACTTTAAATTCAGAGGACCCTGGTTCAAGCCTCACCAGAGCCAGTGAATTTTGTCGGTGTGTTCTTGGGCAAGACACACCGTCGGATGGGGACGTAAACCAGGCGATTCCGTGTATCGCTTATTTTTCTCTCCCATCATGTTAAAGAAACATAGGTGTCTATCTATTCGTCAGTAGGGCAGGTTCGTAAATGCCTACATATAACCACCCACCAACCCACCACACCCCACCCCCACCCCCACCCCGCACACACACACACACTCCCTCTCTCTCTTCATTGGCAATACACCTTCTTTTTTAGGTAATAATCATTCCACTTGCATGCGCATGCGCAAAAGTAGGGTTGATGCTTACTATCCTAGGTTAATTCCATACTCTAAATCAAGTAAGGAGAACATCACAACCTATGTTTAGATACATATCATAAGCAGGTGATATTTTAACAACTGCACCAATACTAACAAATAGTTGCCATGGTAAGTAGTTAGTACAGTGATCTGGGTATCACCCTAAAGATATTTCTTCGTCGTGTGGTTCCCGGGCAAGAATATGACCACTGCATATCCAGGCATAGGGGTAAAATTTCCACGAATTCATGTTAATTTTGTCATTTTTGTTCATTATTTTCATCATGAAACCTATATTGTTTCAGGTGCTACTTCAGTGGTGGCAGTGATCGTGGCGCCAGCGAAAAATGGAGTGTTTACTAGAGAATTTGCAGCAACTCGGCAGTTCTGCAGGTAAGAAGGTTCTAGGCACATTCTGCAAATTTGTATCTAGATGTTAATGAAGAGTGAGCCGGGTCGAATGTTCATTCCTGTTGGCGCCATATAACATGTTTGTGTTGGTGCGCCGTAAAACCCCAATTCAAATCAATTCATCTTCGTCGATTCTTTTTTTTCAGTAACACAAAAATGGTTCGTGCAAATGCATATACTACTATTTTTACATTTCATATGCAGAAGTCTTCATTGTGTTGTATATGGGTGGGGTAATTCAGGTGTAAATATCCTTAAAATATGCATAAATTGTAATTAAAAAGTATTAAAATAGACAACTGTTAGGATTTTGCGTTGCAATATGCAATGTTTAATTCATGTATTTATGTGTAATACATAATCAAAATGTGTAATCATAATAAGTATTGCCATGACGCATACACCTAAAAAAGACTTTTGTTAAAAAAAAACACGTTAAACCGAACATTTCCTTTATCTAGAATCCTTTGGACTATGTGTCGTCTGTGCAATATATGTATATATCAGAACATGTTAATACTATTTATGTTGCAGTTACTTTGAGGAAGGCTTATACTTCCAGTTTGGCATTTGTCTCAACTTATCAGGCTTACTGAACACATATGTGCAATGCCATGAACATTGCTTAGTACTTAATTTCATCAATATATCATAACAATCCTTTATTCATATTATAATATTATTTAAATCATGTAGAAAGGTTGTAAATTACTGATTCTTACAAGTTTACACATATATTGTAAAACATATTAACTAAACTAAATGCATAAAAATGTGTCAATAGTGGGTGGGGTAAATTGACTTCTAATTTGAAGCAAAATAGAGATTTTAAACTGAATTCAGTGCTAAAAAAGAGCTTATTTACGCTTTATGTAACTCTATGAATTGTAAACTTAAGTGCATCTTTAAAAAGTACATCAATAATTATTCACACAAGCATGACATTCAAAAATGAACATCAAAAACTTATATGAAAGCCTACAATGTTCGATTTTTTTTATATAAGCTACCTGTTCCAGATTGCTATCATGGAAAAATGTAATCTATATCCATTGCTCTTTTCAAAAAGTGATGGTAGAATTTGTCCCTTGAGTTGGTAACAATATCGAAAATGTTGGGTCCTGGCTCAAGGCCTAACACAAGAAATATGTAAAAAAAATAAAATATTCCAGTTTCGAGTTGGAGGGGTGGGAGAGGGGAGGCTGGCGGGGAGGGGGCAACATGTTTAAGACTTGACAAATTCATCAACACAGAAATATGAAGGAAGAAATGAGTTTCGAGTGGTTGGGGGAACTGGGGAAGGAGAGGCGGGGGCGAGGGAGGAGGTGGCAACATATATATGTGTAAGAAGCTATGTGTAAAAAATGACTAAAAAGAAATATATTTAAAAAAAAGAGAGTTTCAAGTGTCGGGAGGGTTGAGAGGCGGGCTGGGGGAGGAGAGGGGAACATATATGTGTAAGAATTGACTAAAACAACACAGAAATGACTAAAACAACACAGAAATATGTAAAAAAATATGTGGAGTGGGGTGGGGATGGAGGGAGTGGGCGGGGTTGGGATGGGGTGGAGGAGAAAGCCATGCCTCAATATGGGTGAAGTATGAATAAGATGCATAATGCTATAAGAAATCCCAAACCAAAATTATAGATATATACATGCTTACATGCAAACCTAGATCTGCCTTTCTTGCACATTATATGGGCCATCACAATTTGAGTTCTATGGGAGCCCAGAATTTGCAGAAGACAAAATTACTTACCCAACCCTTTACAACATACTATAAGGAAAGCAATTTCCCAAATTTAGTTCAGCTAGGACAAGAAATGTAAGAGATATAGACCTGTAAACACAGCTCACACGCAAATTTGATGTGAAACAGACACAGAATTTGGGTTCCATGGGAGCCAGGGTTTACAGGATCCAAAATTACTTAAGCAGCCCTTAAGATAATGTTATAAGGAAGCTAACGGCCAAATTTGGTTGTGCTAGGTTAAGAAATTTATGAGAAAGATAATTGTAAACACAGCTTACACGCAAACCTTGATGTGGGACGCCGACGCCGACGCCGACGCCTGGGTGATTACATAAGCTCTCTTATTCTTCGAATAGTCGAGCTAAAAACTTAAAGAATTCACATAATAGATTCACGGCCGCCGTGTTTATAGTAGAAGAAGAAGAAGAAGAAGAAGAAGAAGAAGAAATTTTATTGGCTTAAACTATTACATAGTTTTTCATCATATAAACATACATTTTACAAATATAATTTGACCACAATAACAAGATTAGTACAGGTTCATTAATTTATGAATTAATATGAAAAAAAGAAGAAGAAAAAGGAGATATATCATGGAGAGAAAAAAATAAATATATATATATAGGAATCAAATCTAATACGGTACAATAGAACAATTGTATTATAGTGTGGATGAATGAGATTATAAGTTATTTATCATGGTACGTCTTAAAGGGAAAGCTTATACAATTTAGTAAGTTACGTGCACGACCGACGTGTACTCGTCGTGGGCCACTTTTCGTCACTTATGTAAACATAAACTAATTTTTCTGACAAATCTATGATTCCTGACAATTTTTACTCTATTTTCTATTAGTTACCTCTTCCTGGAAATTTGATACACAAGAATTTTGTTTGATAAATTATCGAAGTGGCACGTGACCTTTTTATAAATAGACTAAAGCTGTGAAATCATTTTGTTTACAAGTTCAGTTTCCGTCATGTATTGTATCGAGTGATAGATTCAACTAGATCAAGATACAGTAAACTTTTATGAATTAGAAACTTGTTTGCAAGTCTATTCAACAATTCCATTGTAAAAATGGTATGTTTGCATTGTTCCATCAGTCACCACGATCGTTATAACAATGCGCCTGGTAACGTCAATGTATAATGTTCAACGAGGACAATTTACACTGTACAGATGGATAAAACAGATAATGTTCAACGAGGACAATTTACACTGTACAGATGGGTAAAACAGATACAGGTTGTA
Organism: Cyrtodaria siliqua; assembly: GCA_037043455.1. Classification (NCBI taxonomy): domain Eukaryota; kingdom Metazoa; phylum Mollusca; class Bivalvia; order Adapedonta; family Hiatellidae; genus Cyrtodaria; species Cyrtodaria siliqua. The sequence goes on along the minus strand of JAWPHD010000751.1, from coordinate 70,309 downwards.
CGAGTTGCTTCTCTTTGGTTAAACTACATTTAACTGCGTCCACTAAGAGCGATACAAATATGACGTCATTACAGTGTTATATTTTTAGTAGTTTATTTTGCGGCAGTATGCGCGCGCATCCCCAGCGCCATATAAGGAATTAAACACCTTTTTCGGAGTTGTACCGCTTATTTACATTTTGGTTGTTTTTCCTGTTTCCAATCTTCAGTTATCAACGTCTGACAATAAGTGACATCGCGTAAGTAATTTACAGTGTAAAAACGTTTTTTAAATGAGAATGACGGAAACTCGGCTTGGACGGAAACTGGCCTCTAACGAGTATATAATCACGAGAAATGCGCCAGGAACCATAACCGGCGGCGCATACTCCTTCCCCCCCCCCCCCCCCCCCACCCCACACACGCCACCACAACCACTACCCAACCCACCCCTCCCCCACTTTCTACTAACAACCTCTCCCATATTTTCTCTGAGATATGCTTATTAATGTAACTGAGGGGAGTAGTAGAGAATGGGAACGAGGGGCGGTTATGCGCCGTCGGCCTATGCCAGGAACCAGGCTACGCTGATCTTACTTCCGCGTCTTTTCGACATTTTGAATGTATGCGCAACAAACTGGATATGAATATGTGGTTTAATACGCAAATCCGAGCGTGAACACCACGAGTATGTACTCTATGTGAAGCAATCGTTTTAACAGTTGACACGAATAACCGGAACGGAGTTGATTTACCGAAACGTAGATATACACATTACCGAAACTGAGTTTGTTTTTATTAAGTCTTGTGCATACGTTTTTCTATTATTATATTTTAGTCGTTTTTGAGGCGAAGATAATAATTGTGTACGTCCTTAAATTGATAATTATACCGCACAGAGCAGGAAATTTATGTTTTTATTTACTTTTTCGAAATTGCAATACGTTATTTTTTGTTATCTACAATTAACACGGTTATATTTATCGTCATCTGTTATTGTGAAGAAAAAATAGTATATGTTATTGACGGCATAATTTATTCTTTGTTATCAGTTATCAGTTATTGAGACTATTAATTTACTGTTATCTGTTATCCTTAATCTGTATCGAATGACCCCACCTACTGTGCCCTATATTGTTCACAAACAGCATTCTTAACTAGATCAAGAAAATAGGCCATGATTAGAGCATGATAAATTAATATGATTACCTTTATTATAAGTCTCCATATCTCACTGAAGTCCTTGGTGCGCATATTCTGATATTGCACGGCCAGACTTTAATACACACTGACAAATATATACGTAATTTATAACACTGTATTTTGAAATGTACATATTCTACTTCTATTTATGGAAAACTGGTTTCCCACAATGGGCACAAAATCTGGTTTTCCTTATGTATTTTTAGAATATATCTTTTAGTTCAGCTGAGTTTCTATTTTTAGATTTTTCATCACTTATTATTCTCGCATTTATTGATCGAAAGAAATACATTGATGTTTACTATTTTAAAACACCCAAACAAAATTCTCTCAATTGATGAATAGTAATGATATATCAACTCTGTTAAAATTATCATTATTCTGTATAAAAAATAAAAAAAAATTGAATTGAATTAAACAATTAAACAATAAAAAGATAATGTCAGCCATTAGATAACTTCATTATATATATATATCTAATGATTACTCATTATCCATTTATTCATTCCATTGCTTTTCATTATGTTATTATCACCATGTTGTTACTCATGTGTTCTGTCTGATGCTCATAATGAGCCTAGACTTCAAATAAATGAAATCTTGAATTAGTCAAAAGAATGTAAGGTTTGACCCCGAACATACTGCAACAGAAATGGTTTATCTGGGAGGTGCCCTGAAATACTGGAAAAGGTTTACAACGAAACAGAATCGCTGAAAACTCGAATATATTGTAAAAAAAAAAGAAAAAAAAGAGTGGCGGTGGATGAGTTGGGGGAGGGAGGAGTGGGAGTGGGGAGTGGGTTACCAACACAAAGACGTAAACAAAAAGTTGATGTTTTAATAATTATGAAAATTTAATTTACACTTTAAACAACACAGAAGTAAACTATATAATTGGATTGTAGGTTCTCAAAGTCCATACCCATGCACATGAGGTGAGGCGGGGTGATAAACATGTGAAGGCCTGCCGAACCTCCGGATTTAAGTCTAAAATCTCCGGGTTTTTCATCAAAACAAAATGTTCATGATCTAACAGCTATATGTTCATAGTTTATCAGCTATTTCCCGAATTGGTCCTGTTACGCTCCCTGTTCAGGTGAGTATTTGCAAATCCCAAATCAACGGGGATCATCCGTGTAATGCACTGACTGAATATACAATTAACAGCTAAGGGCATAATTAGTTCCTTCAGTAACATAATGTGCAATTCATAAATTTCAAATGACATCATCAAAATAATTTGACCAATCAGTGATCAATAAAATAAAATACCTCCACATTCTGGTAGGGGGTAAACTCGGTGTTTATCGTAGGTGCTCAACTGATTTTAGCCCATTATAAAACTAGTTTGTAGTGACAATTATATTAAAAGCTTTTATGTACATCTATGTATCTTCTTTTGGTATTGTCTGATTTTAAAACACCAATATGGATACATTATGGTCTAGTGTTTTCTTTTTTCATATAGAGATTGAGGATAAAGTCCGAGTAAACCCCTTTATTTTCACCTACTGAATATATATCTGCGACTTCTTTAATTTGTCAAACTAACTGAAATCGCAAGTGTGAGGAACTAGCAACTCCTAGTGTGGGGTAACACAATAACAACTGTTGCTTTGTACGATGATTATAATTTATATGAGTTGTGAAGACTTTGTATTTGCATTAAGAACGCATCAGTTTAGAAAAGTAAGTTTCATAAAAAAAATTGTGGTATAAAGTCATTCTAATAGCATTGCTATGCTAATTTATCATGTCCTATAACTATCAAACAATGCATCAATTTGTATTAATTGCATAAATAATTTAAATTTGCGCTTTAAAAAAATAATGCGAAAATCAAGTCGCGCGCTCCAAATTTTCATTTAAAAATGTTCTTCGCGCGTTTTGAATCTTAAATTTTATAAATCTCAGGATTTTATTTTTAAACGTTTTGGCAGGACGCTTAGACTTTCCACTGAACTTTACGACGCTGATTCGACGAGATGGCAACTGTCACACTGAGTATGGACGGCCCTTTGATGTTGGATTAACCCTGCGAGGTACACTCTGGCTGTGGGCGTGGGTAGCTACCATTCCACGGTCAGTGGGATTGACCTGCTTGGGATGCTTATAATCTGCTGAGGCAATAATGGACAACGATGGATACCTACGAGATCTACACTTGTCGTATGCTGGAGTCACAATATCGATCCTGGGGAGCTGATAACCTGATACGACAGCTTAAATGGCATAGGGGGGTCCTTGGAGCTGGAGCAGACACAGCAAATTGAAAACGCTGAAACATCACCACTGCAAACGTTAAGGGGTTACCGTTCTGGGGTCGTCTAACACTTTGTGCCAGTTCCAGGACATCATAACCACCACGAGATTCTCAGTCAACAGGATAAACCTACTTGGCGGTAACAACGCAGAAATCTTCTGGTTGACTAACCAACATCTGAGCCGGAAATGGGATTGACCTACTTCACAATTGTGAGAGGCAATCTCATTGGACGAAAACTTCTTTGCAACAATAATCTTCATATGGATTAGTAAACATCGCTGGATTTCTTCATTCAACTATACTGCTACTATCTACTTTGGACGAGGGATACTGACCTTCCCTGGACTCAATCTTCTATTGAAAAGCTCGTTAAATTGCGTCATGCAACCAAGCGAGGGTAAATAAAACTTATTGATCGAACAGGAAATCATTTACTGTATAGACATCGAACAGTGCACATCGTACCTATTCGTATAGGTAGTTTTTACGGGTGGAAAAGTTAGCCTTTTTCGGGGCTCGAACACACGACCTTGTGATTTCAATTCAGGTGCTGAATTGAATTTTGTTTAACATCAACACTGTATAGGTTATTTGGAGCCGCCCCAGAGAGAGGGGAAGGATACATAGGAATCCGGGAACCGTGCTCTACTCTTAATATCGAATAGATTCCTCTTTAACGTGCTCGGAGGATAAACCGATACACGGGACCTCTCGGTTTAGTCCTTATTCCGAGGCTAAGGGAAAATGTCTTGCCCAAGAACTCACCGACGAAACTCAGTGGAGGATTGAACCCGGGGCCTACGGTTACAATTCCGCCGCGCTACCGACTGCGCCATGCCAGCCCTCCTCTATCCACTGAACTATAACGCTACTTGAGAAAATAGTATACTAACTACCATTGAATATGAGGCAAAATAACTTAACATATTTGAACGCAACTCAAGATGGATCAACAAATATATAGTCAATCTTGTCGCACGTGTAAATTAACATTACCTGGTGTAATACTGTGTTATCATTATGAAACTAATACTTCGCCTCAAAACAGATATATCTGACGCTTGATGAGTTTGTGTGTGCACTCTAATTATTACGTATTGCCTATTTAATGTTAAAAATGCTACAATATACCAATAATTAGCCGTTGTCTAGTGGTTCAGCGTACATCCTTCAAAACTTAAAAGTTCAAGGCTATGGTTCAAATCCCTTCCGCGTAGTTTTTTTTTATCACATATATTCTGAAGGCGTATATTTATCGATTTTACCTGTACGGATGCTAAATACGCATCGATGTCTGCCTTATAAACCGACTTTTGGGGGTGTTCGTCGATTTGAAACTACTTCACACGTGACTCATTCATATTCATTAGTTATCATAGGTACTGTGTAGCTTTCAGCAAAAGTTGCATAAAACTTTTATTTTTATTTTATAATGGCTGGCACAACCTAGACAATTATATCAAAGTTATATGTAAAATATAGTCTGACATTGATGAGATTATGATTATAACAAGAGCACCGCCAACGGTGCAGACGCTCGACTTTGGTGAAATTACATTGATAAATAAGGTTTGCATCAATTACATACAAGCTTTAACCAACATTTCTAAGTATAAAAGGGGCCATATTTTTTATAATAAAAACAAGGGCTGTACAAGATGCCTAATACATGCGTGAAGTTTCAATCCATTATGTAAAGTACTTTTGGAGATGTAAGCTTACATACAAACTTTAACCAAATTTTCAAAGAATAAAAGAGGCCATTTTTTTTATTTTTTTTTAAAGCAGCAGTAATAGAACCTGGCTCTGTGGTGTTGTCTAATGATGCTGAATGCATGTGTGAAGTTTTAATCATTATGTCAAGTTCTTTGCGAGATACAAGCTTGCATACAAACTTTAACCAAGTTCTATTTTTGTAAATAATATATGTAAACTATACTCTGAGTACATATTGTTGTGTAACCAACTGCCTATTCATTTTACGTTTTATGTTACAATGTCTTTTTCCGCTTTCCCCTCGTTTATATCCGAACATGTTTGCTCAATACTCGGAACATGTTTATGTTTTAAAGGAACTATGCCTTCATTGGTGTCCCTCTTACATTGTAACAACGTTTTTGAGTAATTACTCTTATCGTGCCGTTTTGCCACACCTGATATATATATATGGATTGTTTCTGGTATAAATGAGTAATAATATTTCTTTAGCATCAATGAATGTACAGGGACTGGGCGACAAAACCAAGAGAAAAGATGTTCTGAACTTTCTAAAAGGAAAAAAATATTCAATTTATTTCTTACAGGATACACATTTTACAAAAAAAAGAAGAAAATGACATTAGAAGTCAATGGATTTCGACACATACAATTATATAAATATAAATAACCCAAATGCAAGGGATACACTTATAGAAATTATTGCTGAAAATAATTTGATAGATTGCTGGAGTGAGCAAAATATTGAGGAAAAAAAGAGTATACCTGGTTTCGCAGACACCCAGTGAAAAAAGCGAGATTAGATTTTTCTTAATAACAGATAATTTATTTACTGACTTAGATGATGCAAAGGTATTACCCGGTCATATTATCATCCTAAACGGACCATTCTATGATTTTCATCCAATTTCAATTTGGAAAATTTATACTGGAAATTTAATAACTCATAATACAAAATATGTTAAAGAAATAAAAATTGTTATAGACAATGTGAAAAGGCATACCATCAGGACTTAGACATTGATATAAGTGATATTCCAATACAAGGTCTAAAACTAAATATAAAAGATCAGATGTTCTATGAAGTTTTATTACTGCATTCTTGCAAACTGAGAAAATGTCTACCTAACTATACGATATTTTTAGAACAAGTGAAAAGTTACAGAGCTATGGAACTATTCTCAACATATATGTACCCCTTATACAAATCTAATGCAGTTAAATCAAGGTGGAGTGCAATTCAAAATATGTTGTGATATAAGCTGTGTAAAATGTTTGTGATAAATTAGTTCTGTTTTTATTTACAACTGGAAGGAAGTTAAATGCATTCCACATATTTAATGAAGTTATAATTTACTATAGGAGCAGGTAGACTTTAATGCATCCATATATGTACGGTATATAAATGCTTGTACACTTGATATTCAATAAAATGTTAAAAACAAAAATTAAAAAAGGTTTATTACTGGCAATTAGAGGCAAAACAATAGCCTATTCATCTCATAAAAAGAAACTGGAAACAAATAAAGAAATAGAAATATTGAAAGAAATTGAAAGACTTGAAAAAGAAACTGAAATAAATTATAATTTACTTGAAGAAAAAAATGAAATTTTTGAACTCCGCAAAGAAGGTTAGGTGTATTCGTGTGATCCAAAACATGATGGATAAATAAAAGGGAAACAAATTCAAAGTACTTCTGCAATTTGGAAAATAGAAATTACGTTTCAAAATATAGTAATTCTCGGATTTCTTCATCGGGTAACACTTTAAAAACACAAAACGAAATTCCAGAGGAAACAAAACACCATTTTAAAAAGTTATAAAGCTCAAGAAGACATAAACCTGAACACCTTACTGATAAACTTTAATGTACCAAAATTAAATGCACGAGCATATTAAACAAAATGGACCAGTTTTAAGTGAGCATATTAAACAGTCAATTGGGGGTGCACTTACATGTACAGAAATGCTAAAAAGCCTTTAAAAAAATGTCCAATAACACGATCCCAAATGTACCACAATTAAGTGAGCATATTAAACAGTGAACTGAGGGTCACTTACATATACCGAAATGCTAAATAGTCTTACAAAAATGTCCAACTAGAAATTGTTATTGTCCATGGGACAAAAACTTATGGCTCCCCCACTCGCCCGAACAGACATAATTGACGACTCTAGGTCCAACCATTCTCTATTGATCTGAGATCGTTTTGATATTTAATATACGTGTGACTGTATCTACTATCTGTATCAGTAATATCTACTGGTCATGACCAACCATCCTTCCAAGTTTGAAGACCCTAGGTCCAACCATTGTGTAGTTATTGATCGGACATCGTTTTGATAGTCAATGGCACTGCGACCTTGACCTTTGACCTAGTAATCCCAAAATCAATAGGGGTCATCTACTGGTCATGACCAGCCATCGTTCCAAGCTTGAGGACCCTAGGTTCAACCATTGTGTAGTTATTTATCAGACATCGTTTTGATAGTCAATGTCACCCCGCGACCTTGACCTTTGACCTAGTGACCCCAAAAGTAATAGAGCGCATCTACTTGTCATGACCAACCAGCCTTCCAAGTTTGAGGACCCTAGGTCCAACCATTCTCTAGTTATTAATCGGACATCGTTTGTGACACACACAGACAGACCTACAGACCTACAGACAGAAAGCACAAAATCAACATGGCTCCCCTACCACACTTTGTGTGGGGGAGCCATAATAACACGAGCTCAGGTAACGGCGGATTTACAGTCGAGTTCTTAAGTTTTTCTGAGTCAATATTGGCCTATTTTCAGTTAGGTCAATAAACTATGCATACGTTAATGGAGCGCTCTCTATAATACAAGGAGTTATAACTGTAATAAAGACAAATTATATTTAAAAATTTGGGACCAATTTCTCTGCTTAATGTTTCCTATCCCATCCTTCCAAGTTTGAGGACCCTAGGTCCAACCATTCTCTAGTTATTGATCGGACATCGTTTTGATAGTCAAGGTCACCACGACCTTGACCTTTGACCTAGCGACCCCAAAATGAATAGGGGTCATCTACTGGTCATGACCAACTATCCTTCCACGTTTGAGTACCCTAGGTCCAACCATTGTGTAGTTATTGATCGGACATTGTTTTGATAGTCAATGTCACTGCGACCTTGACCTTTGACCTGGTGACCCCAAAATCAATAGGGGTCATCTACTGGTCAAGACCAACCATCCTTCCAAGTTTGAAGACCCCAGGTCCAACCATTGTGTAGTTATTGATCGGACAACGTTTTGATAGTCAATGACACCGCAACCTTGACCTTTGACCTAGTGACCCCAAAATCAATAGGGGTCATCTACTGGTCATGACCAACCATCCTTCCAAGTTTGAGGACCCTAGGTCCAACCATTATGTAGTTATTGATCGGACATCGTTTTGATATTCAATGGCACTGCGACCTTGACCTTTGACCTAGTAATCCTAAAATCAATAGGGGTCATCTACTGGTCATGACCAACCATCGTTCCAAGCTTGAGGACCCTAGGTTCAACCATTGTGTAGTTATTGATCGGACATCGTTTTGATCAAGGTCGCGGTGACATTGACGATCAAAACGATGTCCGATCAATAACTGCACAATGGTTGAACCTGGGGTCCTCAAGTTTCCTATAAAATAGCATCTGCATCAATAGCTTGTAGAATAAAAAATGTATTGTGTACTATCTATCATTCATGAAGATCAAACTGGTTTCTACTAGGTAGATTTATGGGAACAAATATGACTGCTATATATTTTATTTTATGCGGGAAAATATCGTATTCAAGGACTACTACTCTTGATCGACTTTGCAACAGCATTCGACACAGTTTCATGGAGCTTTATGATAAAGGCCTTACATTATTTTAATTTTGATTACATGTTGGATAAAATTGTTTTATCATAATACTAAATCATGTGTTATTGTAAATGGACATATGTCAGAATGGTTTTACTTACAGAGAGGTTGTCGTCAAGGAGATTCTTTGTCGACCTACCTGTTTATTCTTTGTGCAGAATTGTTGGCAGTGTTGCTAAGAAACAACCCACATATTAAAGGTATTAAGATAGATAACCAAGAATATCTAACATCTCAATAAGCGGACGACACGAGTTCGACTCTAGATAGCTCCAGGGAATCACTTCTCACTCCATGTTGACACTAACATGTTATGCAATATATTAATATTAAAGTTATTTGGTTCGGATCTGAAAAAGAAAGCAATATAAAACTATGTCCTGAATACAACTTGTTTTGGGAAAATCGAAATTTTACAGTATTAGGTATTAGATTTTCGACAGATCTAAATGCTATGGTTAACACTAACCATGATCTTAAAATTAAAGAAATAAGAAATTAACTTCTAGCTGACCAAAAAGAATATTTAACCCACTGGGAAAAAAAATGTACTAAAAATGTTAGCTCTTGCAAAACTTGATAATTTAATAACTGGAATTCCAAACCCGGCCGCAGATAAAATTAAACTTATTCAAAATATGTTTTACAATTTTCTTTGGAGCAACTCAAAAGACAAAATAAAGAGAACTACTATAACACAAGATCATGAATTTGGACGGCTTAGAATGATGGATATCGATTAGTTTATATCAGCGTTAAAAATAACCTGGGTTCGCAGGCTTTTCCAGGCGGAAAACAAATATACCCGCCTTATAAAATATATTTGTCCAATATTCCATAACTTAGCTACCTACGGTTCAGACTATGTTAAAAGTAACTTAAGTAAAACACACAATTCATTTTGGCAGGATGTTCTAACAAGACAAATAACATTTGCAGATCAAGTGAAACCAATTTCGTGGCAACAGTTCCATTCAGTCAAAATATGGTATAATCCGAAATTTAAGTCGAAGGTTCCAGTGTTGTATACAGAAGATGGCTTGCAGGAGGAATAGCATTTGTCTTTTAAACTCAAATGGAAACCTGTTTTCTTACAGATAATTTACAGAGCGTTATGATCTAACGTTCTGGACTATGAAGGTATCATTAATGCTATAAGAAACTGCTTAATTTAGTCGTTTGCATTTTTTATTACTTTTGCCTTCTCGTTTGTCTGTTTGCGTGTTTCTTTTAGTGTTTGTTAATGTGGTTGACTGTCGCCTTGAATGCTGCTTTCCCTGTCCGATATTTTTATCTTTCTTAGTAAAATTGAACTTAATACATCTACCAAGTAATAATTCTAATCCGTTGCGCCCACTGACCCTTGCACTAATCCTAAAACATGAAAAAGGTTGTAGATTCATTTATGATATTTTGAATGTAAAACATATTTACCCACTATCACTAAGAAAATGAAAACATGAGGTTACAACGGAACAAACTATACGTTTGAAAAACTGTATGCAATACCTTTTAAAATAACAAAATACAATAAATTACTTGGGCTACAGTGTAGAATCAATCACAGGATTTTGGGAACAAACTACCTACTAACTATAATGAATATTCTAGATAACAGTATGTGCAGTTTTTTGCAATATTTTACCCGAAACCATTCATTACTTATTCTGGAAATACATTTGGACAGATCTGATAATATTCATCAGAAATAACTGTAATATAGACTTGGTAAACTGGTCAGAAACGGATATCTTGTTTGGAAATAATAAATTTGATATTGTGTAAACTGGTCAGAAACAGATATCTTGTTTGGAAATAATAAATTTGATATTGTTTTAAACAAAATACTCCTGCAAGCCAAACTATATACATTTATATACCAACAAAATATTCAAAAACAAAGAAAAGTTTTTACAAAACATAATTTCTTTATATAAAGTTAAAAAATGGATAGCATATAAAAAATTAAAAGTAGAAATATTTGAAGCCATCTGGAGTCGTTATCTCAATATTAGTAGAACGGGGAACCAGAGATAAAGAATATGTAAAGAATAGGTATGCAAATTAAACTTACATTTAATTAACACTAATAGTAGGGACACCAATTCTAGGGACACCAAGTCTAGGGACACCAATTTACTGCTTTGAGAAGTAGAACACTAATGTTTTCTTTTGTTTTTTGTTTTCTATTTTTTTTATTTTCAGAAATATTCATACTTTAAAAACTGTTTTGTACAGCGGTTTAACAAACCCCCTTTTTTTTGTTTGGGTTTGTGCGTGGGTGGTGGTGGTGGTGGTGGTGAGTGGGTGGTCGGGTGGGTTGGGTTGGGGAGGGGGGTGCGTGTGTGGGGCGGGTGTGCGTGTGTGGGGTGCGTGTGGGGCGGGGGTGCGTGTGTGTGGGGGGGGGAATCATTCATACATATTTACTGTAGTAGATAGTGTGACAACTAAATTGTCATGTCCTCTGCTCAAATTGCATCTCTCTTTCTACTTTACTACAGTTAATGCATTGCATGAGGTACTGTCTAAGACGAATACTGTTCAAACTTACCCACTTATCTATACTCAATTTAAATATTTATATGTTAGATTATACCTTAAACTACTTAACATGTACATGTAATATTCGAATGAGGTCCAGAGAAAAAAATATTTTTGTTTCTTTGGCTTAAAGAGGCTATGCCGTCAACAACAGCCAACATTTTACATCATAAGTACACCGTTTCTGAGCCTACTGACGACGAGGTATATGTATTGTTTGCATATTTTGAAGGTCCAAATGCTAATGACAGCCAGCCAGGCTAGACCCCGAAGATGGAAAGTCGAATTAAGAGTTACCAACTCGTGCTTAGTTTTGCGCATAGTCAATCACGGGCATTTTTAGAACCCGTATATAAACGTTTTCTTTTAATCGGCGCATATGATCTTGAGCACCTGGATAGAGTTTTGATACACAATTTTTGTAGTGCTATTTTGCTGTTGCTTGGCGGGTTAAATTTCTTTAACATTATAACAAAACAACATGTTAAATAATAACTGTATAAAAGAATATATTGATAGAGGTAGTCAATATTATCTACTTTTATGAATGATGCATTTTATAGTACAATGAATATGTTATGAATGATTTGAAAAATAAAAAACAATTAAAAAAACAACTCTAAGTTTTCAAAGTATGAAAGGGGCCATTCTGTCAAAATAAAAGCAGGAGTTACGTCACCTGACTCTGTGGTGTCATCTAATGATGCTGAAAAAAGTGTGGCGTTTCAATCCACTGTTTAAAGTGGTTGCGAAGATTTTGTGTTTGTGGTGTCTTATTTGGCCTTGTATTTATCTTTAAATTTGTTCTTTGTTTCTGTGTGTGTTTGTGGTTGATTGTAGTTTGAATGCTGCTTTTCCTGTTCGATTTGTTTATCATTTACATACAAATACTGAAAAGTGGACCCCGTGGAAGCAACAAACAAGATAAAAGTAGCAGACTCGGTTTTATTGAGTCTGTTCATGAGCGGTAATGTCAAGTGAACCACAAACTTTAACGAAGCTTACATACAAACTTTAACCACGTTTTCTAAGTATAAAAGGGGTCATAATTCTGTCAAAATAAAAACAAGAGTTATATCACCTAACTCTGTGGTGTCATCTAATGACGCCGAGTTGTTTGACGTTTCCATCCATTGTGTATTAAAGTGGTTTGGGAGATACAAGCTTACATACAAACGTTAACCAGGGTACGCTGATGACAACGACGATGATCAAGTGATGACAATAGCTCTTTTTTTCCTTCGGAAAAGTCGAGCTAAAAATGAGACAGTAATCACGTCTCACAAACACATTGTGGGATGGAGAAGCCAGCCAACAACATCCAAATCGTTATGTTACACAAGCATCAAACGCTACCGTCCTTTGAGAATTTAAGTAGACAAACATCAAACGTTACCATCACTATCATGATTAGGTAGACGTCATCATCGGGTCCACAATCTGTCCGGTCATCGCATAATCAAAGAAGAAAGCACAGTGGCGAACTGTAAATGAGTCGACCACTAAACATGCAATGCGTTGCAAAATGATAGGATCATAACTTCTTTTGATAAACGTTTCTAAAAAGTTTAATAAAGCTTGTATGAAAATGATTATTTTATATTTTAAAAGTAGACCAGGGTTACGATAATAAAATTTAGCCAAGTTTTTTTCGAAGTTAATGGTAACGGTTGGTAGTGCAATTATTAATATCCTCAGCACGACTACAAGTTCTAGAAAAAGGAAAAAGTTGAGAAACATATTCAAGCCCGTAGCCATCCCTGATATCTTACCGAGGTAAATCCCTTATGTGGTGTCCGGTGGTATTGACCTCCTCCGCCATGGAATTTTTTTCGATTTCCTGCCTTTTGTTGCATTTCCCGGACAATGTTTTCAGTGTTAACTTAAGCATGACATATTTTGTCACCGATTGATAATGTATCGATATTGAAAAGAGTATGATAATGGACCTTTGAAAACGGCCGAGCACGACACAAAGTTGTTTTTATGTAAAGTATGTACATTCCCAAAAGTAAACCGAGGCAACTGTCCCTCAGTGTAGCTACGGGCCTGGTAGGTCGGGGGAACATCCCAATAAAATTACCATCAAATTACGAGTAATTAACAATATCAAAATTAAGATCACCTCTCTTGTCATAGATTTGACTATTTGTTTCACCATATTCAATAGAGAGATGTAAATCAAGAAAAGAAGCGACAGTATCAGAAATGATAGCTTTGTTGAGTTGAAGTTCTTCAGTATAGATAGTATTAACCACAGTAGAAAAGAAAATATTGTCAGTGTTCAATATGTCATCCACATACCGAGAGGTGTCATTAAAGGCTTCAATTATATATTAAAAACACTCGACATGAAATTAAATATCTTCCATAGCAATACAAGAACACAAATGCGAAAAGAGGTGCACAGTTCTTGCCCATAGGGATACCAACAATTTGTCTATAAACGCAAGTTCCATACCTGACGAAAATATTATCTAATAGGAAAATAAGTGCTTCACGATTGTGATAGTCCTCGTCTAAGAAAGAGTTCGCCAAGTTATCCTTGATGGTGTAGATTTTTTGTTATATCTAGTATACCTCATTCATTCACTACATGAACTCCCATACACATCTAGGTAAGTTGATAAATCTGCCTTTGTGTCTAGAGTATAATGTGGTACTGCCACCGATGGCAACAACTCAGATCAAGATTTAAATTATAAAATAATACTGACTATAATATCTGTTATAGTCAACGGTTATTGGATGACACAAAATTAGCGTTTTGAACTTAGGGAGTAAATTTCACGGGGCAGTGTTCGTAGATCTACACCGTCTGTTGGATTCACATCGAGGTACAGTGCTTTAGCTTATGTTAACAATTTAAATTCATTGAAATCATACTCGCATGATCTATCAATTCTTTTTGTCATATTCCTGTTGCTCATGATTTTATCTTCGATTAGGTTGTATTCGTTTTATTTTAGTCATACAGTATATACGTTGTTGGTCGATGTAAATATAGTCTCCTATTTCACCTTACTAGGTCGGCCATTTTGATTCTAGTCAGAACAATTTTTCTATCAATTAACGTAAGCTTTATTTCGTCTCTTTCTTTGTTTTTATTATGTGCGATTCCTTTGCTAATTGATATAACTGTAAATAAATAACAACGTTCTCGTATATTATTTAATTAATATTCCCGAAATGTGGGGTTTCCCACGCGATTAGTTTTGCCCTAAATATGCTGCGTGGTTTATGACGTCATGCCAGGGACTAGGTAAACGTTGATTAATATTACTCTCATATTGCGTGTTTTATGTGTGGCGTCGACGTTGACGAATTTAAATAGAGTCTAAACGTTGATAACTTCGTTTTTTGCTTTGTTTGTTTTTTAAAGCGTTCGTTTTAAGCGAGGTTTTGGGCGAAACTACTCCACCTGCGACCCTCAATTCCAAAGTGGAATGCCCCTTTACTTCACTGCAGAGCCTGTAGCAGGTTTAAAGTGTAATAATGCAACTATTATCTACCAGCAACATTTTGCGTTCTGGCTGCAGCCTATACTGTTAACTGGGTCAGTAGTTGATACAACAATGAGTGGTATTTGAGTGTGTTTCAAGAATAATGCGGTTTGGTACATTCCACTAGCGGATACCGGGGGTGGGGGCGCGCACCACCCCTAAAAAATCCGGATCATACATGTATGTCCGTGTTGCTGTGGATCGAATGTAAAAGGATGTATGTCCATGTTACTGTGGATATAATATCAAACAGTTGCGATGCGCGCCCTCAGTGTAAAAAATGTTCTTGATCGCTTCGCTCGCTCGACGCATAATGGCTAATGAGTGGTTTAATTAACACACTGTTAAATCCTTTTGTTTGAGAACGCCCCTTTTTTATTCATACATGTATGTCCATGTTGCTGCGGATAAAATATCGGGCGGGTTCGTTGCGCGCCCTCAGTAAAAAAAAAAAAAAAAAAAAAAAAAAAAATTCTCTCTCGCTTCGCTCGCTCAACGCATAATGGCTAATGAGTTGTTTAATTAACACATTGTTAAATCCTTTAGTTTGAAAACGGACTGCTTTGCCCTAGCAGTGCACTATCGCATCCGTTTTATAAGGCTATAGACGTACCCGAAAATTTACCAAAATCTTACGCCCCCACTAAGCTGAAATCCTGGATTCGCCCCTGCATTCTAACTGAAAATGTTTACGGCATAGCTTAATAAATAAATAATTTTATAACGATAGTGGGATGAATATATTTATATATATATATATATAATAATAATCGTAATAATTATAAATATAAATAAAAAATAAAAAAATAATAATAAAAAAAAAATAAAAAAAATAATAAAATAAAAGAAAAATAAATAAATAAATAAACAAAAAATATTCCAGTAAGTTGGTATTAATATTTCGAATATAGGATTTTATTTTCTCAGTTTATACAATGTACGTTGATTTTGTTTTCATATTCACACTGGATAATGCGTCGTGGAAAGCGAGCAAGTTCGATGGTGCGAGCCAGCTCTGCCGGGAAAAGTCAGCGGTTGCATGTACTGTCTCCCGGTGTAAAGACATATCGTTCAGCAAGTCAGTTATGTCACAGATCGTTGGGTGGCTCGTTTGATTGCAGAAGAGGTCGTACAGGCCGTACAAAGATGCTAGGCAGCTAGAGAAACAGATGTTACAGATGCCTACGGAAACAGGACTCGTTTTTATACACTTTATTATGGGTTTAAAGTCAGTGGGTTAGTCAGTTGGGACATATATAATACTAATCATATCATAAAAAACAAAAAAAAAACAAAAAAAACAAAAAAAACATAAATAATTGGCTAGATATGTTGTTGTTTTTTGTGGTATAATATTTACACCACTTCCTGCTGTTGTATAATGCAAACCTCTCCAAATATCATATTTTACACCAGGAGTCTGCAAATGCAAATTGCATTTTCATTGGAGATGTGGGTAACTTATGTATGGTTGTAGATTGTTTCACACCTTTCCTTTTTGTTACACATTGTTACTGCAAACAGTTCACACTAGAAAGTTTAAAAACTAGGAAGTTTAAAATGGTCTCCAAGTAATCATTATCCTGTTTGTAATCAGCGTTGTTTAAGCTTCTGTTGCTATTATTTAACTCCAAGGCTGTTCGTGTAATTGTGTTTTATGATGCTAACCATGTAATTGGAGTGTTTAGGTAATATGTTTTCTTACTGCTGATAAGTACGTCTCACCAATTGTTTATTTCACCTAATTTTACCTTGCTGCTGTTGGCTGTAAGTTGTTGGTCTGCCAATGGAGGCAATGAATATTCATGACCCAGAGCGGTAGGTGACGTCATACCGTCCGAGCGTGCGTCTAAGATGGTGCGGAAGTATTGTGTCGGATATGGCATTATTTTAATTTGAATTAATACTGTTTAACAGTTAAAAATTATTCATGCCTCAATTGTACCTGCCGTTCTTCTAAATTAACTGTTTATAAAACATTCCATGCTTATCGTCTAGCGATCAACTTGACATTTATTCAGTTTGCGTAGAATAATGTTTTCATTACAGTGGCTGTTGTTTTATACTGACGCTGTTGCTGATGCTGCCTAATTTTAGTTGGATCTCTATCACATCGTTCAAGGCTTATTTTGTTTCAATCTTTAGGACATTTTGCCTTATTTTTCAGTTCGTGTAACCATCAAGTTGACTTAACACCAGTCAAAATTGTCTATGTCGGTATCGGATGCAATGTGTGGAACAGGTCATATAGTCCTCCAGTGTTGGTATTGTATGTAAAGTTCCACTTTTTACTTCTTACTCATAGCAGCTTTGTGAATTTCGCAACTTTGTCGTGTAGAGTTTGGAAATATATCCCTACAATGTTTAATACATTCATATTTAATGCATCGACAGTGCCTTATCAGTGCTTCATCAGTGGTGGACATATTCAAGACATGGCAAATGGTTGCATACTTATCATAATGCCTCATTTTAAGGCTATTCCATTTGATCATTGGTTTATTGTTGGGCCAATCCATTAGATCGATGAGGTTTCAAATATCCTGTACCAGTTTGATGTTTTATTTATCCTGCACTAGGTATTTTTGCCAGGGGTTCATTGAAATTTAGTTATCTGTTCCTTTTCGGCTTGTCCCTAGTCAATACATCGCACTTTAAACCAGTTATGTGCATGGTCACTAAATTATAAAACCACTTCTGTGCTGTGTCTATTCAAAATAACAACTTCTCTGCAGGGTTCCACAATGCAGTTTGTGCGTGTGTGTGTGTGTAGCTCTGGGGTTATTAGTCAACAGTCATAGTCAAAGTTATATAAACAACATGGCGTCCAAAAGGTATATGCACAATAGATCCTGGGCAGGTTGCAAATTGTACTATAATAACACATTTCCTCCAAGTCACCAACTTCAACTTAGGTTGTCATACAAGAAGATGATAAATGAGACAAATGTCATTCCAATTGTCAGCATCACGATGACATCTTTATGTATTAGTTACAGGGAGTTTACACAGTTGTGTGGCTAACTTTTTTAATGCGGGCTAGTTCACTTGAAAAGGATACATGTTCTTCGTGTATTGTTGTCGGAGTGTTAGATGGTTTAGCCTTTAGATAGTTGTAGTTCATGTACCTATTGATTGTCTTACTGTTCATCAATTACTTCGGCGCTTGATGATGATGATTGTTTACACAAGTCTAAAATCGATCGTAGGTCAAAGGTAAAAATGCAGTTAAAGTCATGTTTACAATAGAAATAAACTTGATTATCCAGGAGACAAAAGTTAATACAATTAAGAAAATGTGCATATTGTACACAAACAAATGTCTATCAGTTGTTTGCTGTCTGAAATGAAAATAACCATGGCACGCGAAACAGTAGGAAAGATACATGCTTTATCAGAAATCATTCAGAGTTCTAAGTCTGCAACTGAGTATCATGTATATGTTACTCTTCATATTATTTAACCGCTTACGATCGATATTCCTGATGCTAATTTAGGCACGTTTAACAGTCAGTTTGTTTTTCGAGACACACATTACAGTTAAATCATCCTCCAACCTTTACATACTTGATAATTTACTGACATTTATTTATTTTGCCAATGTCTGATGCATCAACTCATGTGGTCGTGGAGAAATGATTGAGGGAAATACCCATTAACGGTTTTTAGATGTGGTCGTTGTTTGTTCTTAAATACTTCCTCGGCTTTCATGGCGTTATTCTATCAATCCTTTAGCAAGGACAAGGGCCAGAAAGCGGCTAAACAGTTACGCTGCTAAGGCGATAATAGATATTGTGGGCCTTTATTTGCTACACCCAGACATTCAGGCTGATGATACCTGTCTTGAACAGGATGGTGTTCATAATTAACTGTGGGGAACACTTTGTTTCTTAAACCAGTTAGCATACCAAAACGTTCCGGCTGATGATACCTGTCTTGAACAGGATGGTGTTCATTTATCAAATGTGGGGAACAACTTGTTTCTTTTAATAACCAGTTAGCGGCTGGATTTTAATGTTTCATTTAAAGTAGGCAGTGATGAGAAAATAGATTTGTTTTTTTTTGCACCGTTTCTGTTTTGGGCGTGGCATTCGGATATTTTGTTTTTAATACACACTCTTCGCTGCTGCCAAAAAAATGTTCCCCTATTTTTGGCGGTGGATGGGCGCCTGGCCACTCTACTCTATGACTTGTAGTGTCCGGGCGCCCATCCATATGGCGGGCAGCGAAGGTGTGAAAGGAAGGACATATAAGTTTCAGTTTAAATTTATTCAGCTCCTGTATACCCAGAGACTGAATTGTAATCTAAACATAAATTATATACAAATTTGCTGTCCGTACGAATCGATAAAAAACATTTGAATTGATTGAATTCGGTGCACTTGTAATTATGCTTGAATATCAACCGTGCTTTCAACACTTGCTTAAATGCTTATCAGAAAAGTTGCTTTCATAATGAACATTTAATTTGGTGCACATGTATTTATGTCCTTAATAGTGTAATATTCAATCTGCTTTATTGCTTAATGCTTTCTACTGTAAGGGCTTGCCATAATGGTCTTTTGTGCTTACCGGCAGCCCAATTGTTAAACCCCATGCTTGGGGCTTGTTTTTCAATCCATGCCACGCCCAATATTTGCCAAATCTATTAAAGTTTAAAAAAAATTGATGTGTTGTTATTACAGTGCTCTCCAATAATACTGACTATAATATCTGTATAGTCAACGGTTATTGGATGACACAAAATTAGCGTTTTGAACTTAGGGAGTAAATTTCACGGGGCATTGTTTTTCAATCCATGCCACGCCCAATATTTGCCAAATCTATTAAAGTTTAAAAAAATTTGATGTGTTGTTATTACAGTGCTCTCCAATAACCTCTCTTCCTTGATAAACTTTGTAAAGTCCTACGAGATAAATGGAATATATTTGAGTGTTATGTCTTGGCGGTTTTAAGAGGTCTTCAAGTTGTTCACCATATCAATATACAAAAAACGTGAATATTTCAATTTTGACCCTCTGTAATTTCATTTTTAACTGTTTGATAGTAAGTCTAGTGATTGAATTGAACTGGGGTTTTAAGGTGCACCATCACATGAAAAGGTTATATGGCGCCTAACAGGCATGAACATGCCAGGCTCATCTTCCATGTACATAGAGATAAAATATGGAAAATGGGCCTAGAACCTTCTCACCCTGAACTGCAAAGTTGCTGCAAATTCTATCGTAGAAACTCCATTTACGCTGGAGCCACGTTATTGTTTTTCTGCCACTGCTCTTTTGATGCCAGCGAGATAGCACCTGAAACAATGCAGGGATCATGATGAAGACCTTTAATGAACATGAACAAAAAATGATAAAATGAACATGAATTTGGGGGATTCTACCCCTCTGCCTACCCCTAGTGATTGGCGATCATTTATAACGATTAACTTGAAATATGTCAGACTGTTCATGAGATTTTTTTGTTACGGTTTCGACTATTTATAGTAATGGTGGCATCTTGGATGTCGCGTTGACCTAATTGATGAATTTTCGAAAGGTGTTAAATCAGCCGAACAATTTCAGAAGAGACGTCATTTAGCAATTATTGAAAGACGGATGACAGATGAATAGTGATGAAAATAAATCATATGGGCTTCGACACATGTGAGCTAACAAATGTGTGGCATATGTAATCATTTCACAAGAATATTTTTTTTCAACTTTGAACAATATTGCTATCAAATATCTAAGGAAGGATGTCAATTATGTTGGGTGCTATGATGGTGGGTAAAAAAACACAGCAGAAAGACAATCCTCTATTAAACTCCGAGCTTTAATTTAACAAGTTTAAAAACAAAAATATATCTTACATACAAAATTTTCTGTTTTTATACGTAAATAATACCCGTTAAACATAAACAACTTAAACGATACATATTTACTATAAACAAATAAACTATTTAGTCCACGAGATTTGGTTGCCCTGCATTGTATTTTGGATAGGTAGAAAGCAGCATTTTCATAGAAGTTAAGGTAAACTGGGTTTTATGGCTGACCAACACAAAAAGGTTATAATGGTTTCAACAGGAATAAACATGCCAGGCCCATCCTCTATTTACGTCTAAAGAAAGTATGCAGAATGTTCCTACTATTGCTGTCGTACTAAGCCCCTACACCGCACTCTGTTTAGACTAAGCCTTTCAACTAGAAGATGTCATCCGGATAAAACGGGCATCCATCTCCCACTATCACGATGACACCCCTTTTGACCAAAATGTGTAAAACCCATTTATATACCGGTACACAATATGGCTTAAATAACAAACCTAATGAACAATAAAAATAAATAAATGAGGTGTTAAAGTAAGACATGGTCCACCATGATGAACTACCTTTTGTTGGAATGTATAGATCCTATCTAGCTGAATCTGACTTTGCAGTTTGATTTTTAAAACGAGTTATCCACGAAACACGTGTGCTATGTGTGTGTCGCCTGCTATGTGCTTATTTCTATAAAGTTTTATGAAAATGCAGGTCAGAGTTATTGGACATGTGTAATGACATTCCTTGTGGTAAGATGAAGATGTGTGTGAAGCTTCATGAACATAGGTCAAATACTTTTAGTTATGTCAATATTTTGCCAAGTTATGAGCTAGGTCACATTGCTGGTTAATGTTTTATGAAACGGGGCATAACTCTGCCAAAAGAAAAGTCAATTTGTTGGACATGCCTAATAACGTTCCTTGCAAATGTGTGTGTTTAACTTCATAAAAATAGGTCAAATACTTTTCAAGTTGTGGCCAAGGTAAGGTGGCAGGTTAAAGTGTGATGGACGATGATGGACCAAGTGATCCCTAAGTGTCTGTCATGCTATGAGGGTGACACAAAAGCCTTAACTGGAATCAATCAATAAAGCCTAAGGCATAAGTAATGGTCGGTTACTGTGACCTATTTTTGGTTGGAATGTATTGTTCTCATCTAGATGTATATGTGTATTATGTTTGAAAATTATAGTATCATCAGCAACATAGAAACAGGGGCAACTAAAAGCTTTAACCAAGGCCTGACATACATATAGGCAGAAGACAGACAAGGGTAACACCATAAGTACCCTCCACCATCATAATAAAAACATCATTACCATTATTATACATAAAAGAAAGGAAAAACCAGTAACTGTATAAAGGAGGCAAGACTCTCCGAGTAAACATCTAAAAACAAATTCTAAACAATATTTAATACATATATTACAATAAATATATCCTGAATAAAGTAAACAACAATAAGAAAGTGGAGTGGGACCTTTTCAAAAACAATCTATTTACATCTGGTTCGCAGTAATAATCTTCATTGCCAATTGTCGAATGAAAATTGCATAGAAAACTTTCACCTACATAATGCCTGTATTAAAAACATAAACATTTTCTAAAGTGATACACAGAGCTGATTGGTA
Source organism: Cyrtodaria siliqua (assembly GCA_037043455.1). Lineage (NCBI taxonomy): Eukaryota > Metazoa > Mollusca > Bivalvia > Adapedonta > Hiatellidae > Cyrtodaria > Cyrtodaria siliqua. The sequence continues at coordinate 47,781 of JAWPHD010000751.1, read as the reverse complement.
AAGCTTGAGCAAATACTAACATTCGTGAAATCAAATGCATATGTTGTAATATGTTGTATCATATAACTTGCAGTGTGGGAAATCCATGACATAAATATCATAATTCACTAGGGTAATAAATGTGCAAATGAAAGCCAGAATATCAGTCAGATGGTTGTACACTGCTAAAAATACGATTAAGGAAAATCAACGAAGCAGTTCCGTGGTTAGGTGTCATACGGAGAAGACAAAATGACATCATACGACAACTATAGTTATGAAAGTAAGTTATATGATAAATAGAATCCCACATTCACGCCTAACTAATATTGAATTAAACTTGTTGGAAAAAATGTATATGGTGCAACGCTGAGCCAAGCATCATATCAATTTTTTTAACACATGTAATAAATTTAATATTAAACAGGCACTAACTTGAATTGAATTGGGGTTTCAAGGTGCACCAACACATGAAAGGTTATATGGCGCCTAACAGGAATGAACATGCCAGACTCATCCTCCATGTACATCGAGATAAAATATGGAGAACGGGCCTAGAACCTTCTCACCCTGAACTGCAGAGTTGCTGCAACACTCCATTTATGCTGGAGCCACGTTATAGATTTTTCTGGCACTGCTCTAATGATATAAGTGAGATGGCACCTGAAACAAAGCAGAGGTCATGATGAAGACCTTCAATGAGCATGAACAAGAAATGATAAAATGAACATGGAAAACAAAAGTACATGTATAAACATAACAAAGCTAATGAACTCTTTAGCACCAAGGCATAATAAAAACCCTAAAAGTAAATAAAAAAAATGTTTAAATTCATGAGTGGAAACCAAGTTTCATAAAAACAATCTCATACTATATTTCAAAATGGCGATATGGAAGATGACCCTAAGTATAGATATTTAACCACCTTATTAAGATTTGTATGTATGTTCTTAAACCATGTTTACTGCTACATTTGTATCCGACTGTAATATGGTTAACACACTCTGCCAGTTTAGGGCTGCTGAACTATTGTTTCGGGCACTTGTTTCAGCCAAAGTTTTTTTGGACTTTTCAGACAAAATTCATCTAGTACCTAAATAAGTTGTATATCAGTGAAACAGACATTTTTAGTGGTAAAAAAATACTTTTCAAAATCGGTTGAGAAACAAAAAATTCACATGCAAAAGTTGTTTTGATAGGGCCTTTATGCTGAAAAACCTTTGGCTGATACAAGCACCCCTAGACAACTCGGCTAGTTTTGTAGTATAGATCATTAATAGTAATTCATATGATGCTTTAATGCTCTTATAAATTCTTGTTTTGTGATAGAAATACACTTTATTTGAATATATGTGCAACTGTTAGCAATATAAAATTTTTTTTCTTTTCTGAAAGCAATATAATTCTTAGTTAAATTAATATTTATGATAAAGCAAACAAAACGCAGCCTAAATGTCGAGCTTTCCAGACCGAACATTTTCATTAACAATAATGAAACTGAAGCTAACATGCGGCCTAATTTCATGCAGATGCAAATTTCACATTTTAAACTGAAGCACATAAGGAAGGTTTTCTTTTGTATTTGGAATGACACCATAACTCTTTTAGATTGTCTCCAGTCACTTTAAAGGACAACTAATATCAATCGTGCATATTTAGTCTAGTAATTAATTCAATCGTTTCGTTCATGGTGAACAACCGTTTCCAGTACTGGCCCTATATGATAATATTTCCTCAGTGTCGCCTCCATAAACCAGTCCACACTTCTGTCTATGGGTGTGATAATAAATGGAATACAGCCCAGTCCAATTGCCGTAGTCAGCCACTTCTGTACGTGGACGGGGAAACGTGAAGTTCTTTTCAGGATATTGCTAGTGATTGCACATACTCGGTTTATTGTAAACCCCGGGATGGCCACAGACGCCAGTCCTTGCCACACCAGAGTGTCGACAACAGCCCATCTTACTTTGCTGTTTCTCTTTTCCTCGGTCTCCCATGGTTTCTGTAATACAAATTTGTGTATGAAAATGTTATCTCCACAACAGCTGTATTCATAGATGTCAAGCATTTTGTAATATCTCGATGAATACAGTTGTATAGCACACTAATTAGACTGAATTATGTGATGTTTTAACATTAAAGTTTACACCGCAGAGATTTTTTTGCATTTTTGAAAGTGGGGCCAGGGGCTTTTTGAACTGGCAAAAATGCGCATGAAATCTACAAATTGGGAAAAAGAATAATCCTACTATATTACATAGTAAGACACTAAACATGTTTGGAATAGTTTCAAAATCAAGCTCTTATACAAGTCTGCAACAAATACATGTCAAATAGGGCTACATTTAATACATAAGAAAAAAATAAGTTTTTTTGTATTTTGGGAAAATATATTGCTTTTTTGGGGAAAATATGAGGATATTTGGGACAGGGGCGGGACTGAAATTCGGCCCCAAATTGGGCCTAGAAAAATCCCTGCACTGACATGGGATGCCTGGGTTTTTTCTTGTTCTTTTTATTGTATAATAAACATATTCAGTGAATGCAAAAATAAGTTCACAGTAGATGCCATAAAGATAAGAGTGAGCCACTTCCCCATTTGTATTGTACTGGGCATTTTAGCAGCTTTAAAGTGTCATCCAAAGGAATAAACAGGTGTGAAATTTAAAAAAAAAAAGTATTTCAAGAATCAATCCAAAAACAAGTCCTGGCTGTGGTAGAATGCGGGATCCCTGGATTACTAATTTTAGTAATCCAGGGATCCCGCATTCTACCACAGCCAGGACTTGTTTTTGGATTGATTCTTGAAATACTTTTTTATTACTAAATTAGTAATCCAGGGATCCCGCATTCTACCACAGCCAGGACTTGTTTTTGGAGTAAGCCGCGGTACTAACCATTACACCACGGCCCCACTGAACAACATCAGTCTGACATGCTGCTTGATTGCATTCCTAAGTGGCTTAGGATAGTAAAATGCTCAGTAACATAAATACCTCTGACGCTTGTATCCCCTTGTGGATGGCATCTGCTATAACATAGCCTGTGGCAACACCATAGCTCAGTCGCACTTTATTCACGTGCACCTGGGATCTAAACGCCTCCCCAACCTCGTTAGCATAGCCTGGAAAAGAAGGATTTAAACCAATAAAATATATCGCATAATTCGCATTAACATCAAACTTACTCGGTAACTGCTTCTATAAAGCGCTATTTTGCTTTCTTTTTTACGTCGATCTAGTCCGTGTCCATAAAAATAGTTTCCAAAATGGCAGTTTCAGAAGAAGGTGAATATCACAGATACCGGTTTAAAAAAAAAAAAAAAATTCTATTAAATACTGTATTTAATAGAATATACCTAAGACTTTTTTTTTCTTTTTTTTTTAAACCGGTATCTGTGGTGAATATCCCATGACCCAATCTCAGACTTTATGTCCGAAAATTTATGAGACTTCCTTCTTCTTTCTATTCCAAGTGCTAATCCTCCTCTTGCACAAATCCTTGCTCAAGCTGCATCATCAAGCACAGGTAGCTGTATCAGTGCTGGAAACTAAAAAAAATATTTTAAAAAAAAAGTACTGTACATTTCTTCAGGAAAACTTAAAATATATTTGTTTTCAACAAATAACACGTCAATTATTTTTTTTATTTACCTTTTTTTTTTAAATTTTAATTTTTGTTTTAGTTCCCAACACTGATACAGTTACCTGTGTCATCAAGTGCTTGCACATTACCCATTAATTTTTACATTACACATTTTGACTATAAAAGCACTTGAAGCACTTGGAACACTGCCGACTGTTGCTCATGCATACTGCTGAATCCGGTTCTTACTGTAATAGAACTCAGATGGGGTATGTAAATAGGTAGGTTTATAAGCGCGTTACTACCGTCTCACCACAGAGCTAGCCTTTATGGCAATATCGGAAGAGTGTCCGTTTCACATGCAAGGGGTCCCGAGTTCAAACCTGCTGAGTGCCTAAATATTTGTGTAATTTTTCCGGTCCAATTACATTGGTAGAGAATCTGGGTAGGCATTGTATGAGGTTATTCCCAGATGCCTAGATCATTTTTTTTTTATGTGTTGTGTAATATCTGAAGGTTTCAAATATTAAAAATAAGAAGGTTGGAAGTATGTAATAGGACTCAGTTGGGGTTAAGTAAATAGATAGGTTTATAAGTGCATTACTACTGTCTCGCTGCAGCGCTAGCTTTAATGGAGACATCGGAAGAGCGTCTAGATCACTAATAAGTTGTTAAAGAATTTATCTGAACTTCTACTCGTCACTGAGTGCATCCATGAGCACTCATCATGGTGAGCCGACAGTGGAATTTTCGTGATCTGTAACAGCAATTGTTTACGCGCAGATAGACCAACAGACTTTATCAAACCAGAAGCCTGTTTCGCTATGCAATATACTTATAAAAATGTTGCTGAATGGGCCTAAAACCTTCTCACCTGCAGGAACTGCAGAGTTGCTGCAAATTCTGATGTAGATACTCCATTTTTCACTGGAGCCATGCTCAATGTGTTCTGCCACCACACACGAGTAGCACCTGAAACAAAACAGGTATGATGATGAAGTCCGTGAATGAACATCAGGACAAAAATAAATAAAATGAACATGAATTCAGGGAGAGTTAAACCCTTTCTCGGGATAAACAGTGGCCCTATTATCGTCAGGAGAAACAACATCAGGCAATTTGAAGTTGAAATGAACTGAACTGTTGTTAGGGCTCGTAAACAAATTATCACTGATGCTGAAACAACACTGATCAGAAACCACAGATATTGTGTATGCATTGACTCAGGCTTTTTTTTTTTAATTTTAATACATGCTAATTTGTTATTATTAAGACAATATTTGATAATCAATGCTTAAAGAACATAAATATAATACATTCTATAAACTCAATTTTATAAATTATTTTGTTACAGAAAATATTACTAACGTTAGTCCATATGCCACATATAGACTCCCCGAACTAAGAACAAAAGAAGTTGCATTTTAGATGTCCAAAACGAAAATGCATTTACAGCAAAAAATGCACATCTGATCAATTCATAACTTTTAACTTCAAGTATTAATTACTTGAAATGTAACAAGATACGTTTTATCAATTTTTAATAAACTAAATTATGCTGTTTTTGATATTGTTTTTTCCTTTTTGGGGGAAAATGACTCATCCCATTTGGAGGACCAATTTTCGATTTACTAGTCTTCCGGGATGATTTTTTCTCGTTCCTTAGCTGCATGGTTTTTTACTTAATTTCGTTTACACAGTATTTCTTTATAGCATGTATTATAAATTATATGACTATTGGATATCTGGGGTCCTATGGACAACACCCGGTCATGTTGGTCAATAGCTATTCACAGCTTATGTTTGTGTTTATATGCGATACCGACTTTAAATACAAAATGTTCTATCTTGTACCCACCCCGCCCCAGCCTATCAATGTCTAGTTGTGCAGATATCTGGATAACTAGACCCCAAGGTTAGAAGTCTGGATATCTGGACACCCATACACTGTCCATTTTATGCAGTTGCAAGTGGACATAATTTTTAACAATTTTGAAATGTATCAAATTCTCCTGGGTTCTACAGCAATCTCGCATCCTGTACCCACTCCCTCCAACCGCCCAACAACCTCATCAACCAGTGCTGTAAAATATTTAAAGTACACTCTCTGACAGACAGAGCAGTAGTCATGCCTCATGGTGGAAGTTGGTCTCATTTATTTGGCATCTGGGGTGCTTTCTTTACATAAGGACGTTTATAGATGCACCCCTTACATCTCATTGCATTTGACCAGGGCTCTTGCCGTTCGAACAATGCATAGTACTTAGATTTAAATTAATGTATTTCATATCAAAATGTTTTTAGGATTAAATTTTTAGTGTGGAATGGATAACATATTCACTTTAGTTTTTGACTGTATATCTAGCGCAGAGTTTTTCTATCTAGCGCAGAGTAGAAAAACTATATTATAAGCTTAGTCCACACATAAAAAAGTCAAACACATATATATGCATGTCGGAGGACGGCGCATATAAAAGTCCGCCTTGTGCATAAAGTGCACGTCTACGAACGGTGAGACGATTTTGGATATGCGCCGTCATCCGACATGCATATGCGTTTGACTTTTTTATGTGTGGACTAGCTTAGCTGAGATGGTTTTGGATATGCGCCATCCTCCGACATGCATATATATGCGTTTGATTTTTTTTATGTGTGACTAAACTTAGCGCAGAGTTTCTTTACTCTAGCACAGACACAACAGTAAATTTAAACTGATACATTGACTTTTTAGTTTTATAAATGTACAACTTACTTAAAGAGAAAAACGATCATTTGTTATCCATTTCACACTAAAATCTTAATCCAATATATAGGTACTATTGTATGCATTGTTGAACGGCAAAACTGGTGTCTCGGGCAGCGACGTCATTATACAAGAAACGTTTACACACGGTCTGAAATTGTCCACACGGTTTTTTGGCACGCCGACCTGGTCCCAGACGTCAAATAAATGATTCTGAGTGACTTGCTCAAGCTGTCAAGGTCAAAGACTTTAGAAGGCAAAAAATAGCATCTCTAAGAGAAAAACGTATCTGGACTACTTTCCAAACTAAAACAATAAACTAGTCTTTCTTACATATCTATATGTAGTGCTAATAATAGATACCGGTAAGTGACATGTTATTGTCTTAAATTTTCGCGACACTCATTCATTGACAGAACTTGGCAATTAAAGAATCTGTAAGAGTTAGTCTTCCTTTTTTGCTCACTACAGTGTCATACACGTGTATATTATATACCTAAGTATCTCAGTGGTGGTTCTCTTAGATGGTCAACCTTCTTTTTATCTTTAGAATCGTTGTTTTCCATCTTTGATCTTGATCATTGTTTACCAAAAAACGGTGTTCCTGCTTGTTCTTCTCCGTCAAAATAATCCCAGGGATAAAATCTACTTATCTGCAGATTTTAAGCTGCACTTCATGAACGTTGACAAACTACACACATGGTGGTCGCCTAGGTAATATTAGCCAACAAAACAAAGCCAAATGTGAGTAATGTTCTATGGTAGACAAGAATAAATTGGATTAAAATACAAATTTTCAACCAATAGTCGAGCAGATCTTTAGAAACATTTTTTAATAAATAAGACTGTTAAAAATTCAGCAATTGGGTCATGAACATCGACTGGTACCTCAGCATATCACCAGGCACCGCAGCCAAAGTTTCTCCAAGTATCAATGTCTTGCTCTGTCCTTCAGTGCACACTATACGTTTGGAACAGCCTTATAGTAACAGTCGCCAGATACAGCCACAGTTGTCACCATGCTTATTAGTAGTATAAATATTTGTTAATTTGTTAACTATCACTATATATCCATCCAGGAACACATTTATCACCCTCTCCTGGGAACACATGTATCACTCTCTCATGGGAACACACATCACTCTTGATTGTGGTAACACATATCGGCCTAGCTCGCATGGGAACACACATATTTCTCTCAGGGGATCACACTGATCTGTCATGGGAACAACACACATCACTGCCTAATGGGAACACATGTATCACTCCCTCAGTGGAACGAACATATCACCCACTAATGGGAACGCATGTATCACCCTCTCATGGGAACACTTATCACCCTCTCATAGAAATAAATTGAACACCCTCTAATGGGAACACATTTATTACCCTCTCATGGGAGTAAACATATCACCGTTTCATAGAAACACATTGATCACCTTCTCTTGAGAACACATCACTTATCACCCTATTATTGGAACACATGTTTATCAGCCTCTCATGGGAACACACTTATCATCCTGTCATAGGAACACACATATCACCCTCTTATGGGAATACAAGTATCACCCCCATTGGAACACACATATCATCCTCTTATGGGAATACAAGTATCACCCCCATTGGAACACACATATCACCCTCTTATGGGAATACAAGTATCACCCCCATTGGAACACACATATCACCCTCTTATGGGAATACAAGTATCACCCCCATTGGAACACATTTATCAGCCTCTCATGGGAACACTTATCAACCTCTCATGGGAACATATTTATCACCCACTCATAGGAACACAATTATCACCCTCTATTTGGAACGTACTTAAAGGTTATAATAGCGTAAATGAGTCTCCATTGCCCTTCCATAGCAAAGTTAGAATGTTGACAACCTGTTAAAAACTCAAACCTCGTTAGAATTCTGGGAAACTTACTTTATCATGCAAATAAACATGTCTGCTATTAAACATCAACAAGGAAATAGGGGGTTTAATACCTTCTAAGAAACATTTCTTCAGTTGTATACTAACACCGGGTCAAAGGTCAAGACTATTTTTACCCCTTGCAATTTCATACCCTGTCTACTTTCACTTCTCAAATTTATATCAAAAACTGTCAAAAACATGATGAGCTGCATTTTCAAATATCAACAACATGACCAGAATACAGTTACAGCCAAAAAATAACAGGAAACTGCACTAAAAAAAGTTTTTAAAGAAAAAAAGATTAGCACTCTTTAATACAGAACTACTTTCGACTGCACCAGGCGAGCACATCCTGTTGATTTAGTGTAATTAGACCTAAAACACTCATGTGAACACTCATCACTCCCTTTTGGGAACACACTTTACACTCTCACAGATACTATTGTTTTCATCATCATAACTTAGCTGCAGCTGGAGCAGCCCTATCATCATTATTTTCAGTAGCAGAAGCATCAACAACAACAATAAAATAGCAAAACAATAACAGACAATTCATTCTGGGTTTTATTTTATACAAACTCTTGTCGAATAAAATCAATATACATTTTATTTTTATAATACAGGCAAGTTTACAATGTACTAATAAATAACCCAATGAAGAGTAACAAATTTTGTTTAATCTCATTTAGAGGTTTATAAAACTACAGCAACATTATTACATCTGAAAAGGATTGAATTGGGGTTTTACGGCGCACCAACACATGAAAGGTTATCTGGCGCCGAACAGGAATGAACATGCCAGGCTCATCCTCCATGTACATCGAGATAAAATATGGAGAATGGGCCTAGAACCGTCTCATCCTGAACTGCCGAGTTGCTGCAAATTCTACTGTAAACACTCCATTTATGCTGGAGCCACGTTAATAGTTTTTCTGCCACTGCTCTAGTGATATGAGCGAGATGGTACATGAAACAATGCAGGAGTCACGATGAAGACCTTTAATGAACATGAACAAAAAATGATAAAATGAACATGGAATTTGAGGGGCTTCTCAAAGGAAATGACAGTTGTCGATGGCAGACAACAACCAGCTGCCACTGGGGGAATTCTAGCCACTATAGGGAAAGAGTTGTCGATGGCAGACAACAACCAGCTCCCACTGGGGGAATTCTAGCCTCTATAGGGAATGACAGTTGTTGATGGCAGACAACAACCAGCTCCCACTGGGGGAATTCTAGCCTCTATAGGGAATGACAGTTGTCGAAGGCAGACAACAACCAGCTCCCACTGGGGGAATTCCAGCCTCTATAGGGAATGACAGTTGTTGATGGCAGACAACAACCAGCTCCCACTGGGGGAATTCTAGCCTCTACAGGGAATGACAGTTGTCGATGGCAGACAACAACCAGCTCCCTTTGGGGGGAATTCTAGCCTCTGTAGGGAATGACTGTTGTCGATGGCAGACAACAAATGCGAGCCTGCTTATTTATCAATGAAATTATGAAAATATTTCATGAACATACATGTTTTATATACAAATCAATATAAAATTAAGCAGTTAAGATGTATGTAGAAACTGGAATGAAAACATGCTGGAGCTTTTCAGTGTAACGGCATCATTAACTGGCCGTTAAGTCAATGTGACAACAAAATACTTGTGTTGCTCTGTATAATTAAAGGCACACATGTCAATCTTGAATTTTTAAAACTTGCAAATGTCTCGTTAGTTTTTCTACTTAACTTGCATATTTGAAAACCATAAAGAATTATATGAATATTTAATAATTGTTTATGCATATAACATGTATAACTAATGTTGGGGATTTTGCACCAGAAATATATTTAAACCTATGATAGAATAAAGAGGAAAAGCTGAAAATGCCTAATTTTTACTATCTTTTGTTAATAAACAAACATAAGCTTGTTTAATGAGAAAATGATACTCGACTAATAAATCAAGTTGCTTATTTTAATGCTTGATGATATTTCAAGATTGTCCAGTGTCCCTTTAAAAAACGAACACATTTTATGTTTTAAAAATGTACATATAAAGAAATATCTGAAATTAAAATTTCAAGCTTCCAAACAAACTGTCAATAAATGTTTACAGTGAACGATTCAATGTCGGCACGTCTTGATATAGCAGACAGCGCTACCATACAAGCATTATTTGATTAAGCAGATAAAACAATGTTATACCCGTTTCTTCTTACACAATATTAAATTTATATTTTTTGTAATATATATGTGTGGTTAAATTGAGTTCATTGAATTTTATGGCACATTATCACAAAAATCAAAAAGGTTATATGGTGCCAACAAGAATGAACATTCCAGACCAACCCTTCATTTACATTGTTATACAGTTATTTAGAATAGATTTTTGAGGGCTGGCGTGGCGCAGTCGGTAGCGCGGCGGATTTGTAACTGGAGGCCCCAGGTTCAATCCTCCGTGGTGCCACTGAGTTTCGTCGGAACACCTGCTATCCAAGATATACCGAAAGGCAGAAAGACAATAAATTGATATAATACACAAAGAGGGTAATTTCATCATTATATCAATCCTCCGTGGTGCCACTGAGTTCCATCAGTGTGTTCTTGGGCAAGACACTTTCCCTTAGCCTCGTCCGTCGGATGGGGACGTAAACCGGCCGGTCCCGTGTATCCTTCGAGCACGTTAAAAGAACCATAGGAATCTATTCGATAATAAGATAATAAGAGTAGGGCATGGTTCCTGGATTCCTATGCATCCTTACCCTCTCTCTGGGGCGGCTCTAATACTGTGTTGATGAGCCGTTAAACAACATTCAACTACATTAGAATAGATTTGGACCCTTTACAACAGAGATCAGCAGAAATGCAAATTCTTTTGTTAATATTCACTTTATTTTTCTTACAACGCACAGGACCTATGTTAGCCCTATTCTCTCATCATTGCATTTTCCTTCACTGCTGTGGGTTTGATCCCTCATGGGTCTATGAATATTTATGCGAGGAATCTATCCAGCTGGCTTCCAGAATGTTGGTGGTTCTACCCAGGTGCCCGCCCATGCACGAAAATTGCCCGTAGAGGGGCACCTGGGGTCTTCCTCCACCGACGGAAGTTGGAAAGTCGCCATATCACCGTAGCTGTTTGTGCGACTATAAAATCCAATTCATCATTCATGTCACAACCTAGAAACCACGCAGGGAATGTACACATTGTAAATACTGGCGAACCAACAACTAGGTATTGTTCCTGTTTTGGCAATGGCTTATGTTTACATTTCTAAAATTTCAGAAAAAAGCAAAATTACTGTATTATACTAACAACAATTTACATGATGCAAGTGCTATGGTATCTCCACCCTATTGTTGATGTCAGAGTATACTGACAGTAGGTTTTATTATAATACAGTTGCACGTGCTATTGTTTGTTGAAGGTATCGTATTGGTTCAAATGGTTAAATGATCAACAACTGGCATCAAGTTAAATGTTTTGTACAAGTTTAAAACGCTTTTTCATTTCAACAATATGACTTGTGAATGCGGACCTATTATAACTTAACTATACATAAATAACTGAATTGGGTTTTAAGGCGCACCAACACATGAAAGGTTATATGGCGCCTAACAGGAATGAACATGCCAGTCTCATCCTCTCTTTACATCAAGATAAAATATGGAGAATGGGCCTAGAACCTTCTAACCTGCAGAACTGCGGAGGTGCTGCAAATTCTATAGTAGACACTCCATTTATGATGGAGCTATGTTTGCATACGCGGTGTCATGATAAAGACCTTGAATGAGCATGATAAAAAAATGATAAAATGAATATGAATGTGAGGGTCCTACCCCTCTGCATGTGAAAGTGTGCTTGTGAGATTGCAGTGGTTGTATATATATATAAATAAAACAACAAAATACAATATTTTCGTTTTCAGCACTGACAGTCGAAACATTTTGTTCACAAGATGCAATGCCTGACCTGTTCTCTCTGAAGTGTTAAACCACTGAGGAGGATTTTAATGTGACAACTATGTTTATGTGTTACAATATAACCAACACAAGGTGGTGAAACTGTTAATCATATAAAGGAACAAATTATGCTTTGACATTATAATCAAGATGAGTTTTGTACAGGAAATGGGCAAAATAATTATTATGCAAGACTATGTTTTCCACATATTTAAGTTTTATTATATACCTATCAATAAATGTATTCCTAGTAATTTATTAGGCCATAATAAATGAATTGCTAGATTATCATCCCTGCGCGCCCCCATTTTTTTATGCCGCCCTGGCAATTTTTATTTCTTCAAAAAAAAAGGACAGTCTAGCGGGCTATGACCTAAAAGATCAGAGTCAGGCTTAGTACTCGTGACCTACTTTTGATTGAACGTCATCCATATATATAATTATGTATGTAACGTTTTAAGACTATAAGCATCTTTAATAGACACTGAGCTTTAAACGCAAATGTTAATATTGTCAGATGCATGGACGGATGCATTCCATGGGACGTGTATGTCAAGCTTTTTGCAGAAGCTAATCGACAAAAATTGTTCCATTGTGTTGAAGTCTGCATTGTATCACACCCTCACTCTACGGACAGCTACATTCCAACCAAACTGTTTGTGCTAACTGAAGTCCGTCTCTGACCAGGTACTCTCCACATCACTGGCATCAAAGTCAGCCTGTCAAAAACATACAAGTAAATATTTCACTAATGTACAATGGTATTTTCAAAACATTTTGGTGCAAAACAACAGAAGGGAGCTTCAACAGAAGCCTTTACCGTGAATATCACTACTCCATGGAGTTCATTTCAACATGGGGAGGGCTGGCGTGGCGAAGTCGGTAGCGCAGTGGATTTGTAACCGGAGGCCCCGGGTTTAATCCTCTGTGGTGCCACTGAGTTTCGTCAGTGTGTTCTTGGGCAAGACACTTTCCCTTAGCCTTGTCCGTCGGATGGGGACGTAAACCGGGCAGTCCCATGTATCGGTCTATCCTCCGAGCACGTTAAAGAACCATAGGAATCTATTCGATAATAAGAGTAGGGCATGGTTCCCGGATTCCTATGTAGCCTTCCCCTCTCTCTGGGGCGGCTCTAAATAACCTATACTGTGTTGATGAGCCGTTAAACAACATTCAATTAAATTCATTTCAACATACTTTCATTTCGTAAAACAATTTGTATTTTAAAGTAACCAGCCACGTTTCTATTTTTCCAGAAAGTTCAAACATGAAGAAAATAATAGAATAAAATAACTGAATACTTATAATGACTTTTATAAATATTTTCTATAAACAAGTTTAAAATGCATTTCTATTTTGAATTCTTCGATTTCTTCCAATGGTCACAGTATCACAATTTCTCCAATCGGTACAACGTCAAATGTTGCTGATAATAAAATTCACTGGTGTGTAACTGAGGATCACATGATGCAGTATATCAAATTCACTGGTGTGTAACTGAGAATCACATGATGCACTATATCAAATTCACTGGTGTGTAACTGAGGATCACATGATGCAGTATATCAAATTCACTGGTGTGTAACTGAGGATCACATGATGCACTATATCAAATTCACTGGTGTGTAACTGAGGATCACATGATGCAGTATATCAAATTCACTGGTGTGTAACTGAGGATCACATGATGCACTATATCAAATTCACTGGTGTGTAACTGAGGATCACATGATGCAGTATATCAAATTCATGGATGTGAAAGGTGTCGAGTTGAAATAATTTATATTTATTAAATCTCAAACACACTGAATGTCGAATATCCGACTATTGCCCTTGCTAAACGCAAAACAGTAGGAAATCATTTAATCTGAGAAACTTTTTTTAGGGCTATGCCATTAAAACATACATGGGACCCCATGAAGGCACTCTTGAACACCGACCCGTGGATGCAAAATTGAGTTTCAAGAACCAAATTTATGAAAATATGGTTCCCCCTTATATGTTTATTAAATTGCCATCCTGGGTTGTTTCAATGGAATAGCCATCACTAGGTAGGAATAATTATTAGCACTATTATTATATTGTTAAGTTGTCTTTGTTCTATATTTACATAAACATGATAAAAATGTTATCAACAAGTTTTAGCCCTAGTATAAAAGCCTACCTCATTATCGCTGTTCTCCATTTCTTCCACCTCTACATCAAATGTGTTGTCCATTCCCACGTCACTATGTTTCTCTACACGCTCTATACCCTCCCTCGCACGGGTGTTAGATGGATCCAGTCTGAAATATAGATATGGTTAAACTACTTTCGCACAAGTATTTGATGGATCTAGAACTGGCATTAGACATTTTAAATCCATGTACCACTTGTTTATATGCATATCCACATTGTGTTTTAATCTACATGCTCTGTAACCTATCTCGCATGGGTGTATCCAGTCTGAAATATGGTTAAAGTCCCTACCCCGCCATCAACAGGCACATTTTACAACAATGAGGTATATATACAACCTGCATATTTTGAGAATCCAAGCTCTATAGACACAGTATAAATGGCTTTAACCAGCCGGACCAAACCCCAAAACTAGAACATTGAATTAAGAGCTACCAACTCAATAATTCATTTTAGGCATATTCAACCATGGGTATTTTTAAGAACCAGTAAATAGACCTATACTTTTAATCGGCACATACACATTATTTTATGACCTGAACACCTGGATAAGGATTGGATAAACAATTCTGTAGAGTAATTTTAGTTTTATTTGCGCGTTAGTGGCTTTAAAAGTGGTTACCCTTTGTATCCTCCTTCAGTTTCAAGAATCAGTGAAATATGGGAACTTAATCCATTATACCATTTGTTGTTTACATGATCGAAATAAGAATTTCAAGGGCCATAATTGGTTGAAGTTTGTGATTATGATTCAGGTAAATACATGAAGCTTTGCACTGAGATTGAGTTATTCCATAAATTCCCGACCTCCTGCAGATCACCATTATTGTCTGTTATTTTAAAGAATAAACTGTGTACCCGAGGGCTTTACTGTACTGGTCGAGGGCCTCCTGGTGTTCTCCCATCTGTGTCAGAAAGTCACCAAGCATCTGATGTAGTTTGCATGTACTCTGGTTGTGTAAGTATGTCTTCAGTCTGTGGATAAAGGAGTATTTCCTGATTACCGGTAATGCACAATAAAAGTGTATAAGAATAAGACATGGGTTTTTAAAAGTTTTTAAATCAGAAATACAGTTCAATTAAAAAATCTGCTACATCACTGGAGTATGAGTCTGGCCATTGGCTAAAAGAGAGTAGAACCCTTCCATATACATACCAAACAAAAAAAAAAGTTTGTTTAGCTTAAAACTTTTGGTTGTTCATGCGAATATTCTGTAACTTAACACTACACACACATACAAGCTCATACACAATCATACATGCCAACACATACATAACAAGTACTCACAGTTCTACACCTTTATCATACTGTTTTTCATGTGCCAGTATCTCTGTAAGTAAGTACACCGGTTCCAGACTTGTGGAGTCGAGTTTCATCGCCTTTTCTAAATACGGTTTGGCCTGAAAACAACACATCATAAAGTTGCTTCTAACTGTAGTGGAGACAGTCCTACAGGGCTGCAGTACATATCAACAAGCTTTAATGTAAATGTTCAGCAAACAGTGAAATCTGGGATTAGTACATGTAAGTGACCCTGAACTTGACCCAAGGTCAGTTGGAGGGATGGAAGTTACTGAAATAAGTATAACAATTACCAGTGAGGTTATGTACACAATGTAAACACTCTACTCTAAAGGACAAAGTTATAAGAATAAATATCAACTGTTGACAACATTGCCACCGCCAAAATTAGCAGCACATAAATTATATGTCTTAAGGGGAAACAAACAAAAACTACGTCCTAATTTGACATAAAAAAAAAGTTTATGAATCATTTACTTTTGGACTATAAGGGCAATATACTGTTATTTGAGAAATAGATCTTAAAAGAAACTATTGGAAATCTATGATACATTCAGACTATATGCTGTCATTTGTGTTTAAATATAGCACAGCAGAAGCTCCAGTATTCAGTGTTAACGAAAAACGAGAGAACTTCTCGTTGGACTTAACATACAAAAAAATAAAATATGGTTAATAATGTAACCAACTACCTTACCTTTGAGACTGTAGTTGGTTCTTTGGCCACCACGGCACCATATAGCTACAATGGTAACAAAAATATGATTAAGTTTTATGTTTAAAATAAATCTCATTAAAGGCTTCAATTTGTAATCAAATGTAAATATAGATATAAAGCAATATTATTTGTAAAATGCTAGAAAACACACTAAGACAGTCCCTCTGTAACAGACCTGTCTTAGAACAGATCAACTGTGTGTTTGTCAACCAGGCTTCATAACACCTACTTGTTAGTGTTACATATAGTCTGTGTTATATTATAGTTTGAGTTACTC
This sequence comes from Cyrtodaria siliqua, assembly GCA_037043455.1. Lineage (NCBI taxonomy): Eukaryota > Metazoa > Mollusca > Bivalvia > Adapedonta > Hiatellidae > Cyrtodaria > Cyrtodaria siliqua. The sequence goes on along the minus strand of JAWPHD010000751.1, from coordinate 31,113 downwards.
CCCTTATACCACAATAATATTTAGTATAGTGTAAATAGCTAGTATGTTATGGATTTATATTGATTCTGTGGGTTAAGGGAGTAGCATCTCCTTTGCGATACTTAGATGTTTACAGTAATATTTAGTTCTACAGGCTTAGATAGTTGATAATTATGTAGCAACCTAGCTTTTTAAGTGTCATTGCCTGGTAAGATATTTGTTTAATATTTATATTGTATTGTGAAATGTGAATTTTATATGGCGCGCACATTTATTCCAGACTATTTTCTCAACCATATTAAAAGTATAGATCTCAAATTCTTTGTGGTTATGAATTACGGCCATGTAGGAAACTCCTCTCAACAATGGCGACCCATGCACTGTATCGTACTGACCATTTTACAGAGCAGAAGTCTGTTTAAAGACTCATTCAGTACTTGTTGTTGACTGATCATTGTACATCTATACTCAGGGTTAATGGAAACGCACCACAAAACAAATACTTTTAAAAGTTAGAATTTTTAGGCATTTTGGACAAAATATGGTATAATCCATATAACGAGTCGAGTTAACATTTTTTATGCGCATATCTGGATTTAGTGCATTCCACAGGAGTGTTATGAAATTCATGTGCATTTCCGGTTTTCTTCAGTTACAAAGAAATAAGTTTTCTCACAAACATTCATGGCATAATACTGTCAGACATCACACAATAAAAAGCCAGTAAAACCAAATAGAATTTATTCCGAGACAGATTAATGCAGCTTGAAATTTAGTGGAATGATTTTATTTGTACGATCCATAGTGTTACTGTTAAATGACAAGGTAAATAACTGCTTAAATGCTTGCTATAAAAACCTACCAATGATCGTGTGACATGTTTGGTATCAAGATTCAATACTTAAACAAGAGGTCAATGACCTTCAAACTCTACTGATAGGTTTTGATAGCTAGATCAGCATTCCTGTGAAGTTTCATGAAAACCTGTCCAGTAGTTTCAGAGGAGTAGTCGCTACAAGTTTTTACTATAACTCAATGTAATTTAAACAAAGATGGCCGCTGGCACCATGTTTAAATGTTGAATCAAAATAATTTTCAACAAGGTCCAACATCATGTTATGCTGATCATTTTAGAAAAAGTCCCATATCAATATCACTTATAGTTTTCAAGGAGTAGTCGCTACAAGTCTTTTTTTTAAAAATCTATATTTAGCCATGGCGGCCATCTTGAACTTCCGGCCAACCTGAAATTTTGCTAGGATCAACTAGACATCAAAAGCAACATTTCTGTTAAGTTTCATGAAAATCATTTAAGTAGTTTCAGAAGAGTAGTCGCTAGAAGTTTTTACTATATAACTCTATGTAATAATAATAATAATAATAATAATAATAGATTTTATTTACAGAGGGTAATACACATTTAGTTACAAAACTAATCTTCCATGTGGCCTTCTATTATTTACACATTTACAATACTTATTGGCAAATTGGTTAAACATAATGAATAAGAGAATAAGATATCAGCAGCCAGCCTCACACCCCCTTGTGTACGCAGTCACCTCCCATTCAGCTTCTGTCCACAGGCCTGCTCATTAGATTTCAAATTACTCAAACTCACAAATAATAATAATAATAATTAAGAAACATAAAACATGCACAAAAAAAAAAAAAAAAAATCATAACAATATGTAGATACCTGAAAACATAGACGAACAAAAAAGGATATTTATTATTTGAAAAAAAACAATAATAACAAAACACACAAACAATCAAACAAAGCTAAACGCTAACACTTTCCAACGTACTTACATACAATCATACTGTCTGATGTACATATCTAACTCCCCTATATTCTCTTGTATTTTAATTACAAAATGTTCAAACCGAAAATTAAATATTCTGAACTCAAATAATTTCAGATTTAGATATATTATTCGCAATCTTTAATATCAGTCTAGATGTTTTTAGTAATATGTACATTAATAACTTGATGCGGTTTGTTGTGTGTGTAAACAAAGATAGCCGCTGGGAGCCATGTTTAATGACCAATCAAAATGATTTTCGACAAGGAACAACATCATGTCAGGCTGACTATTTTAGAAAAAGTCCCATATCAATATCACTTATAGTTTTTAAAAAATAGGTGCTACAAACTTTTTTTTTAAATCTATTTTTAGCCGTGGTGACCATCTTGAATTTCTGGCCGACCTGAACTTTTGCTAGGATCAACTATACAACAAGTGCAACATTCCTGTGAAGTTTCATGAAAATCTGTCAAGTAGTTTCAGAGTAGTCATTACAAGTTTTTACTATATAACTCTTGTAATAACAAAGATGACCACTGGCAGCCATGTTTAATGTCGAATCAAAATGATTTTCAACAAGGACCAACATCATGTCATGCTGATCATTTTAGAAAAAGTCCCATATCAATACATTTATAGTTTTCAAGAAGTAGTCGCTACAAATTTGTTTTCTAAACATCTATTTTTAGACATGGTGGCCGTCTTGAATTTCTGGCCGACCTGAAATTTTGCTAGGATCAACTAGACATCAAGAGCAACATCCCTGTGAAGCTTCATGAAAATCTGTCAACTAGTTTCAGAGGAGTAGTCGCTACAAGTTTTTTCTATATAACTCTATGTACACTGGCGGCCATGTTTAATGTCAAATCAAAAATAGTTTTCGACAAGGATCAACATCATGTCATGCTGATCATTTTAGAAAAAGTCCCATATCAATATCACTTAGAGTTTTCAAGAAGTAGTCACTACAAATTATTTTTTTAATAATCTATTTTCAGCTGTGGTGGCCATCTTGAATTTCTGGCAGATCTGAAATTTTACTAGGATCAACTACCGTATTTTACCTTGTATAGTACGCAGTTTTTTTACTTCTTTTAAGGTTTCCGAAATGGGGGTGCGTACAATACAAGGAAACAATACAATAAGCTTTTTTTTCTTGCATTTTATTTGCAGAAAATCGATGTCAGACTGGAGAAAATCGCCGATAAAAACATCGGGGACGAAAGACAGACATTTGTGAATGCCGATAATACTTTATTTTTCGTGACTTACTCGCTTTATACAAGTAATTTATTGACTTACTTCGACTCAGAAATGAATAAAGTTTATTATAAAGCTTGTTTTTATATAAATGTTTGCATATTTGTTGTAGAATTTCAATAAATGGGTGAACGAAATTCGGCCCTTGTTTTGTTATTTATATCAGCTGACTTGATATCACGTGATTTCCATGAATTAGACTGGTACACGTAGTATTGTACAATTCTATTCTCATATGTTAAATGCACCAGATGACACTTGCAGACGACAGTAAAAGCGATGATGGTGACATGAATAAAGTGTACATCTATTATAAAAAATACTTGCATATTTGTTGCAGAATTTCAATAAAGGATGATCATGTTTTCCCTTTGTTTTGCTGTTATCCACTAAATTGTTTATAATTTCACACATTTTGCAAACTTCAGAATTAGCTACAGTACAGACACACTTTAAACACGGGTAGAGTGGGTTATTCTATTTCTATAATCCTTTGAAGTTGATGCAAGTAGCGACACCCTCTATTGATATTTTTGATTTAACCGTAAAATACGCAGTAAAATGTGTAGGTCTCCGACAGATAATCTTTCAATAGCGATGACCTGTAACACCTAAATTAAAAATGGTTTCGCCCGGTTATTAAAACGGCGTGTATTCATGACCGATGATTACAGTTTATTTATATGGCATCAGGTCAGTCCTAGGTTTTCAGTAGGGTTTGGAATTAACGGGAGATTGATAGACAGTTATTTTCAGATAGTTGTTGTACCGTAATATTCGGCTTTAATTATCGTGATGCAATTTGAGATTTTTTTTTTTTAATTGTTTAACCTTTTATTTTCGTTGAATGGTTCATCTAGGAAACTAATATTTTGATGCGTATTATACACAATATTTTGATGGGTTTTAGACACTTTTTTTTCCCAAGTTTGACCTCTGGGAAGTGGGGTGCGTACTATACAAGGTAAAATACGTTAGACATCAAGAGCAACAGTCCTGTGAAGTTTCATGAAAATCTGTCAAGTAGTTTCAGAGGAGTAGTAGCTACAAGTTAACTATGTAAACAAAGATGGCCAATGGTAGCCATGTTTAAATGTTGAATCATTATAATTTTTATAACAAGGATCAACATCAAGTAATGCTGATCATTTTAGAAAAAGTCCCATATCAATATCACTTTTCAAGAAGTAGTCGCTACAAACATCTATTTTTAGCTTTGGCGGCCATCTTGGATTTAATATCAATGTGAATTTTTGCTAGGATCAACTAGACATCATGGGCAACATTCCTGTAAAGTTGCATGAACATCCATCCAGTAATTTCAGAGTAGTAGTCATTACAAAAAAAAAGGTTACGGACGGACAGATCGACGACGGACATCACACCACGGCATAAGCTCTGCTAATCTTTGATCAGTAGAGCTAAAAATAGAAAGTATTGGTTCAGCCGTTGTATTCCAAATAGCTTGTGAATAATCATATGGAGTTAGTGGTGCGATTTCATTGACCATCAATATATATATTACATGGGATTTTATCTAAGATCAACATCAGGAAACGTTGAATACTCACAGTTAAAGTCCTTACATTGCCACCGAGAGTTTTTAATGCTTTCCCTGCCCAAGTGAGGGCATCCCTCATTCTGTTTGTGGCCAAATAACAGTCAACCAAACCTGAAAAATACACGACAATTATCACTCGTTTCATGGGGCCACGGTGGCCCAATAGATAGCGTGGTAGACTAAATTCAGAGATCAAGGATTCGAGTCTGACTGGCGTAATCGGCTGTCTACCGTGGGTCCTTAGGCATTTTCTGAGACTTGTATGTCTGATGGGGAGGTAAACCGGGCGGTCCCGTGTAACGGAGTCCACCCCCCGAACAAGGTAAAGACTCAAAGGAATCTATTAAATGGTAAGGGTAGGACCAGTTCCCAGATTCCTTCCCCCTCTCTGTAAAAAACCTACATAATGTGTTGACAACAATGCAATTTCACCAATAATTATCTCCCTCTAGCTGGAAGTTTTTTTGATGTTGTTTTATTGTACCTTTATACATCTCCAGTGTGTGGTTCGCATATAAACGAGCTCTTCGTGAATTAGGAAATGTCTGTATGCCATACCTTTATACACCTCAAATCTGTGTGGTGCCAGCCGCAGTGCAGCCTGAATGTGAAGAATTGCCTCGTGTGTTTTCTTGATTTCTAGAAGTGCCAGACCCTTCATTAACAGTGCTTCAACATTTTCCGGGTCAATATTGCTGGCCTGTAAAACAGGTCAAAGAAAACATGGATACTGGTAACTGTTCACACTCGTATTCAAGCTAATTTCAGTGGTCATTATTAAAACAGCCACAAACTTTGAAAAGGGAAGTAACTCTCATACTGGATATGCACATGAATGAATCGAGTTGTTTCCCTTCAATTAACAAATAATAAATAAGAACCATATTAATAACTCTAATTTGAATGATGACAGAGTTATGGTTCTTGCACTCTGCACTTCCTCTCATTGCCATCTATCATTGTGTGACGTTTCATTTCAGTCCCATCAGTAGTTTTGAAGATATGCTGGACAAAAATTCTTCTAAGTATAAAATTACAAAGGGCAATAACTCTTAATTTGAATGATGACAGAGTTATGTTTTTGCACTTTGCACTTTCTCTCATTGCCCTCTATCATTGTGTGAAGTTTCATTGCAGTAGTTTTCAAGATATGCTTCAGGCAAAAGTGGGACGCACGGACGTACAAATGGACAAAGCGGCGACTATATGCTCCCCCGAAAATTTCGGGGAGCATAATAAAACGAGATGTTAATTTCAGTGCTTGGTGAACACTTCAAGATTGTCCTGTCCCTTTAAACAGCTTCAGAGGTATGCTCCAGATAAAACAGACATAAACTGGGACATAATTTGATGAAAATGAACCTAAATTGATGTTTTTTGCACTCTGCATGTTCTCCAGTTGTGTTCTTCACTTTAATAAAGTTTCATGTGATTACCCAACAGATATGATCTGGATAAGAAAAGCAGGATGGACCGTCAAAGAGGTGACTGTATGCTTCTTTCGGAAGCATAAAAATATTATTCTTGCAAGAGAAGGAATGCTTATCCTGCATTTACTTTCGATCGGAATGTGATTTGAAATGATGATGAGGGTCAATCCATTTCCGAACAAAACCATCACAATGTGTTTCAGTTTCATATTCAATGTTATTGTTAATAAAATAGTTTGAACTTGAAAACTTGATAACTCGGCTAGTTTTTGTTCTACAAATTATTAATATTAAATTATCACATAACATGGATTCTTGGAGTGTAAAAAAAGCCAGGACTTATTTATCGTAATACACTAGTGTATTATAGATGCAAATGAGGACCAAATGTGTCTGGGCAGAGCCTCTTATCCTATACTTTTACCATTAAAGATAAAATTTGTCCTAAATCAACAAATCCGTTGTTGATATGTTTTTATTTATTAAATATCATTATAAATACGATGTTTACTATGCTAGTGATGTATGTTTAGTGAAAATATGTTTTTAAAGATAAAATCCGAAAAGTCGAACAGGCTACGCTAAAAAATTGATAAAAAATCAAAGGGGGGAAACTCTTCCTCGTAAAACCGAAAGTGACGTCATTGGGAACAAAACGAATCCATTTGTACATAGGGAAAGCACGCAAAAACAGTATAGTGTGTGTGAAAATGTCGGAATTAAGCGACTATGATGCTGAGTCAGATGAAATGCCTATGATAAGACGGTTGCACAATGTGCAACCTTACGATTTTGAGCCAGAATTCGTGTCCGAGGATGAAAATACCTCGGATTCATCAACATGGTCTAATACTTGTACATTAATACGAGCGTCAGATTATAAGGACTTTATTTTTGCCGAAAAATAGACATTGAAAAAATATATTTAGAGTCTAGTAAGTATAATTGATAAATAAATAAATGAAACAGCATATTATTTCTATAGTATTCTATATATCATAAGTCCCCGCCGCCTCCAAAACACTCTATAGTGGTGTATGAGATTCTGATTTGCAGTATGACACGTCTCCACGTGCCGCCAAATAACAATATACCACACATCGGCTAATCAACTATTGAGGTGCCCTATTGAAGTACAGCCTAATCATGGTACAGACGTCGGTATATGACAAAATCACGCACCATTTAGGGAAACGTAGTTTTATGATATGCCTACATTTCCTGTATATTGCAATTCCGTGAGCGGTGCAATACCGCCGCGGCGAGCCGCGTATTGCACAAGACGGATATATGATGCGTGAGAAACTAGTTAGTTCATCGCGCACGAAGATGATCTAAATAATATAGTCAAATGTATTATGAGCACGACATAATGTATTAATTATGTACATGTAGAGATCGAAAAAACAGACCTAACAATTTTTTTATTTAGAATATAAAGTACATGTATATATATATATGCTTCTAAAGCACTTATTTTACTTACTGCATGAGGTAAAAGCCGTTATTGTTGTTGTTTTGCCGTACAACATTACTGAACTAATATAATAGCTAGTAACATTATCAATTTTCTGCCTTTTAATAGACATCCATGAAACATTTTGTCATTATTTTCAAATCCAGAGACCGATATATAACTCTATAGAAATCTATAACACTATTGGCAGAAGAAGGTGTATAATTTAAAACAAAAAAAAAAAAAAAAAATACTACAAAATATATATTGAAACAACGACACAGTGTTTATTTCACCGAATTCATTTACATTTATATGCTAAACCTTTTTAGCGATCTTTTGAAAAAGACGGCTACATTATATTAGCGCCGTTTACGTAAGACGCATGCATCTTATTCAACAGCTAAACAATCACGATGTACAGATCTAAGACTATATACCTTTCTACAATTTATCATACACATACTCGAGGAATTGCTAAGATAACTGAACAAAAACTTCTATCCTACCTCATTTAATAATTTCTTCCTCAACGCCGGTCGAATCGGCGAATAAAACTTGCTCGGAGACGGCGGGATTAGGCACTTCTAATTTTTGTAGGAAAATATTGTTGGTATCGCTATTGTTTTTAATCTGCATGGCCGTCTGTCCTCCAAATTCAATGAAAATGAAACCAAAGGATGGATTTCCCACTAATCCAACTCAAAGTGTTTACTACAAACTCGCGCGTCTTTCGCAGGTTCCCATTTTTTTGACGCGACGGGCGATTTTTGTCGACAGCGGTCCACCCACACTTCAAATCTTAATCTATCATTAACCTGATTAGGAAAACGAAAGAAACTGATGTTATTAGATTGTCCTTTTTTATGCACACTTTGACACCCAGCTACAGCACACGGCATTTTTAACACGTACCATAAAACTTAATCCTACATAGACAATACTATACAACTCAATGCGACACCGCTAATCGTTTGGTACCAATGACGTCACAGGATCACGCGACACTTACCTGTCTTCAAAAAGGGCGAAACTCGAAGCGTGTGCGCTATGAGATAAAATTGGCTACTGTGAGAAAACGGGACAACCAATAGGTGTAATATTTGAACAGATTGTATATTATATACATATATTTCAGAATATATGCTCAAAAAACACGCTAAATTTCACCTTTAAAAGCAATAATACACAGTCTATAGTAATTGCTTGTTTTGCGATCAAAGTATACTTTTATTCTATGCACATATGCACACCTGCTAGAAATATGGACCCCATTATAGGCATATAATTTAGTATTAACACTGTAACAACAAATACCTGTCAAGTCGTTGACCTTTCCAGACCAAACCTTTTCTTAAACAATAATTACTAAAACCAAAGTTAGAGTAAGCCCAATTTAATACATCCACACATTTCTTATGAATTAGCACATAATGATGGTGTCCATATGTATTGGATTTACACGAATTACATTTCCAGATCGCCTCCAGTCCCTTTAAGTTAATTAAATTTTGGATACTATCACTCTCGCACCTATATGTTTTTTCATAGAAAATAAACCCAAAAGTCAGCTTGCATTTATATGCCAACAAATATGGCAGATCCTATATGTATTCGGTAGATCCTATATTTATTACTTCTTAACCACTCTCTTTACTTACTTTTTGAGCAAAGTAAACAGCCCTGACAGCCTTCTTAGTTTCCAATGAGTAATATCCCATGGCTATCCATGGCTCAGGAGCTTGTTCTGTCGCAGCTAAAAGCTGATTGGCTAATCTGCAATGTCACATGACAGAATGTGTGTTACAGATTTACTGGCTGATCTGCAGTGTCACATGACAGAATGTGTGTTTTAACAGCTCACTGGCTAAACTGCCATGTCACACGACAGAAAATATGGCTGTGAACAGCTGATTGTCTAATCTGCCATGTCACATGATAAGAAATATGGCTGTGAACAGCTGATTGACTAATCTGCCATGACAGAAATATGGCTGTGAACAGCTGATTGGCTAATTTGTAATATCATATGACAGAAAATGAGTGTTACTAGCTTACTGGCTATTAATTTGTCATATCACACGACAAAAAATATTACTACCAAATAACTAATTATCTTTAACATGACGAAGAAACACAAAATATAACTTAACCAGTAACTGTCTAATCTGCAATGTCCCAAGATTGAGATGAATGTTGTTTAACGGTTCATCAACACATAATATTATGTTATTTAGAGACACCCTAGAGAGGGGAAGGACACACAGGAATGTGAAAACCTGCTCTAAACCTACAAACGAATAGATATTCATGTAGTTTTTTAACATACTCGAAGGATACACTCTGATACATGGGACTGCCCAGTTAATGTCCTCAACTGAGGAAGATCAAATGTTCTTGCATACCGGATAAGGCGATCCGTGTTTTGCATGAGTGCTGGAAAGCCTGATCTTGAGGGAAGATAAAAGTCACGCGCTTATATAAACAATGACAGTATCATGACATTATTGTGTAAAAAAACATGCAAAACATTAGTAGTTGGCGATGTCAATGCGCAGAATATAAATGGTATGCAAGAAAAAGAATCAATCAGATAGGGAAATTCCAACCCTCGGTATAATTGTTTTAATACCTTGGCAGTCTCGGTTTCGATAAAAACAATTATACCTTGTGTTGGAATTCCCGATCTTCACCGGATACCCAAGAAAGATTCTTATAGAATGTCCCAAGAGAAAACCTCGCCTGATTGGCTTATCTGCCATGTCACAGGACACAAATATGACTGTTACCAGAAAATTGCCCATTAGATCTATAAAGTCACATGACACAATAGATGAGTACTAACTACGATAAGCCATTATTTTTCTTTAGAAACTGTCTTACCTCTGCAGTTCAAGGATTTTCTTCCCTTTATACAAAAGGAATGCATATATATCCATGTATCTTAGGTGAAGTGGGTCGATAGCATGGGCCTGCAAAAGAATGGAATAGCATGTAAAACTTGTCCAATTTTTTGTCTATTACCCTCTCAAATACCCCGAGTATTTGAACATGTAACTGGCTGTAACTGAAAGCTCTGTATTACAATTTCATGACAAGAGTTCCCACCATCTGTCATGACCTCTCAACACAAGATTTCAATGCATCTCACATTTCATCTCCCTTTTATGTTCTATATTATACAATGAAACTGCAATCAAACAAATATACCAGGTCAAACTAGAAATCTGTACTCATTCTCTAGCATGCCATTACTGCTTGTATAAAGTAACTGTTGACAAACAAGACATGGAATGGAATATAACAGGGTTTTGTTTGTGAAGGCAGTAAAAATAAAAGTGCTAAACAATCGAAGATCAAGTTTCTAACGCACTGACCAAATTCCAGCAATCCCATTGGTTGACATTTGAACATCTGCGACTATTAAAAATTAATAGTGCATAAGCCGTCGCAAATCAAGTGATGTTAAACCGTCAACAACATTTTCCTTTTATTTCAATGCGTTTGTGAGAAAAACTGTCAAAAACAATGGAACAGTTTAACCAGTATTGAAATTTTGACTTTCGCGACAGTATATCAGTCATTTAACAGTCGCATTTGAGTTAAATGGCTTCGCTAATGTATCACCAGTAAATCAGCGACCATTAAAGGACTGATATACCGTAGCTAATTCAGAATTTCGATACAGTTAACGCTGAAATATTCACCAGGTGTATCATTTTGCAGTCTAAACAATAGCCTTAACAAATCATTGTTTACTACTTACCCTCTGAAATGCCATAGTTGCTTGTATATAGTGACCATCAAGAAACAAGACACGGGCAATACTGGTCATCAGGTATACGTTGTCCTTCAGACTCGACTTGCCGTCAAGGAGACGGAATATCGTGATGGCGTTGGTGTAATCCTGTGACATCAGTAATGCGTGGCCACGGATCCACTGTGATAACCTGCAAGCGTAAAAAGTTTTAATAGTTAAGAAAGTCCAGAATGGACTATATTGTGATTTAACCAATGTCAGTCCCCCTTGATATTTGTTCCTAACATGTACTTAATATTTAATTTTAATGAATCCGAAGTAGGTTCAAATTGTGTACATGATGATTGTAAGAATATGAAAGATGCATATAAGGAAATTCTGGTGGAGTTTGGTGAAAATTCTGCAAGAGAGGAGCAAGATACACATGTCGCAGCGGAGACCAGACATGACCTACATTTTGTCCAAAGTAGGTCAAAGATACCCTAAATTGTGTAAATCATGTTAGATGCATATAGGAGTTTGGTGAAAATCCTGCAAGAAAGGAGCAAAATAACCATGTTGTAGTGGAGACCGGACATGACCTATATTTCATCAAAAGTAGGTCAGTGACCTGAAAAATTCCACACAATGTTAAATGCATATAAGAAACATTTTGGTGGAGTTTGGTGAAAATCCTGCAAGAAAGAAGCAAGATGGATATGTCCTAGCGCAGACCGGACGTGACCTATATTTCATGCAAAGTAGGTCACTGCAACCTGAAATGTTGCACATGATGTTAGATGCATACAAGGAACCTTCTGGTGGAGTCTGGTAAACATCCTCAAGAAAGAAGCTATATACGCATTCCAGACGTGACCTATATCTTGTCTTAATCTGGTCACAGCGACACAAAATTGTTCACATGAAGTCAGATGCATATAAGGAACATTCTGATGGAGTGTGGTGAAAATCCTGCAAGTAATGAAGGAAATAAAGTCGGACGCACGGACAGACTGTTTAACTAATGATAGAACGGACAAACTGACACATATACACCCGTACGCCATAGTGATCACCAAGTCAAGATCCGTAAACGGGTCGACAATAAATTAGTATTTTTTTAATTGTATTTTAGAAACATGCCTCTGCACATGATAACAGTTGTAAAAGTTAGTGTTAACCTTTCCTTCAGTCTTTACCGTGAGGGATACCACGGCTAACACTGTAGATTTTCACTGCTTACAAAGATAGAGCATATTTTCTTGCATACCAGGTTATCCAAGTTTTACAAACAGGGGAAGATAAAAGTCGCACACATCAACGACGACGTCAATAACGACAACAGTTGCGTGACATCATTGGGTAAATAAACATGTAAAACTTAGTTATTGGCGATTTCAACGCACAAAATGGTAATGATATGCAAGAAAAAAAATTAAATCATGGGTATTCGGTTCAGATAGGGAATTTCCATCCCTCGGTATAACTGTTTTATAGATTGTGTTGGAATTCCTGGTCTTCCCCTGATATATATAGACACCTCAAAATAATTTAAGGACTATGTGAAGATTTGGGTCATGTTTAAAGTGCTGTAATTGAACAATTTACTGTCTTTTTGTAATTTTAAGTTTAGTTGTATTATTGTATTATATTACAATTGTTACATCTCACACATGCATTAACATTTTACATGAATATGAAATCCATAATATTAAATATTAAGTAATATCACACTGTTCTATTTTGTGGTCCTTAAATTATTTTGAGTAGTATACATGATAGCACGGGCATAGACCCGAATAAGTATGTAGTAATAAACTTGTTAATTAGAAAAAGAACAATTTTTCATTGTTTGTAAACATTCTGGGGCCACCTTATTTACATTTGTGTTGCTCCTGTAATATACATTAGCATATTAGGTTCTCACTACAGTACGTATGGCATCACCTAACTGTCCCGTTTAGCTCAGTTGGGAGCACGTCCGTCTTATCCGCAAGTATAATTTTATTGTGGGATTGGAGTTCAATCCCACGAAGTGGTACTTTTTTTTGTACCGTTATTGAATTCCCTCAAAACGTCGTTTCTTGTTAATAAAAATTCAGTAATGGTGTGTAATGTTTGTCAAAGCAATTATTTTAATAGTGTTTTATGAGCTAAAAGTAACTGTTATTGCAGATTTAAAACACACGTGACCCCAGGAAGTCACTTTTGAAATTGATCAGTAACCCATAGATTCAAAATGGAGGTTAAAGATAACAATTTCAGAAAATATGGTTCAACTTTAGATGTTTATTAAATTGCCTTCCTAGGTCCCAGTTATGTTATCATGAAATAGCCTTAAACGTACCAGTCACACAACATTCCATGTGGCAGTCCATTCATGACCAGGGCTTGAACATCCGACCCCTTCAGTCCCAGGCACATCAGACCGTTCACTGCTTCCAAGGCTAATGGACATTCTCTGAAAACAGTCGTTATTAAACCTCACAACCATTGTAATAATAGAAACAAGAGTTGTCAGATGTTCAGTGCCTCCAAGCTAGTGGACATTCTCTGAAAAGAGTTGTTATTAAATCTCACAACTATTGTAATAATACAGAAATCAGATTCTCTTCCATTGCTTTAATGGACATTCTCTGAAAACAGTTGTTATTAAATCTCACAACCATTGTAATAATACAGAAATCAGATTCTCTTCCATAGCTTTAATGGACATTCTCTGAAAACAGTTGTTATTAAATCTCACAACCATTGTAATAATACAGAAATCAGATTCTCTTCCATTGATTTAATGGACATTCTCTGAAAACAGTTGTTATTAAATCTCACAACCATTGTAATAATACAGAAATCAGATTCTCTTCCATTGCTTTAATGGACATTCTCTGAAAACAGTTGTTATTAAATCTCACAACCATTGTAATAATACAGAAATCAGATTCTCTTCCATTGCTTTAATGGACATTCTCTGAAAACAGTTGTTATTAAATCTCACAACCATTGTAATAATACAGAAATCAGATTCTCTTCCATTGCTTTAATGGACATTCTCTGAAAACAGTTGTTATTAAATCTCACAACCATTGTAATAATACAGAAATCAGATTCATCTCCATTGCTTTAATGGACATTCTCTGAAAACAGTTGTTATTAAATCTCACAACCATTGTAAAAATAGAGAAATCAGATTCTCTTCCACTGCATTGAAAAAAAAAGCTTTTTTTTCTCCTAGAACAGCTACATTCAAATTTTAAAGATGAACACCTGTTATTGTACAATTTGTATGTATGTACGGGGTTTTATGTCACTTTTAACCTTTCAGTCCTATCACAATGGTGTCTTCTTGTAGCAGTGAGCTCATTGCTCAACTTTATAGTGCTGTCACTATATAAATATAGCATCCCTTTTAGGGTGACAGTGGATATTGTCAACCTGAGGAAAATAATGTCGATGGAGAAAAAGCCAAGCTTGACATTATTATTTCTTGTTTCTATAACTTAAAATTGTATTCATTTGTCATGCTGCCATTTAAAAAAAAAAAAAAAAAAATTCAGAAGGTTGACAATATCCACTGCCACCCTCACAGGGATGCAATATTTATTTTATTATACCGAAAAAAAAACTCCTTTTTTTTGAGAAAATGAAACCTGTAGGTCCATTCCATTCTTATCAGTAAAAAAGAAGTGTTGGTTTTTTTAAGCAGTTTTGATTTAAATAACACGTTGTGGTCAACACAAATAATATTAATATCTTTAAAAAAATAATTGCACGTTACATCAATATTTTAAAAATATAAATAATATAATACATGTTCTAATAAAGTGTTCATCGAATTCCTCACACACAACGTGTTGCTCATGGGGAAAAACCAATTTCTATTTAAAATTCCTGTGCAGTCGGATTGTATCATTATAAATACATTGATTCCAAGATGATGCGATTGGGAGGATAACATTGACACAAATGCTGCCACCCAGTGACGTCACTCCATTGTGTGACATTACAATAGTGCACAACAGCGCGAAATGTTAAATAGTAGTCTATGGGAATTTAACGTGGGGGACTGACATGAGGTATAATAAAATGGAATACCATGCTGTAGGCACATGACATGATACTCCACCAGTCACATCCTACATTACACCGGGCCGACCAGTCCTAGAACTACCCTTTATATGCTGTAAGTCAAGGAAGGAAGATGCTAGCCCCATTTTTATGAAGTCTTTGGTATGACCCGGCTGGGGATTGAACCCAAAACCTCCCACATGCAACTTGAAGGCTGATACTCTACCAGTAGTCATTGGGCCAAATTTGGTTAGTCACTTTGGTTATTGAGCACAATATAAACTTTCTCTGACAGCCAAAGGGATTTTTGTTTGGCCAAATTTGGTAAAAATATTTTAGCCTCTAATTAATTTTTATACTATGCAAATAATTTTCTGATTTGATTTACGTATTGCGCACTAGTCAATATGCATTAAATCTATAACAACAATTTGTAATTAAAATTAAGACATTTTACAGAAGTTCAATTCAATTATACCTTGGTAATATTTTTTTTTAATTAGATATAATTCTGAATCTTTATGTTTTTTATTGACATACATACAAAGTATATTTCTTAATATAGATTATATAACACCTACATGAGTGTTTGATTATACAGATGATCCTACATGAGTGTTTGTTTATATAGATGGTCCTACATGAGTGTTTTTTCATGTAAAAATATATATATCCACCAGTAGTCTCAGTATTTATATAATAAAATGTATGAGTCTCTAGTTTTATATGAAACAAATCAAAATGTTGTTTTCCTATACACATGTAGCAAGATATTAGTGTTAATTAACTTTAATAACTATCATGGCTCTCTTAGGAATGATATTTCAAGTGCTTACTTTAGTTACCAAAAAGGAAAATTGCATCTATAGCTGACGGAGTAAAAACTATTCCTACCTGAGGACTTCCTTGTAACTGGTTATAGCCGATCTGTCCATTCCAGACCGTAGATACAGCTTGGCCAATGCCAGATTTATCTTCGCATTTCTCTGTTTTGTACTGATTCCCTCCAGCTGGTCAAGAAAAGAAGAAGAAAATTCAGGAGTCTGACAACAATGCTGACAATACTATAGCTCTTGTTTTCTTTTCAAAAAGGTTGACATGAACAGTTATAGATAATGTTAAGACAAACTAGAAATGTGTCTGTAGACACGAATGCCCTCTTCTGTACGCTATCAGTTGAGAAACTGCCATAACTCTGCCGAAAGTCAGGCTGAAACAGCATGACAATTTGTCAAACTTGGACTTTATACGGACTCTTCCAACCAAGTATTTCCAACATACGTTGAGAAGTTCAGGAGGGTAGTGTAGACAAGGAAATGGGACGGACGGACTAGGGCAAACCAGTGACGAGGCAAACTATCAATGTGTTTTACATAGGTAGTCGACATACCACAGACATAGCCTCCCTATATTGTTTCATGTGTAGCAGACATTGGTAAATCTTGTATTTCACCTCAACGTCAGACGTCAGATCCTGCAAAACAGATTTATTAGTATTAACATATATCATGGTAGGTAACTCTGTCAAAATACTCTACAAAAGCTACCTAATAAGAACTCAACCTGTGGGGTAGCTGTCAGACACCAAATAAGAATGGAAAACAACGATAAACTATACAGGAGGTATCCGAATGGAAACTGATTTAAATGGCATCATAATATAGACAGCAAAATAGCATGTTACTTCTCTATACATTTTAAATAGTTAATACATATAATATTGTATGGCAAATTGTGCAAAACAAAGCAAAGGGGTTGGCGTACAAGTTCTTACAGCATTACACTTGACACACATGCCTGCAGTTGTTGACTTTTTTTTAACTCGTGGCGTCCAGTAAGTTTTTCTAAATAGCTTGCAAATTTGCAAATCCTTATTTCTATTTTACTGAACAGTTTAAAGAAAACTGTGTTTGCAATTGCATATTGTTGATTAAACTGCACCAGTATTATATTAGTTCAAACTGATTAATTTTACACTGGTTGTAACAAAAGCTCTCTGAACTTATTTTAATCAATCACAATGTCTTCCTGGGTAAAACCACTAAGCAAACGCAGATAAAGTACCTTGCTCAGGGACACAAGTTGTCACACAACACATACATGTTATTATGGTCATGGCGGGGATCAAACACACAACTTTTTGATCCTGGGTCCAACGCTCTACCACTAGAACACAGCGCTCCACAATAATATATATACGGTAGATGATATTTGTGGTTTGGAGTGAATATAGGATTTATTTTCATCGAGAAGTGAGAAAACTTGTATTTTCAAGAGTGCTTTAGAACGAGTGAAAATATTTGAGTTTTTTCACTTCGAGCTGAAAATAAATCCTACAATCACGACAAACCAACCAATATTCTATTTATTATATACTCCCAACCTTAAAATGTATGCAGAAAAAACATAATGCGCCAAAACAATGACGTCAATAACATCAACAACGTCATCAGCCTATTACGTCATTTTCGATATTTCACATGTGAAATATAAACAATGCAAATATATAGAGGATATTTGTTGTTTTGGAGTGAATAACATATTTTATTTCATCGAGAAGTGAGAAAACTTTAAATTTTCACGAATGCGAAGCATGAGTGAAAATATAAAAGTTTTCTAACTTCGAGATGAAATAAAATATGTTATTCACGACAAAACAACAAATTTTCTTTTTATTTTATGATTTTACAAACAATTATTTAGGCAATTTCAGTAGCTAAACCGTTTTACACACTGGCTACGCGCCCTGTTCACGATGACGTAACCATACGTTCCATGACGTCACTTTTTTTGAAACCGTTAAAGTCAAAGAAAGAAAGTAATTAAATAAACAGTGGATTTAACAGTATAACAGTAGGAATATCTTGTGAGTCGTGTTACAGTGCATTTGTGTTGGCTGTACATTAAAAAGTAGTCCCGGCAGCTACTGTGGAAATAAAACTCTATATTCCACAGTGTGGAATGACACTTTTATTTCACTGATAAAATACAGTATTTCATTGCTTATCATAAAATAAAAGGTTTTATTTTAATCATAAAATCCTCTATTTCACTGGAAAGTATATAATAAATTTGATTCCATGGTAAAATAACGAGGTGAAACTTTAAATTGTATTACCTTTCAAATAGTTATATATACATGCAGATTTAAAGCCAAAATGATTGTTGGATTATTAAATTGAGTGTGCTAATTATAAAGTTTAGTCCTTCAGAGGAGACTTCAAATCGAGGTTCCCACATACAAACCAATGCACCACAAACCAAGCGCCCAAAAAGAGTCCACACCTCAAGGCCAACCTCAATGCTCCCTTGCTTGGAGGGATTATAAACCTTTGAATTACATTGATTTCTTCGAAACTAATTTATACTGCAGTGCGTCCCTTTATTTTTTACTCTTTTAAATGTAAAACCAAACATATTGCCTCAATATTTGACATGCACCCTCCATTCACAACCTCTTCCCTCCCACTCACATCAAACTTGAGAGGGGTGGGTTGACAGCAGCAACTGACATGAATAGTGGTATGGATGAGATTACCCTAAGGTACTTATTGTAATGTATGCAGATTAGACAACTTCATACAAGCTGCATGCATAGATCAGTGAATAAGGCCTTGACATTAGAGCTACAGACCTTTGTCCTGCTTGGGTTCAATCCCCAGCGGAGACATGTCTGATGGAAAACTTCATCTCATCTCCCTCTACGGCTGCAGTCCCTATATAACCAGTGAAGAGATAACAGGACATAAGTACGGCTGCAGTCCTATATAACCAGTGAAGAGATAACAGGACATAAGTACGGCTGCAGTCCCTATATAACCAGTGAAGAGATAACAGGACATAAGTACGGCTGCAGTCCCTATATAAACAGTGAAGAGATAACAGGACATAAGAGCCTATCAAAAATAAAATTATTTTATTTCCTACAATGTGACTTACATTATTTTGTGATACAGTAGTTGTGCCAGTGCCTGTGGTCTTGCCTTTAGCTTTATTAATAGCCTTTCTGAGAAGAAGAGCCCGTTTGTAAATATCCTGCAATTAAATCATAAACAAACATTGGTCAGACAAGTCCAGTATATAGAATGAACAAACAAAATGATCAAGTTGTTGTACGACACAACCTATTAATTATAACAAATTGTCTCAGTGTAAAATGTTCTGTTTGCACCAGTTAAGTGTATTAATTTGGCTTTCTTATTTGGGCTATGGGTTGCGACCTTTCTCATTTGGGCTATGGGTTGCGACCTTTCTCATTTGGGCTATGGGTTGTGCCCTTTCTTATTTGAGCTATGGGTTGTGCCAGCTATGGGTTGTGCTCTTTCTTATTTCAGCAATTGGTTGTGCCCTTTCCTATTTCGGATATTGGTTGTGCCCCTTCTTTTTTGGCTATGGGTTGTGTGCTTTCTTATTAGTGCTATGGGTTGTGCACTTTTCGTATTTGGGCAATGGGTTGTGCCCTTTCTTATTTGGGCTATGGCTTGTGCTCTTTCTTATTTGGGCTACAGGTTGTTTCCTTTCTTATTTGGGCTATGGGTTGTGCTCTTTCTGTTTTGGGCTACAGGTTGTGCCCTTTCTTATTTGGGCTATGGGTTGTGCCTTTTCCTATTTGGGCTATGGGATGTGCCCTTTCTTATTTGGGCTATGGTTGTGCCCTTTCAAATTCCTAGCTATCTGATTTACAAATACAAGGAGGTTCGATAAAGAAAAACAAATATATTGCTTAACAAAGCTCCTACCTCTGCTTTTGTATATTCGGCGAGATGGTACAGGGAGTTGCCATAGTACACCATGCACTGGTACCTCTGGGTCAGAGTGAGAAGCTCGGTCTCTGTGCAGTTGTCACATAGTGTAAGTACAATACACGCCTGCAATATTACAGTAAGATAGATAAATTTTATGTAACATCAGTAAGACTGTATAACAAGTAACATAAGCTCACAAGAGCTTTTGTATAAATATAATTATGTACATATTTCTTTCAACACATTTACACAGTCATGTCTGCATCTTATAAAAAAAGAAATGAATTGAGCTAACAACATACTAGCCTTGCCAGTGCCAAGACTGTATCATGCATGTCTTACTTACAGATATCTGTCTGGGCAAATAAGGGCTATTAAAGTGCCCATTAGCGATTAACTGAGTTTATTCATTTGCTTTTTTACGCACATAGAAGTTGACATTTGCGTGACGTCATGTTGTAAATAAACATACAACGTCAATTGTTGATGCACCAGTTACACTTTTCAACATCACTTGCAGCTTCTCATAAGTTTAAAATAAGAAATTAATAATAAATTAACTTGAAAATATGTTTTTTTGAAAGTCTCATAGAATCTGTCAAAGTCTCGTTGAAATGCCCCCAAAGTGAGGGGCAATTTCAAACATCCTATTTTACCCCAGGCCCTAGTTCTGAATTCCCGTAGCAAAGGATAGCGAAGAAATCAGAAGCAGGCGGGTGACTAACAAAATATCTGTTCGTGATTTCTACAACATAAGGGTTCTCCACAGAAATGTAAAGGCTAGACACTCTAGCACTGCATGGAAATTCAGTATATGCTTGAAGCCACTGCGTTATATTAATACTATATTACAATTTACATTACCTTTTATCTCATTGATAAAAATAATTATATAAGCGTTTCAAACTGATCAATTAATACCTTATCTGCACAATTTATGACATAATAAACAACTTTCAATTATTTCAAAGATCAGTGTGTCAGCCTTGTATGCTACTGTTCAACATGTTGATAAGTCTAAAACTGGGATGCCCACAGGTAAGGTCAATCATCCAGTGACATGACACACTTTAATCAGCTGTTGTCAAGCCTGTATTTTAATATCAGCAGGGGACTTCTCAAAACATGCATTTATATGGATGACTCGGGCATTTTTGTATAGTTGCAGGGCTACAGATTTATAAGCTTTTTGATAAATTGGGTATTCATAACTTTCACATGCGGTCACTTCCAGTAGGTTGAGATATTCAGTAGGTGAAAATAAAGGGGTTTACTCAGACTTTATCCTCAATCTCTGTATGGAAAATAAAAATATTAGACCATGATTTAAATTAAATGTATCCATATTGGTCTTTTAAAATCAGACCAAAAGAAGATACATAGATGTACACAAAAACAAATTTTTAATATAAATATCACTACAAACTAGTTTTATAAAGGGCTAAAGTCAGTTGAGCACCAACGATAAACACCAAGTTTACCCCCTACCAGAATGTCGAGGTCTTTTATTTTATTTATTACCGATTGGTCAAATTATTTTGATGATGTCATGTGAAAGTTAGAATAACCATCTTTCAGTTAAATATTGTTAACACATTATAGCTTATTTAGAGCTGCCCCATAGAAAAGGGAAGGATGCATAGGAATCAGGGAACTCTTATTAACGGTTCCTATGGTTCTTCGTAAATAAGGCTTAACAAGCGTTTAATTATCCTTGCCGTATTGTGCTGGTCATTTTAGTGAGCACAGCTTTGTTTAAAGTCTCATCCGAAGTACTGGTAACTTAACGTGGAAAATACTTTTCAAAATTATTGATAATTAACTTAAATTTCGATCCTGGCTGGGGATTGACAATGCAATCCTAGGGTATTAAACTGCGATGCTAAAAATAAATTTTACACCACCTCTGTGGTTCTGTTTCATTATGTGCAACAAAACAAGACGAAAGGTATTGTTCGATAGAGAAAACTCATTTCCGCACACGAAAGTTTATCAGGTGCGTGTATATTAATCAAAAGATACAAATTATTTTCTGTGATTAAAAACTATTTACAGTCTACAGATGCCGCGAAAACTAATGAGTTTACGTAAACAGGTGTTGAAATAAGCGTATAGCTCGATTGTAGGTAAATGTAATGATGCTTACAAGCTGCTTCAAATCCTGATAAAGCTCAGAATCGTGTAATAGTTTGATATGGTCGAAATATATCATTTTTTTGGATTGATCGTTTTGTACTTTCTTTTGAATTCAAGGCGCGTAACTCTTGCACGGTCCTGTGAGAATGGCTGTGTAGTAATATGTGCACATTTTGTGCTCTCTCTCTCTTCTCTCTCTCTCTCTCTCTCTCTCTCTCTCTCTCTCTCTCTCTTTCTCTCATCTTGCTGCATTTGTGATCATATACTCAACAAAAAAGGACGCTGATTTTGATTGTCCAGACAGCAAAACAGGGGGGAAAAAATGATGTTTCAAGAATAATTAGATAGACCGCCCAACAATAGTGCAAACAAAGATGTTTTTGAAAAGTTCAGTATACAAGCCCCTTTTTTGTTAAAACCTGCATTTTGGCCACAAAAGAAAATAAAATCTACGAAAATTACCGAAATTTGTCCGGCACAATATTCTCTTTATGTTCCTTACCAAAATAATCACACACAAAATATCACAGATTGGGTAGATGACAGCTTTTGATTATCAACAATCATCAAATTACCTCCCTTTAACATTTCCATATCATCCATCAAAGATTATTGCTTGGCATATTTGAAACTGTTTAATGGGCTATTTAGTACGAGCTAAATTGTGCTTACAAACATCAAACATTGTTTTATTAAAACGTTGTTGAAATACCAGCAAAAATGTCGAAAGTTTATTTTTTTGTTTAGTATAATCATGCAGGGAGTAAGTATACGTATACGTATACGTATACGTATACTTACTCCCTGGTATAATCAATACAATGTAGGTCAATATACTGACCTAATGAAGCGATGGATCCATGTCAATTGTTAGGCAGAATCTATGCTTTTGTACAGAAATGCCTATTTAAATGCAGTTTAAATTATAAAACACGCTCATCATAATATTTTAGGAGGGATTCCACATTACTGATTCGTGTAATCATTTACAAAACACCATTTTGCATGGCATTTGTATTAAACAAAAACAAAGTATGTATGTATAAAGCTAGTGATATAGGATTCACTGTTTTCTATAACGTTAGCTTATTTGACTAAAAGAAGAACATGGTTTTGACATGAAATCTCCATTCTTGTCATACTTTTGGTCATCGCCATTTCGTTAGGACCTGTCATTCTGCAATTTATTGCAATATACATGGTGCACGATCCATTAGTTACACTTCAATACACTACAGAAAACATGAATTTAATTTGAATACGTCCTATTGAACTCATTGAATAGCAATGTATAACCGTAGTTTTTGTTTGCAAGATTCGCCTACATACACACAGAATAGAATAGAATAAAATACGATGTCGTGACACCTGTTTAGACGCACATCTTTTATTTTAAAGAAATAAACAGTTAGCTTTTAAAATAAGACAATAACTTATTATTAGTAGTAGTATTATATAGAATGAAAAAGCCCCATGCAGTTATAAATGGGGTCTCTAACCGGAGGCCCTGGGTTCAATCCTCCGTGGTGCCACTGAGTTTCGTCGGTGTGTTCTTGGGCAGACACTTTCCCTAAGCCTCGTCTGTCGGATGGGGACGTAAACCGGGCGGTCCCGTGTATCGGTCTATCCTCCGAGCACGTTAACGAACCATAGGAATATATTGGATAATAAGAGTAGGACACGGTTCCCGGATTCCTATGTATCCTTCCCCTCTCTCTGGGGCGGCTCTAAATAACCTATACTGTGTTGATGAGCCGTTAAACAACATTCAATTCAATTTGACCGAATCTATTCATTATGTTCCTGTGATTTTTCTAGTCTGAGGACCTCTGAATAAACTGCATGGTTCCAACAATTCTATGGGGGCCCATGCCCCAATACCTCAGCTGCGGGAGGACCCCCCAGACCCCCGCCTACTTGCTCAAACACCTTCTACCCTGAAGAAAAGTTACTGAAAACCCTGCCAATGAAGTTCATATACAAATCAAGTTAAAAGCGAGTAAAAATATATATTTTAATCGCATTGCATATGTATAAGCATTCTCATATATTTGTTCAGACAAAAACAACAAAATAATTCACTCCAGGTAAACGGTAGAAACCATAACAAAGAGAACTCTTGTCAAAAACAGTCGTGATAAAAAGCCTCGGAGTATAAATCTGCATTTTTATACACCAACTGGTTTATAGGTAAACTCGTTTGAGATATATGAAATATCTCTCATCCACTCAAAGTGCTGATCCGGAAGATCTTGATTTGGTTTAACAATATTTATTTCAATAAGAATGTGGTGAACGATTTATAAGGCCTTCCCAGGGGGTCCATGTTGCATTGTTCCATTACCCTTTATTGCATATACTGCACACTTAATTCCATATATATTCCAAGGAAATCCAAGATGTTTTGTAAAAAAAAAAGTGCAGTTAGTTAGAGAAAGGACACAACTGTGATGTTGTAGACGTTTTAATCACAGTAGACGTTGTAACAAGAAATTCATAAATGCTGAAGTTCCTCTTTGAAAAATTGAGCCAGTTCAGTACTGTATTTAATGTTAAATGATTGCAACATTTAAAGCCTAAGTTTGCTCACCTGCTTGAGCAAATGCGCATTCTGACGATAATGAAACTTTAAAGGGGTAACCATTGGTGTGTTCAGTGCTGTTTAAACCTTCTTTCTAAAAGGACAGGCCTAATGTCGCCCTGTACCATTTGATTAGCAGTAGCATATTAAACATACAATATATAGCGGAAATATGCACCCTGCGTTTCTTTTTCCTTCAGTATAGATGTTAGCATTTTATTCCTGAAAACTCATGTTCCCTTGTTCCCTAAACGATATTTCAATGTTCCGTTGTTCCCTGAAAATAACGGACAATGTTCCCTTATCGCAAAAAATATATATAAAAATGGCCATGTTCCCTTGCTCCCATAACCACTGGGAGGCCCTCATTTATATGTCAATTAATACATGGACATGATTTGAAAACAAGCTTCCAAGATTTTCATCTCCCTCGATTTTTACACTCCTGTACTCCTGGGTGGAGTATTTTTTTATATATATTCTTATATTCTTATTTTACTTCAAATTCCTCAATAATAAACATGCGATATAGTATACTGAGGAAAAAGAAACGCATAACCAAAGTGTTCCATACTTGAACGGGACATGTTGCCCTCTTTATCTTTGTTTTTTTAACATGCCCGTATAGTATAGACTATATAGCCTACATGTGTAGAAAAGGTTCAAGTGAATAACAAGTTATTGAACCAATGAAGAGAAAATAAGTTTGTTTGTTTGCTTTATTACATGTGAATTTATGTAACATACAAAGTGAAGAACACAATTCAATTCAATATTTTATTCGGCATAACATTTACATGTTTATTGCCTAAACAAGGCGAATACAATACACAATATTCAGAGAAGAGTACAAACAAACATACATACTTCATTTAGAGAATGAATATATATATTTCAGTGAAACATTTATAATTATTACGTTCTATCAAAGGCATTTTATCACATGTTATTACCATTATCAAGATTGTATTTGATTATTTATATTTAAAGACTTTAGAACAATGCATAGAAACTCTGACTACCGTTACATCCATTAACCATTCATTTATCCGACTAATACAATTTAAGTTGTTTATCCGTTTACCCATTAAATACAATTTATAATTTGCTTCAACGGACCTCACGCACTATACAAATCACTCCGCTTAACTTGAGATCACGAGGAATTAGTGACAAATACACGTGACTATGTTACACATAACGAAAGGATATTACCACTTACGTTATCAATATTATTGTGATTATTAGTCAAGGATTAAGTCTAATTCTGATTGAATGGATGTGTAACGTAGCCAACATGTAAGTATTTATAAGAGAACAAATTAAGTATTTATAAGAGAACAAATTAACATCATAACTCATTTATAGTTCTCAGATATTATGTATGGCGAGGAGGCTCGAGCCTTATATAAGATGCAAGTTATATGTATTTGAATTTACAAACAAATATTATATTACACGCAAATGTGTTTACACTAATATGCAAATAGAAACACTAATTATCACTATTTCTAAGTTCGTTGGCTAGATATATATATTTTGCTAACGTATTAACAGTCCAGTTGCTTGTGTGTTCATAAGTGACACAAATTTTATGACTAGTTGGCCAAGAACAATAGTAATTTGGAAAACAGTCATTACGTATATTTCTGTATTTAGGACATACCATTAAAAAATGATACTCGTTTTCTACAACATTCATATTACATTTTGTACATAACCTCATATTTCGTTCAATATTTCGAAATCGACCTTCTTCAATTGCAAGTTTGTGTGCAGAACATCTAAATCTAGTAAGTGCTTTACGGGGATTTATATTAGCAACGCAATTTAAATATTTTTCAATTTCAAATCCTTTTTTAATTTTGACATATGTTTCAAGCTTGGGTGAGTTATTAATTTCAGAATACCATGTTTGTAGATATTGGTCTGAAATCCTTTCAATAACCTTTGAATTTGTAGATTTGATACCGTACTAATATTCCATATGTAGCCAAATCCCAGACTGTCTAAAAGGTTTTTTACTTGAAACGCCCATGAATTTTCGTTTACGACGGTACCGTCCACACCAATATCAACATAAAATACTTTAAGCTTTAATGATTCCGTTGATTTCATTATCTTAACCAGTATTTTATAATTCTCATTTTTCTAATTACGGCTAAAGGAAATATCCCCAGTTCGCCATAAACAGAATTGTTAGTAGTTTGAGCTCGTACACCAAGAACTTGTTTTAAAAATTTAATGTGTACACGTTCTATATCTGGTGCATCATGAAACCCCCATATTTCAGAACCATAAGTAGTATTGGTGCTACCATGGTATCGAAAAGTTTGATTTTTTTCAGAGACATTTAGTGCCACTGCCTCAAATAATGAATTAAGTGAAACAAAGCTTTCATGGCTTTTTGGGATAAGACTTTTTGGGTCTGATAAAATGAACAATTTGCAGACAATGTAACACCTAGATAAGTAAACGTCTTAACATTTTTTAATTTGCTACCATTATAAAATATGTCTACATTTTCAATTCTCGTACCATTTTTAAATGTCATTACAACTGTTTTATCACTATTTACAACAATACCCCACTTATTGCAATTTACACACATCTTATCAAGTAAACTCTGCAAACCTTCTTTGTATATGAAAACAAAACAGTGTCATCAGCAAACAATAATAGAAATATCTGCATTTTATCAATTGTTATCGAGTCAAACGTTCCATTATGCAATACATCATACATGTCATTAATGAAAAAGGTAAACAATAAAGGAGATAAAGGTTCTCCTTGTTTTACACCCATATAACTGTCAAAACACTCACTTAGTGTACCGTTAAGTTAACACAAGCCTTTACATTTGTGTAAATAGCTCTCAACATCTTAACCATTTTAGATGAAACTCATATCTGATAAGTTTTAGCCACATTCCATCCCTATATTACTAAGTCAAAGGCCTTGCGGAAATCTACGAAGGCGCAATATAATTTTTTCTTATCCAGCTTTAAAGTTTTATTGATTTTAATAAATTCATCAAGATAAAGACGCAATCGATTGTACTTTTTTTATTTCTGAACCAAACTGAAAATCTGTTAGTAAATTGTTGCTCTCAGCCCATTGTCTTAATCTACTATCAAGTAGTATAGAAAATAATTTAGAGAATATGCTAGTCAAAGTAATACCACGATAATTATTCGCATCATCAATATTACCACTTTTGGATGGGTACGATAATGCCATAATTCCACATTTCGGGATATATACAATGTTCAAACAAGAAGTTAAACAGTTTACATATTACAGGTGATAATATATCAATACCATCAAGAAACATTTCGGGTATTAGTAAATCAATACCACCACTTTTTCTACGTTTAAGTGATATAACCGAAAGTTTTACTTCTTCTAATGTAAATGGACAATCTAACTGATCGACATTTGTTAGGATGCGAGCCTCTTCACAATTAAAAGACGAAATCTCGTTTTTGTTGAACCTCTAGATTGGACTTTTTTTTCCTCACTCAAGATATAACCTTCCAAAAAACAATAATTGAAATATGGTTGGTTGCTTGTTGAATTGTGTTTTACGTCATTTTCAGCCGATTCACCAAATTCCATGTAGGACGGTGAGGATACCCCTCCTCCCTCCCGTGCCCACCACCCCAACTCCACCATCTACTCTACTCTCAAAATTGCACGCTCTCCTTAAAGGGACACATGGCAATCTTGATTGTTTCAAAACTCACGGCGTCCCGCTAGGTTTTCTGCATAACTTGCATTTGTTCAACCATTACTATTAATTATAAGATAGTATATGCATATTTTTCAATTTTGATTATTGCACCAAAAATATAATAAAACTTATAGTAGAATAAGACGAAGAAATGAATACTTCAAATTGTATTTATTTAAATGTAACCAGGTTAAAAGTTAACATGATCCTGGATACATAAATCGAGACACCTATTTCAAACACTTCAAGATTGCCATGTGTCCCTTTAAACTAAATACTGGCAGGTCTCGACCTTCAAATTTGCAAACTTAGCAATATGTCATTTCTATTTTAACTCGATGATATCCGGCTTTTCAATTCAAACCACAATACCACCGGACACCATTTATTAGTAATTTATAGATTAACCAATGGCAACAATCCAACATTGCACAAGCGGATATAAATACAGGTGTTTTTCTTTAGTAAAATCAGTACATATCTCAACCTTTGGTTGTGCGTGTGTGCTCGTCAACCGCTTACTTCGAAACTTCAACTACGCATTTCGATGTAAGATAACACAGGTAGGGTCTGGCCCTTTTCTTTGAGTCAGACCCTGAGGGTTCGAGGACCCTCCCACGCATTAGGGCAGTGATGTACGCCCACTCAGATTAATGGACGAGGGAATGACTGCAGTTCTCTTCTTCCTGGGTCAGACGGCGCTGAACTTTCCTCCCATAGCGGTCGCGCTATCCTGCCCATCGGGGTAGGCTTAGCAGGGGAGAGGTTCGGGGCCTGATGGCCCCCAGAGGAACATCGTCGTGAGTACAGGTGTATTTTACTCGTCTCACGATCATGTCGTCCCTGGGGATATTTATCGACGTTTTGGATTCACAAAATAGAAACTGAATTCGGATTCATGGATATAAATTTACTCCAAGGTACATATTTGTTTGTTTTTAGTGTTTAACGCAATTGACGGTCGATTTTTAGTGGTGGAGGTAATGCCATTTTCTAGAACATTTTTAAATTAGTCTGTGCATGACGATCGATTGTTGGTGGAGACAGTCCGCCTACTGAGACACCCACCTACTTATTCCTGGGTAGAACCAGTACTGACTGTATACTTCCCGCCATCCGTAATATTCCCCACTTTCTCACTTAAAAGTAGAGCTCCCAGTCGGATTCGAACCGCAGCGGTGAGCTGTGGAGGCGAGGTTTGAAATGCAGCGTCTTTACCCTCTCGACCACGGATTTGCTTACTTCAGGGTTTAATCTCTTGCAATGTTTGTTTTGCTTCATCATCAGTTTCAGAGCCATGTCGATCGGTAATGGAACTGAACTGAATTGGAGTTTATAGTCGCACCAACAACTAAGGTCATATAGCGACTTTCCAGCTTCCACTGGTGGAGGGAGACCCCAGGTACCCCTCCGGGAATTTTCGTGTACGGGGGGGCACCTGGGTAGAACCACCGACGTTCCGCAAGCTAGCTGGATAGTTTCCTCACATAAAGATTCCTAGGCCCATGAGAGATCGAACCCAACAGAGGTGTAAATGATCTCAAGTCAGAGACTCTGTCCACTCGGCCACGGACGCCCCTTGAACGGTAGTGGAAAGACGAGATTATTTACGTGCACAGTCAACGCGTTCTGTTTCTGGGTGCATGGAGATCGTGCAGACGGCAAATTCCGTCAACCCGTACGTCACATGTGTTGCTCTTTTATAAGTCCGTTTCGTCTCCTGTGCTTAAGACTTGCAATTGTAATATCTGAGAGAAGACATAAGCGAGTTTTGACCAGACTGAATTGTTTTAATATACTGATATATTCATTCAAAGAGTCTCGGAGGAATATGATATATTAATAGTCTGAAAGTAGTCTGAGCCTTCTCTGACCTTACCAGCCCTTTTTACGATTTTGATATTTCATCTGGCTGTGGCTGTGTACAAAAAAAACACACAAAAAGACTTTCAGGTCAAAGAAGACTCGAAGTAGTCTTGAAGCAGATCCGACCAAGGTATTGATTGATGGTTAATACCATGTTTTGTTGTCTCCTGTGTGAATTTACAGGTTCTTCCCTATACATAATCGTCCATTAGTCGTAGACTAGTAAGCACTAGCGGATCCAGGGGGGTGGCGCACCCGGCGCGCGCACTCCCCTAAAAATTCCGGATCATACATGTATGTCCATTTTACTGTAGATAAAATATCAAATACGCCCTCAGTATAAAAAATTTTTCGCTCGCTTCGCTCGCTCGACGCATCATGGCTAATGAGTGGTTTAATTAACAGATTGTTAAATCCGTTTATTTGAAAACGCACTTTTTTTATTCATACATGTATGTCCATGTTATTGTAGATAAATATCAATTTCGTTGCACGCCCTCAGTATAAAAAAAATTCTCGCTCGCTTCGCTCGCTTGACGCATAATGGCTAATGAGTGGTTTAATTAAAACATAGTTAAATTCTTTTATTTGAAAACGGACTTTTGTTATTCATACGTGTATGTCCATGTTTAATACTGTAGATAAAACATCAAACAATTTAGACGGACGCCCTCAGTATATTTTTTTTTCTTGCTCGCTTCGCTCGCTCGACGCATAATGGCTAATAAGTGGTTTAATTAACACATTGTTAAAATCC